>JACGWL010000011.1:8509246-8854246 GCA_034509725.1 Sesamum angolense | reverse complement strand
GCAAATCTGGTTTTTATCAGATTAAAATGGAGAGTGAATCAAAGAAGTTTACTGCATTCTCCACGCCACAAGGTCAATATATCTGGATGTGTTTGCCAATGGGTTAGCTAATGCACCCCAGATATTTCAAAGAAAAATGGATAATCTTTTTAAAGATTATTTTGAGTTCATGTTTGTCTATATTGACGACATATTGATTGCATCTAAAAATATTAAAGATCATATTAAACATTTAGAAATATTCTCTGATGCATGTCATAAAGAAGGTTTAGTACTTTCTGAGAAGAAAGCTACTATAGCAGTCAATAAGATTGAATTCTTATTGACGAAGCAGGTATTGAGTTGCAGGAACATATTGTGGAGAAAATCCACAATTTTCCAGATGTACTCAAAGATAAGAAGCAATTACAGAGCTTCTTAGGAGTAGTAAATTTTGCAGGTATCTTTATAAAGGATCTTGCAAAATACAGAAAGGATTTCCGGCCACTTTTGAAAGAAACAGAAAGTGCAAAGTGGAAATGGGAGGAAATCCACACACAAAGGATTCGTGAGCTAAAGCAGGTTTGCAATAATCTGCCAAAGCTTGCAATACCGCAGGACGAGGATGAATTGGTAGTCTATACAGACGCCAATGATTACAGATGGGCAGCAGTGCTCATGAAGAAGACTACTACAGGGAAGAACCTTGTAGATACACAGGAGGGTTGTTCACCGAACAACAAGCCCAAGTGTGGCACATCAATGAGAAGGAATTCTTTGCAGTTTGGAAGGCTTTTAAGAAATGGCCTTTGTTCTTACTTGCTAAAGAATTTACATTGAAAGTTGATAATACTAATGTTAAAGCTTTCCTGAAAAATAAACTGGAATCAAAATAGAGAAAGCTCGTATTATCAGATGGCAAGCTGAATGCCAATATTATTGTTATAATATTGTCGTTATTAAATCTCATGAAAATGTTCTTGCAGATTTCTTGACAAGAGATGGAGGGAGCTGAAGCAAACTCCGTAATGCTGAGACTCAGGCACCTCAGAGAGAACCTCGAGGAGCTTGACCGAGAATTTGGACGGCTAGCGGTTAACGCCCAAATAGCCGGACAAGTCCAGCGAGCTGATCTGGATAAAGTCCAGACGAATATCAGGAGTTCCTTGGTAGCTTCAACGGCGCTATGGAACGCTCTACTAGAACCAATTCGAAAGGCATCGCCCTCGGTGATGACTCGCGAGTTGAGAGAGCAGGGCTCTAAACCTGCGCTTAGAGTACAGGGCTCTAGACCTGTAGCGGCAGATTCAAGTACTGCTTGCACAAGGCCATCATCAGATTCTGGTGAAACGGCGACGGACGAGTCACAGGGAGTGAAAACCTCTGATGATTCGAGTCAACCCAGCACCTCTGGGGTTAAAGAGGGAGAGATTAGTCTTAGGCCAATGACAGGCATTTCTAAGACTAATACTAACGAATTATCTTCTTCATCTTCTTCTGCTTGGCAGGTTTATCAGAGGATGTGGGAAAAATTAATTTCCCGCAAAGGTGTCAACCAAGCAAGACCATTATCGAGACCACTGGAAAATATAATAGGGTCTGGATGATGGAAGGATCAAAACCCGAAGAAGTTCGAGAATGGTATGAGTTTGGAGCTCTGGCTTCAGTTCATACTATGTCACCAAGTTTTCCGGAAATCTCTAAATTACCGGAATGGATTAGTGGGGCGGTTTATGATTCATGGCAGAACAATCCCCACTTAAAGAGAGGAGATATCTTGGAGCTAAAATTCATTTCAGCAGCTCCAGAGATGGCAGGAAAGGGGTCTCATCCAGCGTTTCATTTCATCAAGCTGCAGAGACCAGACATGGTGGCTTTCAACAGAATCAAAGCTACACAGAAGAAGCTCCCCTGGTGTCAGCTTTTAGCGAAGACGATATTTCCACCAGAAGAGCTTAGGGTTTATGGGTCTGTCTCACCGAGATGGACAAAGTCAAGTATCCATTCAAAATCTTCTCCAACAAGGTGAATGGATCGTTCCTGTTAAACTCCATGACAAGAAAGAGCACTGAGTTTGCAGAAATCATGTTCGAAAAGAAAAGAATGCTTATATGGGAGAACAAGCTGCCTGCAACCGAGTCGACAAGAATGAAGGCATGCAACATGATGCATGTTGGGCAATGGCATAACCATGTATGCCCTTGCTGTGAAAAACAGGAAAAACCACTGTTCGGCACAAAGATACGGGTGACCCAAAAGAAACCCGAACCAAACCCGGACAAAGGTAAAAGGAAGATTTTTTACAAAAACAAGTAAAAATCGAAAGATGTAAAAATTCAAAAAGGAGACTGTCGGCAGAAAACCAACAAAAGCCAACAGTCAGAGCCAGCTAAAATTGAATGGCCAACAAGCCATTATGGAATACAGCTGGAAAGGACGATGACGGAAGCAATGACGTCATCCAGATGACGAACGCAGTGACGTCATCAAAACAAGTTGAAGTCCGCATTTGAAGTCCGCGGATGGCTATAAATAAGGAAGCCGAGAAGCAGAAGAGGATCATCAAATATTTTCCCCTACTCTTCAAAGCATAATTTCCAAAGTCTCTATCTTTGTAAATTTTCTAGTTTTAGTTAATGGGGGTTTCCCCAAAGAGTCTGGCCCTCAATACCATGAGAGGCTAAACAGTTGTCTCCTCCAACGGAGGAAATAGTATCTATGTAATATTTTATATATTTCTTCAATAAAAGAAAGGCTTTTGTTCAACCTGTCAAACCAAAATTTTATCAAGTCTCTATATTGGAAATATCTCTACGCCCTAAGGTAGGAAACGAAATAGGGCTGTGCTGTTTGTTGCTGAATGAGCTAAGGACCTGCGAACCATCTGCTGCGGTAGTGTGGTTGGAAGAAGTCCGTAAAACCGAGGACTTGGAATACCCGGCAACAAAGCGGTCAAAAAAGGTATGAATTTATAAAGGCTTAATTTTATTTCGGAAGCATGTTGGGCATGATAAATTGAATAGTGAAGGGAATGAGTTCTGCGGAAAAAAAAAAAAAAAAAAAGTTTTAGGGACTGAATTGATACTTTTTGAAAGTTTTAAAGGCCAAAAGCAAAGGTGGTACCAAAATTGCAAGTCTCTGTAAAGTATGGTATTGAAGTTGTGATTTTGTAAATAATGGTACCTGTTTTGCAAAGCTCTATAAACTATAGTACCAAAATTGCAATCATCTCTAATATTTTTATAGGAATATCTGTTGCATTTAACCCAACAAAAGAAATAAAATTTTCTGTTGGTTGAAAGTTATTCAACATTTTAAAATAATTTATTAACAATCCATCTCTAAAAAAAATAAAATTGTAAGTAAAATATCTAAACAAAATACTAATTGAGGTGATTAATAATTAATTAATATCCAGAAGAGCCATCCATGATGTCTACACACACCAGTCACCAGCTCCTTGTCATTTTCCAATTTCCAGAAATCTCTAGCGCCCACTCCCACCTTAGCTCTGCCGGCCGCCGCCGACCTCCACCGCCCCCTTCATTTTACTATTCTTCTTGACGCTACACACACACGTCCAAAATCTTTATTTGTTTATATATAATTTTTTATTAATTATTATATACCATAAACATAGCTTATTTCTTTGTAATTCATCATATTACTCTCATTACATTTATATATATATATATATATATATATATCATATTTCTTCTTTTTTTTTTCTTTGTCATATCCTCAACCAAATTTAAGGAGTGACCCACGACTTTTTGAAACGCAATTAGGAAGTAGCGACAATGGGAAGTGATGATAAGCACTAGGATTCCCTAAGGCCCCATGGTAAATGATCATATCCCCATGTTACATGTTTTCTTGATTTTTCAATATATGAATGATTTTTGCACCAGTTGGGAGACTAGTCTCCTTTTACCTTTTTTCTTTTTTTTTTTTTAAGAAAAAGGATGTGATTGCAATAAGTAGTTGGTGGGAAATGGATAAAAGGTGAAGAAAGGGCATGAATTGGAAATATGACTTTAAAATTTCCATCTTTAAATGAAGGGAGAAAAAATAGATGAATTTAGATAGCCGTACAAGAAATTTTGAAAAGAATAATTAGTACCAACTATCGAAACACAATCGATGTACGTACATAATTTAAATTTTATTTGTTTATTTAATTATATAAAAGAGAATAAAAATAAAACTAAAACGTGGTCAGAACTAATATATTTTCAATTAATTTTTATTAATTTTTTATACGTGTGGATCTAATATTATTGATTAAAAAAATATTAAAAGTTGCTCATCCTATATAGGAATAAATATGGTTCAGGATATTTCAGTCTATGTACATTTTGTCAACTAAAGGTAGTTACTCTAACCCCATCATAACATAGATGGAGAAGTCAGAATTATTATCGATATTTCTATAGAAAAAAACTAATGTTACATGAAACGTGATATTTGGGCATGAGTGCGATAAATTCTTCCAACTCATTAGTCACTGAAAATGATCTCATGACTAAATAATTCGCAATTACTAAAAAAGGGATAGTTCGACTAATGCGTTTAGTAAGTATAACTGTATTTATCTAAAACGAGAAAGATAATCATCGCGCCAATCATGTAACTCTTCAAGTGTTTTTAAACAGCTTCCAACTCTTAATACATAAACTAAAATGAAGTCACAATCAGGGTTAGAATATGATGATATACTAATGAACTAACCTTTCGTAGTTTAGCGAGTTGTAAGCATTAGTTATTTAATTAATTAAAGGCAGAGGTAGATAATTACCGAGAAGCAAGGGTACGGCTACCGTCCAAGGTACCTACTCAAATGGGCTGGCTCTATTTTTAGTAAGCTGGCACCCGGTGACGGGTCATCTATCAGTCCCCCATTGGCCATTGCTTTTGACTTTTGTTAGGCTTACATTTCTAGAGTGTCCATTGTATCGAAAAGACTAAAACCAAATTACTTACGTACCCACACAGGGAGAACTCAAAAAACCAGACCTTTTGTAAGCTATAGATGTAAATTTTATGTGTAAATTACAGTAATTTTTTTAAATCTGATATAATTATAAATATATTTTTAAAAATAATTAATAATATTATATTATTTTAATGACCGTCTGGCTGCTGAATTTTTTAGTTTTTTAATTTTTTTTGTGGTAAACTGACAAAATATCCTTTAGGATTATAAAATTAATTTTACTTTTTTTTTTTAATTTTTTGATGGACTAATCAAACATTTTTTTTATAATTTTTTAAATTCTTTTATCCACCTCGTTTGATTTTTTTATAATTGTAAAAAAAATTAAAATTAAAATAATAAAATAAAATTGATAATTTCAGACCTCCATATAAAGATTACATAATTTTATCAATATAAAAATATTAATAATTTTTTAAATAATAAAAAAATATTTATAATTATATTAAATTTTAAAAGAGCTAAGCAAATTTATCCAGAATTTTGATGAAAGTTGACGGATAGGCTGGCTCCACCTTTTTCTGGGCCTTATAGAGGCTGGACACATTCATAGTCATAATAACATGTGTTGTTGGGTGCGTTTAGCCAGTTTGGGGCCCCAACCCATGCTCCGGAGGGATTGAGCCCGCTATGAACAATAGAATAAGCACTTTTTCCAGGGGCCAGGCCTCTTTCCTGAAGTTTGGGCCTATTTCTCAATATAGGGTTCATTTCACCCTTGGCACTGAGATTAGGAAAAAAATAATAAAAATTTTAATTCGAACTAAATTTGATCGGATCAAAATCATTTTTTAGATAACCATTATATCACTTATTATGTAATTGTCACTTTTGACAAGAATATCACAATTGACAATTCGACTAAACCTGATTTGGATAAGAATTTTTTTAAAAACCAACATGAATAGATACAGATTTCGCCATTGCAATTTTCTCTATTACTGCTACACTTTATTTTTGGGCCAACAAAATTTTAGTAGTGGTAATTGGTGAAAGGGTGGAATGGAACTGTGAATAGTTATAGGTGTGTACTTTAAAAGCACTGCATTATAAAACCATCATAAGAATTAAAGAAACTAGCCATTGATGACACTAGGTAGCGAGCAATTTCATGTAAAAGAGTACCCTAAAACATGTTAATCTTGTCAATGAAGTAGTTCGGTTCGACCTCATCAGAGGGGAGGAATTATAAAGAAAGTAGCATGTAGAATAAGTTTCAGGAATGTAAATTACAGAAGCTATTATTTAGACACATCAGATTAGCAGAGTCACCTCAGTATTTGTAAATGAGATTCTTCCAGGCGTCCTTGTTCTCCGAATAGTACCTTATCTCAGCCTGCAAATAGGAGAACACAGTAAACTTCTGTACTTACATCTGGGTAAGGAAGGAATTAATCCCCGGGAAACTCAGAATTGAGGTTCTGTATCTGTTAGATTCGTATGAGATCAAGAATAGTAATGATGATTTAGAATCATGAAAATGATGCGTGTTCCGTTAAAAATCAGCAGTTAAACAGTCAGAAAGTTGTTCTTCCTAGAGATATCATGAAGGGCTAAACCAGATTATGCCTATTCCGTCTGCTCCTAGCAATGGTCCGCTGTGGACGCATAAACTTTTGTTGTTCAATCATTACTTTCGTTGGCGATGGAGAATGTCTCGTGCATGGTTAATCACTGATTTTGTGTCTCTAAGTGTACCGTTAGAAAAAGCATGCGAGTAAGTACCTTCCTAACCCCTGTAATGGCAACCAAAAGCTTTTCACCAATCAAATCTCTGAGCACGTCGTCTTTTTCAAGGGCTTCAACAGATTCGGTGAGCGA
Source organism: Sesamum angolense (assembly GCA_034509725.1). NCBI lineage: Eukaryota > Viridiplantae > Streptophyta > Magnoliopsida > Lamiales > Pedaliaceae > Sesamum > Sesamum angolense. The sequence goes on along the minus strand of JACGWL010000011.1, from coordinate 8,847,450 downwards.
TTGAGGTAGCCTTTGCACTTTATCTTTGACATTGTCAGGATTATCATCTGTTGAGAAAAAAGGAAATATCTTGTCAACAGAATGTGAAATGGTAAAATCAGCAAAGACTTGTGTAAAAAGAAAAGAGAGGAGAAAACTACATAGGAGATTTCAGATATAACACTGCAGTGGTCTCATTACTTTCCAAAATATTAATAAGAAAACACCTAGATAACACAAATACAATGAATTGCATAGCAACCATGCATACCAGATGAGTCAGACATAGTGCCAATAGTTTTAAGTGTCACATGGTCTTACCAATTGGTTCGGGTAGAGTAGAGTGTTTGCGCAGGCCGTCAATTCCTGCAGCAATTATGGCGGCCAGACCAAGATAAGGATTTGCACAACCATCGAATACCTTTATCTCAAAATTGCTTATGGAGCCATCTGGGGTTCCAGGTGGGCAAGCAGTTCTTAGAGGAGCTTCTCTATTTTCCATTCCCCAGCACAGGTATGCACCACTCCATGTATTAGGTTGTATACGATCATAACTAGAAGGCATTAAAATTTGATGAAGGAATTAGATACATCATTCCCTTTGTGCATCACCTAATGGAGGAAACCTATAAGCATAACCACATTGCTGCAGGCCAGTATTTTTAACAATTCCACTTCAATTTTATGAAGATTGTGCGCCTATAAATGTGAGGCAAAAGTGTTATATCATCATAAGAAATTTTGGTTTTGCTCCGAAGATAGTTCAATCAAGTTCTTGATATTCTTGCCTATAAAGCACAATTACTTTCACAGGAAAGAAAAAAAAAAAAGAAAGAAGAAAACCTTCAGTTATTTTCTTAGAAAGACATATATTTGCAGAAAATAAGGCACTTCAAACATTAAGGATGATAATATATAAAAGGAAGTAGCTTCAACCATGAATATAATCTATAAGTCAGTCAAACCTATTTGGAACTGGTGCTGTAAATGCCAATATTGAAGGAAGATGATTCAATACTCCAGCCATGAACTGCTCCCGATCTTGGATATTCCATATCTAGTTGCTCCACTGCGCCCCATAAATACATTTTCCCCATTCTCAGACAAACTAATGTGCACATGTGATCCAGAGCCAATATCATCAAGCGCATACCTAAAAGGAAAATGATTTTGCATCAACATTACACTATTATCTGGTGAAGTTGCTGGAAATATCAATTTTCGCAATTGATAGAAGTAGGAGTAAAGTTATCCAGGCAGGGAAACTGTTATAATCTCTGTCAGATGCCAATTCAATTTTTTTGTAATCAAGGACATAATGCAATTTAACTTACAGAGAAGGTTAATTTCTATAACTCGATTAATTTTCTGAAATGCATTCATGATGCAGACTTCTTCCTTTTGGTATTTCAGCTGATTGATGACTATTCTGATAGCTCACTTAATGGTTTTAAAACATGGTACAGAGCATAGTAAGTTCCTTTTCCTTTCATCTTCGGTCCTGCATGGTCAACTAGAGCTTATGCAGTCAATTTCATTACACCAACAAACATTGGCCGACTCATGAAAATTAAAGTCTATTAGGTCTAGTCTGCTAGCTAGTAAGTGTTTCAGAGCAGCAACTATGAGAACTCACCCTCTAGAATCTAGGCACTAGGTTTGTCAAATGACTCAAATCCAGGTGTTAAATGGAAACCCACTTTTCACCAGTTCGGAGTTGTGTGTGAAAGACATATCTAGCCGCAGTCTGGCGAAAACACGCATTCACTTTTAAGCTACACCATTCTGTTCATTACATTCTAAAATCATTGCAATTATAGGTTTTCCTAAGTCTTGGTAGAGCCCAAGAAAATATCAGATTCGTTTCTTTTCAGAAAGATGCAGTATTCAAATAGAGAAAATAGTCAATAAAGTGCTTAAGCTACCAGCACTCAAATGGTTCTGAAGCCCTACAAAAAGCATGGGCAGCATCCAGATTCTGTAAGTGATAAAGAACAGTAGCTCGATGTAGTATTTAGATAGAAATAATACTCTGATATCGGGATACACACTTAGGTACAAAAGTCGCCATCAATCCATGTTTTCTTGCCACAGCCCGAATAACTTCTCGTGTGAAAACTAAGTTGTGCAGGTTGTAACCCAGAGCAAACTCGAATTGACCATGTCCAGATTCTGCATGTAGCTACAAGATTTCCAAGAGCAGAAATTAATTGAAGCCAGATTTTTCTAACTAGTGTCTCGAGTCTCTTGACCAGCATGAAGTACCATCTTGTTCCAAATCTAAAGCTATGCAGTGGTTCTACTTAAATGGAAATCAACAATATTGGGCTACTTATAAGCTAAATAATGTTCAGTAGTTAGAAATACTTTGTTGAAAACTTTTGAATTTTTTACAGTCACACACACACACCTCTTGCAAGGTTAAGTTACAGTTGCTTCCTTTAAAGATGACTTCCGTTGATACTCTTTCATTCTGGCAAAAATGATATTGGAAGCAAAATATAAGTTGTATGATGTTAAAATATATTAAACCACAATTAGATATATTCATCAAACGAATTTTGCACAGGATATATCAAATAGACTCAAAGAAGTCCCTGACTTCTGGGAAACAAAGCATAAAGTCAAATTATCCAAAAGACTAACTTAGCATTCTTTCGGCTGTACTAAGAGCATGGCACATTATCTTTGTTCAGTTATATGCATCTACTTTAGTTCTATATTTGATTTCTAATCAAAGGTTGCATTTAGTGTCAAATTTACTAAGTATATGAGTTGCTTATATAACACAATCTCTCCATCGCAAAAATTTCCAGAGTTGCTATGGAGAAAAGAGTAGTACAAGAATCTCTGTATACCTGTTCCACTTCAATATTCAAGGACTGAAAGCTACAACTTCACTAAGTATAAAAGCAGCCAAAACGTGCAGCCATCAAAAAAAATTCAACCATGAAGTATTTGAAACTGTGAATAAATCAAATGATCCATCACATACATTAGCACACTCCGTAAGAGAAAAAACTCATTCTCGAAGCCTGCATTCATTTCCTGCACAACTAACAGGTTCCAGTAAGATTACAAAGACTAAAAGTATAAATAAAATAAACCAGATTTACCAAGTTAAATTCATCTTTCAAAATTTTTGCAACTCTTCTCAGTGTCTCTCTGGGACAATACTGCCATGGTATTCCAGGTTTAAGGTGCATGTCAGCCAGAACCATTTCCTGTTCTTTTTCCCTGTGACATAGAGAAATCTAAGAATCAAATCACAACGTTCAAGATTCTTAACCCCATTATCTGCCGTGCTCACTTAGCTATTATCACTTGGTACTTACAAAGTCCCCCGCTCATATTCTTTTCCTCTTTTTTTTTCTTTTTTTTTTGGCTGGTTTGGGGAGGAGGGGGGGCGGGGTGTGGTTCCCTTAAATTCTTACTCGCCTGAACTAAACTTCAAAACTATATGTCATGTTTATTGTCTTTGTTGGAAATATTATTCAAACAAAGATTAGTTTCCATTTGTTATAGGAATTATGTTCTGTCTATCCTCTTAATTAAGGAATCTAGTGAGCCTATGATAAAATTTCAAGAATGAAAAGGTGAAAAGAATGCAAAAGATTTCCTACCAAGGAATTACACTTTTAGTTGACAGATCAGGGATGAGTCTGATTTCACCCACTCCGCTTAGATTAGTTCCATCAGCAGGACCATCCATGTGAGAAGACATCGCCATAGATGCACAGGTTAGTCCAACACCATTCTTCACAACGACGTCATGGAAACGTTTTTGTGGAACCACCTAATACATAAAATAGAAACATCATAAAATATGTGCATGCAGTCTTTTAAAGAGAACCATAAACAGTTAGCAACAACCAGAAACAAGAATCTTTCAGTACTTACAGACTCTTTTGGGATAAAATTCACACATTAAAGACTGAAGAGACTGATAGCAAACTAAGCATAGCCCAAGGCTACAATTTTTAAGCTTTTATACTCAATAGTGTTGGAATTGAAATGTTTCTGGAAACTGGACCACTATGACAAAATGATGACAGAACTTTATGGCAACAAAAGCTTCCAGACATAGTCAGAAAGATACAACAAAAGACTTACACGGCATCTATGCTGGCCAGAAGCATCAACCCACATAATGCGAACAAATGAAATGCCCTGAAGAGAAGCATTTATGTTGAGCTTCGCGGGGAGAGGGATGTAATGCCATTTGAACCAAAAGATCCTGAAACAGCTTTGATCTTGTATAATTGTCTTGCATTTTCAGAAAATATGTCTTTAGCAGCCTGAATAGCTTCAGGGATTGAAAGATCTCCATCAATGCATGCATCACGCAGAACAGCAAATACAATCTCACGTGCTTTCTTGGCACCTATAAGGCAGTCAAAACCAGGTTAAGTAACCTAGACGCAAAAATGCCATAAAATGACAATGCCAAGGGAGCCTGGGCATCTTCTGATTTAGTGTGTGCTTTAAAATTGATAACATTGTGTACACGTGATAGTATGATGTAAGGTTAGTAGTTCACTTATCATCTCTTTTGAGTTTTGGAAAAGTAATATGCATCAAAAGCAGCTCATCAATAGAATGGCTTGCAGATTTATGAAATCCAACTTGTGCAGTGGATAATCTTTGGCTATAAATTAAAATCAAGGACATAAATTGGAATTGCATCATAGTAAAAGGATGCTTCTAGTAGCATTAGTTTTCAGTTATCTGTTGACCCAAACTCCATGAACACCTTAGTGAATTGTCTTGAGGAACCTCTAGAATACATGCCTTGAAGACAGGAATGTCAGGATCACCTCATTTTCAACACCCCTGATGGTGTCACTAGTTACTCCAAGACTGTCATTAGAGAGAAATCAATTGCAGAACAACATAACATCTTCTATCTTTCTTGACAAACATTGATATGCCTCGTCAATCAGATACATAAAGAATTTCAATTTGCTCATGAGCCTCCTTTAGCTTCTAGAGGGCATTTCTTATTCAGGACCCCTCCTGGCTCAAACCAAAGAAACCAATAGACTTGTTCAGAAATAGAAATGGGGTGGTGTCATGAATTTATATTTCAATTGTCAAGCATAACTCGTAAGTTAAAATACTGGAATATAGTCAAAAACATTCTAAACGAGTCATATGAGTATGTCTAAAAGAGATCCAATTATTTCAGATCCTAGGAATTTGGCTGCTTAAAATTTGATTCACATAAATTATGAATCTATTCTAGTAGAAGGATGATTATAACAACAGTGGGACCATGGGAATAAACGACTATAACCCCCAATTTTAATTCTCATTAGGACTTCAATTTTATCTCTGGCATTAGTAACGATTCTCAAGAGTCAAATCAGCATACAAACATCAATACTCTTCTTCGTTCCACATGAAAATGAGGTATTTCATAATAATGAATCATGCTGTATATGACTAAACAATTTCGACAGACAAGTTATACCCAACAACACAACAGTCATAACTTTCACTGCAAAACCAAGCTGGGCGTCATTCAGCTGATGTTTATTGAACACGTTCTTGAGTTAGCAAGAAAGCTAACATTAAAGTCATATAAAGCGAGATATGGGTCAAACCAACCTAGATAGAAACTCTCAGGAAAACCGCAGCCATCAGTGCTGAACATCACCTGCCAATTGAAATATCATTGTTTCATGTTAAAAACTTATGAAAAGTGAAGATCTATACTAACGCAATGATCAGCATGGAGTGGATGATATTAGTTCCTTAAGTACAGAAACAGAGATGCATTCTTTCATAGAGGCTGCATCCGATACTGCTAAATTCTGATGTTAAGACAAATCCTAAAGTTCATGTTTCACCTTCTTTATTGGTGCGAGCTCCAGGAGCTCCTTGACTGAGGATAGCATCCCATGAAAGCTAAGTTTAGGCACTGCCAGCCCAAAGTCCAGATAGACCTACAATTGGAGGTTTCAGTTACAAGACAAGTTGGTGGTTCTAATGTCTAGACCTTATTTCTAGATTTTACACAATAGTGACTTCCAGATGCTACCTGAGGATACACAGAGGCCAAATATGATGCTTCTTTGGAAAATGGGTATGACGCGTGTAACAGAACAATTCGACACTTGCCGAATCTACTGTCCTCGAGGAGATTACGAAGATGAAGGGGATTAGAAAGCCTTAATCCAGATCTTTGTCCCCGAAACTACAGAGAGCAACACAACAATTAATAACCTGTTTCTAATTAACTAACACGTATAGTTGCACAACATTATTGAATGTTCATTGTCATAATTGAATAGCCGAATATCAAAAACCGAAGAATAGAACAAACTGGAATCTTGAATTAGCTAACACAACCCAGGTAAAGAGTTCCAAGCCAATATCCCCGTTGATGTGAAGCAATTATATAGTGTAAGAGTTGAAACAACTGAACTTAGATTTAAGAAAGAAACTACACCAATTACCCTGTGTGTATCTGCATCGGCAAGTCAAAAGATTGGGCAACCTCCAATGCATGGACAAATATGTGATCAATTAAGTTTTTATTTGTGATGCGGACAGGCTTTCCAGCTGGAAAAACAAACTATCAGAAAAAGAGCAACGCCAGGGGATACCACAATTCCATTTATGTAAAAGATACCTTGTAAAAGATCGTTTAGACCCTCCTGAGCATCCTTTGTTGAGACATTTGTATTAATTTCAAGTCCACTGCGGTATGCAGCTATACTTTTAAAGCCAACAATTTTATCAGCATATGTAATCATCTATAAGGAAATCAACAAGAACCTGGTATTTTTTCTACATAAATTTTGAACCAAAATCTGTTTAAGCACACTTCAGAAAAAAAGTCAAAAGGATATGACTTCAAATTATCCACAAATAGTTCTGTAAATGAGTCCAATGTCCATGTCCTTCCACCTGCACTGCCCTATCAGGATTTCAGGGAATGACAAAAAAGGAAGTGTAAAGCTCCTGGATCCACAAGTAATGGTAATGGAGTTTGTCAAATAAACAACACAAGTATTAATTAAAGTGATGCTAGAAATGAATTCAAACTCCAAAAAGGAAACGCTTGCATGGTGAACCAATTACATACAAGGACATTACCAATGAAACGTAGTTTCCTTCCCATTCAATAATTTTCCGGAATGAAGTATGTAATATCAAAATTGTAAAGCATCAAGAATTCAGCCGACACTGAAATATGTTTTAGTCTTCTAACAGGCGGGTTCGGCCTCATTGACCACAAGAAACAGGGAGAAAATTAAGATATAGAATTACTTACAGAATTAGTGCAATATGAAGCAAACGAATATAGTAAAACACACCTCATCAAGAATCTTCTCAGCTACTCGTTCAATTCTTAGTATTCTACCAACAAATGGTACAAATCTTTTGTGCCACTCAATTTCATGCTTCTTGTCTAACTCAAGTCCATCATCAATTAATACAGCTGAAATTCTAGCAGCTTCAAGGCACTTTTCAGTGACTGATTCCAGCCCGGATCTGGACCGGTATTCTTGAACAGCATCCAGGGATGACTTAGAGCCATAAAGTTCTGCAATTTCTTTTAAGCTTCTCTGAAAATATATACAAAGAGAACTGTTGGAAATTTCTAAATATAATCAGTCATCAAGTAAGATCACATCAGAAAATGACAATGGCAGAACTTTAGAGTTGCGGATTACTTAGTATTTCCCACAAATAGACTAAGAAGACAAATTGGTTTTGAAACAATTTCACGTGTCTGCGAGGTAGTGCTTCACTCACTTTCAGTCAACATATAATTTTGCTATCATCAGCACAACCTTAGAAAAGATTACTACAGTGCAGCAAACGTAAGACACATTTCTGTGATAAAGAAGAATAAATTCCAGATCAAGATTTGAGGTCACATGAAATATTTTGGATGCAAGAACAAGAGATCCATGTTAAGTGTTTGCTACTTCTTATAGTTATCAAATGCAGTACTCTATTCTTGCAGGCAGCATATTCAGTTCTTATTGGTTGTTTAACAATATAAGTATTCACAAGCTAACTGTGAAATTTAGGCCTCATCCATAAACATTAGTAACATCATTGTTAATGAAATTGTCCAAAGGAAAAGAAAAATCAGTGAAATCTGAATTTCATCTCATCTCTTTAAGGAGGAGAAAGTAGTATCATGTCAAATGAAATTAAACAGAAAGAAAACGGAAAAATACAAGTAAATATTGCACGTAAACAAATTATCCTGAAAAAAAAAAGTACATAGTATAAGAAATAACAATATATCTATCAATATATATATAATATATATATATATATATTATATTATTAATATACATTTAATAGATTTTATACTTTTTGTATATGAAGAATCGATTTATAAATTATCGATAAGATACAATGATTATTAAATAACAATATAGATAAAAAAAAAAAAAATTTTGAGTGCAACCCGATCCTTGCGTGAAGTGGAGCGGTAGTCTGACCATTTTAAAGGAAAAGAAATAGTTACATTTAACCCTTTGATTTTTGGTCGGTTTGACTAAATAATTTATGTCCTTTGACTAATTATAAAAACCATTTTGACAGTAAAAAGAAACTGAGTAATTCGTATAATAACGTCAACGTTATTTGATGAGTAATTTGTATAAATAATGTTAATGTTTTTTTAGACACTCGTAAATAAGATAATTTGTGTAAATAACCTGTCATTTTAAAAAATGCGCGAAGTTAAACTAAATCGAACTCTTATATTACAGAAAAAGATGTTTTTTTGCTCGTTATGCATAATACAGTGATCATCCTGTTCCTGGCTTTTAATAAAGTCGAAATGATTGTTAACTTTATATGATTGATAGAAATATAAACGACGTTGACGTTGTTGATAAGCCGACAAGATTATCACCTTGAAACTAATGGTGTGGGGTACATCGGATAAGGCCGCGCCGGTGGCCTCAGAGAAGCAGTTGACGAAAGGGAAGGCGGAGTCCAGCGCCACGATGTTGTGAGCGTGTGCGTCCACAAGCTCCGCCGTCTCCACGCCCGTTTTCAATTCCGCGAACCAATCCATTCTCTCTGCCTTATCGCTCTTCTTCTCTCTCTCTGTAAATAATTGACTGAGAGTACAATATGCGTGTGTCGGTGAATACGTGCAAAAACTCTATCTATATATAGCACCGAATGATAGCCAAACTTAACTTTTTTGGTCAAAGCTCATTTATTCCGCACTTTTATAGTTGTTTTGTACGTTTTGCCATTTTTGTGTAAATTTGATACAAATTATAACATCTCTGTATTCTTGTATTTAAAATCTTTAGACAATTACGCCTATCTCATATTTTTTAAAAATAATAGGTCAAATCGCACAATAATTATATACATATGTCATAGATTTAGTACATCCAAATAAAAATTTACTCACGTGCCAATTTTTTTATTTTTCGATCCAAACATTTATAATTGGTTAAAAGGTTGTTTGCGATAATTTGTTTTTGTAGAAAGAATAAATTATAAAAAAAGATAAATTAATTATCAGTAAAATTGAGAGTGTTTAAATAACAAACTAAAGTTTTTTTTTTAAAGGTTGAAATTTGAATATTTTAAAAAATGGTTTAATATTATAATTTTGAGAAATTGTAAAGCAGATATACTTAATTAAAATATTAAATATTTATTTTAAATCCTTGCAAATACCCTCTTAGCGTTGAAATTAAGCTTCAAATTCAAACTAAAAAGGAATATAAATTGCATTTAAAGTTTCCTTTAAGCAAAACAAGTTCAATTGAGTTGTTAATTTAACCAACTTCCCACTGTTCTAGAGAAAATCAAAATTATGTCTAGAGATAAGATATTCACTTTATTATTTTAAGGGTTAAAAGCAGACACTCCCCAACGTTTGGGCCGTTTTGTACTTTGCCCTCCAACGTTTTTTTTTATAAGTCACCTCCCAACCTTTTATTTTTGTAGCACTTTGCCCCCCAACCATTACTTTTTCCCATTTCAGGCCAATCTAATTGGAATATTCTGTTGTGTGAAATGCACGTACATTTGGGCGAGTTAGGGTTGGGTAAAATAATAAATTCACACATTCATTTTAAAAAAATAAAAATAAAAAAATGCCAAGAAACTCCATTGATCAACTCCTTTGCCGTCCAAGCCACCGCCTACCTCCATTACCATTTCCGACCGACACCCACCTCCAACAATTACATCACCACCTTCGCAGCAGAACTCTTCTTAAAAAAGGGTCTTCTTTATTAGAAAAAGAAAAACAAAAAAATCAATATCATCATCTTCTTCATCCGCCATTGCCGACCAACTTCACCACTGCAATTTCTTCATCCGCCATTGCAACCATCCTCATTAGCTACACAACCACGTTCACCCCACTTTCTCCCCCCCCCCCCCCAACCAAGATCCCCTCCTTCATTCCCCCATTAAGAAAAAAAAATTAACATTACCTCCTTTGTTCCTTACAGTCGCCGCCAAACCCTCTGCCCCTATAGCCGTCGCCCACCACCTTCGACCCCCTACAGCTCCGCGCCACACCTCCTTTGATTTTTAAAATTTTTCTTGTTTTTTTTTTTAAATTGGTATGCAGAAATTAGGGCAAGAAATTGGGGATTTTTCAATTTATGAGTTAGTTTGGGGAGGGGGAGGGGAATAAGGTGAAATTACTTAAATATCCTTCAAAAAATAGCCCAAAAATGCGTGTATTCCACGTAAAGGAATATTCCCACAAGATTCACCAGGAATTGGAAAAATAAGTTAAGTGCTATGAAACATAAAGGTTGGGAGGTGACTTGTAAAAAAAAAAAACGATTGGGGGAGCAAAGTACAAAACGACCTAAAGGTTGGGGGGGTGTCCGCTTTTAACCCTTATTTTAAATAGTTCCAAGATTTTCATTCAAATCCAATCACGTGCCAATGTGTTTTTATACTAATATGTATATATCTATACTAATATATACTATATAAAAAAGAAAAGTCCTTCCACACTCACAAATAAAAGTTACTTACACCGAACACCAATTTTTTATAAAGTCAAAAATGCCCTTGAACTAATAATATAACTAACTTGTTCAAGTTTTTAAATTTTATTTAACTGATAAATTATTTTTTTTTCTTTTTTTAAATTTAATATATTAATTTATATATTTTACTCTTATATAATATATTTTAAAGTGTGAAAAATTATTTGTTATATTTTAAAGTGTAAAAAAATGATTTATTATATGCTCGCATGGACGATGCGCCACAACGGCTAGTATTAATAAAAAAAAAAGCTTTTTTTTTTCCACATAGACAACAGTTTATGACATGACGACAATAATTTTTTTAATTGTATGGACAATACCCTAAGTTAGTCTTTTTATCTTTTTTCTTCTTTTTTTAATATAATTTGTTAGTTTATATATTTTTTCTTATTTATAATATACTTTAAATTATAAAATATTATTTGTTTATACAAGTATGGACTCGTACCAAAATGACTAGTTAAATATAAAAAAAGATATTTTTACTCATAAACGATAATTTATGACATCGCTATAACAATTTTGTGTCAATACGTATTTTATTGAACTAATTGTTGAATTAATTGATTAAAAACTAGCATAGTATTAATAAAGTTAAGCTGAACGAGCTATCAATGGTACATACATATTTCATTAAGTATAATAAATGAATTGCATGGGTGTTACGGTGGAATAGCTTGCCAAACCAACAAAGTGTGTTAGATTTTTCCCATCAGCATTAAACTTAGGGTTAAATTTAATAATGTATTTTAATAAAAAAAATTGAATGTTTTAATTATTATTTAATGGTAAATTTAATATTTTTATTAATTAAGATACCATGTGATGAATTGGCAAAAAAATACAACAATGCAAAACTGTAATAAACTTGTCTTGAAGATGTGTTATTTTGCCTTTTATAGTCCCGCCTTGTCATATTAGATTGTTGCACACGAGTTTGGCTTCATTAATAGTTGTTGGTTACGAGTTTGCTGCCTTGCACGAGTTTACGACTAATCCATCTCATTATGGATGTGCATAGTTTGATTTCGACGGGAATATCTTGTAATACGTAAAGTAGCATAGTGACCTAACTGAAAATTTTGAAGTATCCTGATATGCTTTTGTCTTTAAAGGTTGAAACACTTATAATATATCATTTTGTAAGGTATTAGATTATGATATTGCCGAACCATTGATGCAGAGGTACGTCTATACACATACTTTCCAGGGGTGAGATCCATGAATTTCAATTTGGCTCCATTTGCCACATGAAATTCTCGTTTAACAATTTCGACAACTTGTGTACTACCTCCTACTCCAAGATGATGCTTCACAGTCATCGAGGCTAACTGTTCATAGTAAATCAAATGAATATGTTCTAACCAAATTACCTTTAATCATCTTCACATACTAATACACGTGATGAAGTATATATTGAGTTGTATGCGAATAATTTGGTTATAAAAATTTTGTTTGATATTACATAAGTCAATAATAAATTAATTAAAAATAAATATAATTTTTTTTTATTAAGTTTTTGCTAATGTCACCAACTTTTATGAAATTTAACTTAAGGAGAATTTCTTTTGTTGGTGGAAAATAAATATAAGAAGTATTAAAAATAAAATTTAAATTATTGAGGACTTACATGGAATTAAGCTAAATTCAAGTGGAGGGTGGTGTAATTATAAACATAATATGTCAGAAGGCTGGACGCTCAATACAGCACAGAGCGCTATATATAGATGGGTGAAAATTGGCTGTCACAACGTTGTCATCATGATTATTTTACACGGGCCTTTTCGTTTCATTCTCTCTTGATGTTTCAATTTTCATTCCTCTGCGATCTCTATCTTCTTCGTATCGGTTAGCTCTAATGGCGTCTTCCAGTTCCGGCAATTCCATACCTGCTCCTGGTATTCTTCACGCCCCAACCCTGAACACGAAGAGAAAGAAATTATCAAGTTCTTGTTTTCTCATGCATATTCAAGAATATATATGTGTGCATTTCTTGATTAACGGTATACAGTCTTACTGTGTTCTGTCTGCCTGTGGGTTTCTTGGGATTTTCAGAGGCAGTTCAAGTTCTTGTCTCTTCGCTGGCGGATGACTTTCCCATCGTCAGAGAAGCATCGGCTGCTACTCTCAAAGACATTGCTTCCCTGTAATTTCACTCTTCTTCTCCATAATTGTGAATATTCTATTCATTGATGTATAAAGGATTAACCGTTCGCTTCAAATTGGACCATTCTTGTGTGTCGATTGAGACCCTCTCATGGTTCTTGAATTTCTTGATGCTATTCTAAATTTGAGTCTTGAATGTTTGGACAAACTATCTTCTGTTTCTTGAAATCTTTGGGTTTTAGTCAAGATTGAATGGGTTCTTCAATGTTTCTAACCGGCTTCTGGTTCTTGATTGTTGCTTAACTGGTGTCACTTGGTGGTGCAGCTTTTTTCCTTAAATTCGATAATTCTTGTGTTGAAATTGATGCATCTTGTGATTCTTGAGTTTCCAGATATTTATTCTAAATTGAATATTGAATTTTTCAAGAGACCCTCTTCTGTTTCTTGAAATCTTTGGCTTCTGTCAAGATTTGAGTTCTTCAATGTTTCTAGGAACCTGCTTCTGGTTCTTGATTGTTGCTGCTCAACTGGTGCGCTTGGTGGTGCAGCTGTTTGCTTTAAATTGGATAATTCTTGTGTGTTAATTGATTCCATCTTATGGTTCTTGAGCTTCTGGATATTTATTCTAAATTGAATCTTGAATGTTTCAAGAGATCCTCTTCTGTTTCTTGAAATCTTTGGCTTTTAATCGAGAATGAAATGAGTTCTTGAATGTTTCTTGGAACCTCTCTTCTGGTTCTTGAATGCTGCTTAACTCTGTAGCTTGGTTGTGACTGTTTGCTTTAATTTGGACAAAAATCTTGTGTTATAATTGATGCCATCTTATGGTTCTTGAGTTTCTTGATATTTGTTTTAAATTCAATCTTGAATGTTTATGAGAACCTCTTCTGGGATCTCTGGCTCTTAGTCGAGATTTAATGAGTTCTTTGATGTTTCTAGGAACCCACTTCTGGTTCTTGATTGTTGCTCAACTGTGTCACGTGGTGGCCGAAGGGTACTGTTATGTTTCCTGCTCTTGTTTAATCATGATTACATTTCATAAAGTTCTAACAAAATAATGGTGATAAATGATTGGATATCATGTGATGAATTTCAGAGATTTGGGAACATGGCTGGATTATTTCAAGTTATGTCTGTGGCAATTCGAGCATTGGATAAAGATGACGTTGATCCCCAATATATGGCAAAGCTTGCCAAAATAGCTGCTGCCGAGATCATCTCAACCAAGGTACAAAAAGACTGTGATCATTTTGCTACACTGGGATGTCATTGTGATTAATTATTTATTTAACTGAAATGATAATCTTTTGATAGTTTTTATACCGTGATACTGGGTTCAAGTATATTTTCTTGTGTCTCAAAAGACTGAAAGAGAAGAGTATGAGTCATAAAACCATGTTGGAGAATCATCACAACTTGCATGTATAATTTCATGCTCTGCTAATTTTACTCTGTCAATTTCAGTAGACTGTCTTGTGTTTCTGGCTTCTATTTTGATCCTCATATTGTAGAGCAAACTTACTTTGCCTGATTTTTTAGTTGTTTATTTAATTGATCTTATTGACAAAGTCATGGAGATGCTGCTTGAGTAATGTATCTTTTTTTTTCTTGGTTTAATTTCTTATATGTGTGAAGACTTAGATTGAAAGGATTTTACTTTTCATTAATAGTTTATTGTTTTCGATCGCTTTGATGGTGATAGTGATATGTTGGTGTGAAGTTAATGGAGATTTGAGAAGAATCCACCGTCCATGTGCCAGTATGCACTGATATTTGATGTCACATTGTTCCTCACATAAGCTGTGTCTGTATCATTTAGATTACGTTTATATACTCTATTTTCTTTTAGATCTGCTCATGAAGTGAAAATAACATTTGGAATACTTTGACATGGAAAGTTGGTGTTCTTGTTATCCATTCAGAACAGGTTTCTGAATGCTCCACTACCTTCTTCATTGTCCTACATTTCTTATTAAATTACTTTCTTAATATGTTAACTGTTTGTCACTTATATTTTCAGATATTATTACTTTCTCTGTTGAACTTTGCTTCTTATAGGAACTTAATGCTGATTGGCAAAGGGCTGCGTCCAGTGTACTTGTTGCATTAGGTTTACATTTGCCTGACCTTGTAAGTTTTCTTTGTTTAGAACTGATTTAGACAATTTAGAGATGAGATATGCTTGTTTGGGTTTTATTTCTTTCGCTTTCGCATTTTCCTGAAATTCTATTCACATTTCATTTCAGTACTATCAATCTTAAGTCTTGTACAATCTTGATTTGATTGATTGAGGAATATAAAGCGTCATATCTAACCTTAATCTTGATTTTGCATACCAGTCCTCAATAGAGCAAAGCGTTAATTAAGTTTTAATATTATTATGACACAAGTTTTAATATTATTATGACACAATTTCATGGTTTCTGATGATTTCCTGGTGTAATGTGTTGACTGTTGTGGGATGAAAACTTACACAAGGCTACTCCATTTTCAGAATTCCACTAATCCGATTCTTCATTTTAGTTACTACACATGGGTAGCTTTGTCTTTGTTGATAAAATGAGTTTCATGGGCTTCTCCGTTGACATGTGATCCAGAGGCACAAACACATAATTATTTTTTCTTCTAATTTTGTTTTTAGATGATGGAGGAAATATTTCTTCATCTCTCTGGATCAAATTCAGCACTCCCCTCGATGGTTCAAATACTTTCAGATTTTGCTTCATCCGACGGTATGCTGCGAGCTTTGATGAAAATGGTCTGGGTTTCAGATGTCCGATTTTGGTTTCTTCAGCTCATTAATGATCTAATTTCTGTGATATCTGAAGCTTTGCAGTTCACTCCACGTCTCAAAGGTGTACTTACAAGAGTTTCTCCCGATTCTTGGGAGTGTTAAAGACATCCATCGGCCAGTCTTTGCAAATGGTATGCTATCTTAGTGCATGCTCATATTAGGTAGCTTGTGCTGTTATGCAATGGTTCAGTTGATGCATTGGTGAAATAGACAATGTTGGGTGCTGTTCTGCCTCAAATATGAGCCACTTTTCATCTGAAAAACCCAAATATTATCAGCCAAGATGATAGGTTAGATAATGGTAGCCACATGTGGTACTTCAGAGGATAGCTCTGATCAAGGAATAGCACAACAAAAAATGGGGCTGAAGTTGCACTTCTTTGTACGTGGCTAGAGTTCACGCTTTTGGATATGGAAATAATTTGAAGATCACTGTATTGTAGGGACCTATTGACCATAGATCTCTAATTGGGAAGAAGATTATGAGGATTCTCTATGCTTTATATGTTCAATTAATTCCGATCATTTAATTGGTATTAATTAGTTTTTGGACTTGGTAGAAATGCCAATATTATGATACTCCAATTAGCGATAGATAAAGCGTGCTCTACAGATCATTCTTTACTGTACTTATATGGAAGGGAGTTTTTGTATTTGTTTCCAGCATTCAAGTCCTGGTGTCAGGCTTGTTGGCAATATGGTGTTGATTACCCACTGACTACAGCTATTGATGGTGATGTCATGTAAGACCTGTTTGCTTGCTGCTATTTTTTAATTCTCTGTAGAGGATTACTTTGGATTATGATGACCCTTTGGTGCAGGTCTTTTCTAAACTCTGCATTTGAGCTTCTATTGAGAGTTTGGGCAACTTCGCGGGATCTCAAGGTTTCCATTTGTCTTGTCTTTTCATTTTTTTCTTCTTAGATCAACATCCCAAACCTTTGGATGTGTTGGCTGCTACACTATGAGTCTAAGGATATTCTTGGTATCTGCCTTGTTTTTTATTGTTCTATGAAATAGCTTGGGATAGGTGCTTTTCAGCTTCTTGCATTCTACTCATACTTGTTCCTTATCAGATGATTGATGTGTCGAATCTTTCACATACTTGATACATGAAGTTGTTAACAGGTTAAACAACACTTTGAAATATTTTTTTCTTTTCTGATGTATATGATTTTAGGCTCCTATGAGTTTCTAGAGCTGAAAGTGATATATTATTGGACAGGAGTGTTTTGACCATTTTTCACATCCAGCATATCTTTGTCTAATGGATTTCAACTGGACTATTTTTGCTATTGACTGCGTGTTCTTGCCCTTAGCTTGGTCCTGGCTAGATAAAATTTCCTTTACCACATTAATCTATTGTGATAAAAAAATTATTCCTATATTCTTTACAAATTCTTGCAGTGTAGGCTTTTGTCAATTCACATATAACTTACGCCTGTGGTTTTCAAGGTTTACTTGGTCAAGCAATACGTCCTTCTCTGTGTTTGAAAATGACCAGTTGTCCTCCATCTAAACAATTGCACCCTGAAATTTTAGGCATACAATGTATTCTAGAGGGATAAAGTAGCACTGTCATGCCTAGATCAGAAAAGGGTTTGATGTGCAGTTCTTGGGAAAAAAAAAAAAAAAAAAGGTTTATGTTCTTCTCTGTGTTTGTATGTGTATTCGCTGTTGCTATTCACGTTTAGTAGGAAAACGGTAGTTTTGGGAATGATATAATTTCTTTTGTCTTTGGAGGTTCGGATATCTACTGTTGAGGCTTTAGGCCAGATGGTTGGTCTCGTAACCAGGACTCAGTTGAAGTCGGCTTTACCAAGACTTGTGCCCACCATTTTGGAATTGTAAGTATTAGCTTGACTTTTTTGTGCACGTACATTCACGTTCTAGAACTGATACAGACGGTCGTGCGGTTATCTACATGTTCTTGGTGTAACTATTTTTGTAATAGGCTGGCAAATACTTATCTTAAGTTAGTTAATTTTGTTTATCAACTAGGAATTAGTTAGCTAAGGTGTTGTCTTTTCCTTTTCCATAATGCAGGTATAAGAAAGATCAAGATGTTGCCTTTGTGGCTACATGTAGTCTACACAATCTCTTGAATGCTTCCTTACTTTCGGAAAGTGGTCCACCTTTGCTCGACTTTGAGGTCAGTAGTATACTTGTGATTTTGCCATTGAGTGGATTTTAGCTTCTTGGTATATAAGTTGTTTTATTAATATTCCTTGAGATAAAGTATTATATCCCAGAGGTTGAAACATTTTCTTCTTTGAGCTTTGTGATACATTCCACGTTCAACTTTGGTCACCAATTTCCTTTTAAAGGTTACCTATTGGTAGGTTGTCCTAATAAACTGTACTTTGCATGCCTGTTGCCTTTCAATGATCTCTGCACATTCCTTTCTTATTTATATCATAATAGATGAGGTAAACACAATTTAGCGTATGGTCTTCAAGTTTTCACTAAGCTCATGCTTGCACAAATGTGAGATTGTGGGCAGTGTACTTGAGGACATTTGGCAGGAAGTTTGAAGTGGGTTGAATCCAATGGTTCACCTAATTAGTGGTAGAAATTGATTTGCCTATACTTAGAGCGTCATACTGGAAATGCTTGCTTAAATGTAAGACAGAAGGATGTCAGAGATTTTTTGATTAACTTTGAGTACTATTTGTATTTTCTAAATTTACGAAAATTCTATTGGGGATTGCATGAAGAGTTTATATTTGAAAGCAATTTATATGTTTAGTTGCAAGCATATATAACATGTAATGCTGTAGGCTGGATGTACAGTGTGTTACCGCTTAACGTTTTTTATTCTTGTTTGATTCATCAATCTAGCCCACTTATTTCTCCAGGATGTCACGGTTTTATATATAAGTTACAAATTTGCAGGACCTTACAGTCATATTATCAACACTTCTTCCGGTGGTTTGCATCCATAATGATAACAAACAGCATTCAGATTTTTCAGTAGGACTGAAGGTAGAATTTGTTTGGTGGTTTTCCTATCCATTCTTTCTGATGTGCACTATTGTTTATGTAAAAAGTTATTGGGCTTGAGAATAGAATTATCTTCAATGTCGTTTCTGAGGTCCCTCTCTTAAATGCCATGATTTGAGGATTTTCTCAGAGATAATTCTGCTCCTTCCTTTGTTTGTTTGCTTCTTGCTATTATTTCTTTTCACTTTCCTGTAGTGGGATGAAACTAGATTTCTCTGTTACTATTTTTAGCTATTTTTTTCTTGACAAACTTTTCGGTGTTCACAGATTTATAGATCCCATTTGATAAAACCTTCTGTAGGCAGCACCTTTACATGAATTTTTATAATTAGTGTGCTACAGTTTTAGGTTCTTCCTTCTGTTGGTTGGAAGATCTACAGAGTCTGAAGAATCTGTGCCTTTTGTATTTACTTTTTTTTTTTCATCTCCAGAATGATGATAATATCACTGTTTTCTTATTTTTTCTTCTCTTCTGTTCCTTGTTGCTGTGTAAGCTCTGGAAAGGCTGTTAGTTCTGTGACTCTTTATCTTATTACCTTGATCAGTAATTAGTTTATGTACCTTGTGTTGCAGACCTACAATGAAGTTCAACATTGCTTTCTCACAGTTGGTCAGGTTTACCCAGAAGATTTGTTTGCGTTTCTTCTCTATGTGAGTAACACTGTTAAAAAACTTTTGATGCAGACTCCATTAGTTATTCACTTATACAAAGACATAAGTTCAATAAAGAAACCTTATCCTCCCTCCTATCTGCTGGAGAAAAAACATAAACCTGAAAAGAAAAATGAAGAGGAAGAGAAACAAGGAAAAATAATCTGGATTCTGAAAGTTTGGGGTGTTTACTGCCTTAGCCATGGTATACAATACAAATGAATGATGTGTTGTTTTGAAATTATTGCTATCGCAGAAATGCAGGTTAAAAGAAGAACCTCTAACTTTTGGTGCACTTTCTGTCCTAAAGCATCTGTTACCTAGGTTAGCTTTCTCCTTTTTTTCTTTAAAATATTCAGATTCCATGATCTTTATCAACTTATGCTCACATTGATTCTTTCTGAAGATTGTCTGAAGCCTGGCATGCTAAAAGGCCATTGCTAGTTGAAGCAGTGAAAAATTTGTTAGATGAGAGTAATTTGGCTGTTCGCAAGGCACTTTCTGAGGTAATTTCCCAATGGAAAAGTCCTCAGTGTTGTTATATTTGAACTCAGTAATTGTTTCTCGTTTTATATTCATGGTTGTGTGTCTCTTGTTGCAGTTAATTGTTGTTATGGCCTCCCACTGTTACTTGGTTGGTTCACCAGGAGAGTTATTTGTGGAGTACTTGGTGCGTAACTGTGCAATGACAGATTCGGATAGGACAGACATTGAGAGTTCAAAGGAATATATTAGGCCGACCAGCTCCTACAATCCTTTCTTGCACAGGAAATCAGAGGTTTGATCTTCACTTTGAATGTGTAGGATTCTGTTTGATTTATTGCTCTGGACAGCGAAATGCTGATTGAATTCTAATAATACCTGCAGAATGGAGTTCTTTTTCCTTACATGAATAACAAATAATATGAACATCATGAAATTTGTGTTTTTTAGCCATTATACCATAAACGCACCATATCTAAACCAGCAGAAGAAATGTTATATTTTAGTTCTTGACTGAATATAATATTATGGTTTACTTCATCATTGCTCAAATTTGAAATTTCTTGTCAACCTTGGTATAAGTGATAATATTTTCGTTCTGGTTACATAATATGAAGGACTTAAGAATACCCTTAACATATAAAATGGTTTAGTGGCACTCTTCTACTATATAAAATGTGCAGAGTGAATTATTTCTAAGGAAGGAATGCAAAACTTTCATAGAGATGCAGAATCTGATCAAACTTGAAGCAAATCTTATTTTAAAATTTTGACGAACTTTTTAGTAGTCAACATTTTTCAGGATATTATCTTTGTATCATGACCAGCATTCATAGATGTGTTTTAATGAAATATGGTCTCATATTAATGAACTTGTTTATAACGTACATTAGAGGCGTGGAAGGAGGTTTTCCATGAACACTGTGTCGGTTTCTATATCATTTCTAAGTATAAGGGAAAGCAAAGAAAACAGTCACTGATTGGTATTTAGTTAAGAATTGAAATTCCACTGCATAGAAGTTGCATCAAAAGTGGGTTTTTAATCTTTGGATGAAGTTCTCACTTGTAGAAGTTCTAGGTTGTGTTCATTTAGCACGAGAAACTGCTCTTTGCTGGAGCCCGTTTTCCATATCATTTTTAAGTGCTAGGACCATTTGCAGGTAAAAATTGGGGGTGTATGTCCAACAGAATTACGCGACATCTGTGAAAAAGGTCTTCTTTTAATAACCGTCACTATTCCTGAAATGGAGGTATGCTGATGCCTTTGGTGTGACCTCGTTCCACATCTGTTCATATCTTCTCATACTACTCTTTGCTGATTATAGTTGGAAGATTTTATCATAATAATACTTTTTGTTCATACTTCCAGCATGTGCTCTGGCCATTTTTGATGAAAATGATCGTACCACGAATTTACACTGGTGCAATTGCAACGGTAGGATAATATTATTTGTATCTGTAATATGAATGCAATTTTACCAGTTTGTCTCTACATTCCTCTGATAGATCTCTTTCTGCCGGAATATGATCCACCATCTCAATTATTAGTGGAGTTGGTAATCTAATCTTCCTTGGCGATCTAATCTTCTTATATAGGTTTGCAGATGCATCTCAGAATTATGCAGACATAAACATGCACAAAGTGATACGATTCTTTCTGATTGTAAAGCCCGTAACGACATTCCTAATCCTGAGGTTTGATCTCCTCTCTTTTGAGTTACTTGTGTGGTCTGAACTTCTGATAAAACTATTTCATAATTGCCAATTAGGATCTTTTTGCACGTCTTGTGGTGCTTCTCCACAATCCACTTGCAAGGGAGCAGCTGGTGACTCAAATTTTAACTGTAAGTTTGCATTATCTCTTGTAAAATTTACATACTACATGGACGGGCAAAATAATCGCAGGACTGAATCATGTAGAATTGCAGGACTAACAATTCAGTAGTTACTAGTAATCGAGCATGCTCGACATGTGTGTAAAATAAAAAAAATATATATTTATTTCGATTATAGTTATATATTCATGAAAAATTATATCAATTGAAGTTTCTGTATTTTAATTTTTTTTGTATTAAATTGTTAACTTCCATTCGATGGAGTAATAGTATGGGATAGTCACTCTATATGTAAATTAATAAGTTTATTTAGTAAAATATATATTAACACACCAAAGGCACCTTCATGCTTTATTCTTAGTATATATTTTGATATAAGTGAGCCTTCAGATCTGTAGCCTTAATGTTTCCACATCAAACTGAGCCCACTGCCTGAATTTTCCTATAAGTTGTTTTTTGAAGTATTTTAAAGTAAGGTCCAGCTATGGATGCTAGCTCGTCTTGAGCAAGCGAAGGCTCATTTATCCCATTTGGGGTAATTTATCAAGAACATTATGCCTACACAGTTATAGTCTATTTTCATGGGAGTTTGTTTCAGGTCGAGTAATTTTTCTGATGAAAATTAGTAGAACTATTTGACTGTTCATATGTTGTTTCTGCAGGTCTTGTCTCACTTGGCTTCTCTATTTCCCAAGAATATCATCTTATTTTGGCAAGATGAGGTATAGCAGCTTGATATGTAGCTTGAAGTTGATTAAATTTTTTTTTTGACAAGCTTTACACGCATGCTTTCTGGTAATTTATTTGCTACATGGCCTTGTTTACCAGGCCGGATTGGGCCGGATATTACTCCCAATCTGGCCCAGTTGGGTGTTTACTTAGAAAACGGCCAGCCCGGGATAGAATGTAATACGCAGTATAAGTGGCCCCAAATCTGGATACAAGTGGGAGAATTGTCCAACCCAATGTGGGCAATGGCCCTGGGGTTGGGAAAAATTTTAGTTGTGCTCGGTCAATAATAATGGTGTTGTCTGACATGTGATTTTGCACTTTCCGGTTTTTGTGAGATAATGTAGACATAGATACATGATAGATAAAGAAATGACAATTCTGTTCTAACTGTTTATCATCTTTTGTAAGCTCTAGATTCCAAAAATGAAAGCTTATGTCAGTGATCCGGAAGACCTAAAGCAAGATCCATCGTATCAAGAGACTTGGGATGACATGATTATTAATGTAAGCACCAGCCGCTCTTTTTAATCTTTGTATTCATATGATATGTTTTACTTGGTATCTTTGTAGACATAGAACATGTTTAGAACCACACATGTTGACTACATTGAATAAGGGTGTTGTGAAGTACCTCTTGTCCATCTAAAATAAGGTTCCTTCCTCTTGATACTAGAACATCAATGAACTAGTATGTTAACAGTGATACAAATTCCACTTAGTTGCATAATGTATGATTTGGTGCTCTTACTTTCATGAAAAGAAAGAAACATGTAGGTAGATTCTGCAATGTTGAATATATGGTCCAAGTTTGACGATGGACCAAGATTTTCTGTGCGTGCCACTTATAAAGTGTTTATTTGTGGGCAACAGTTTGTTGCAGAATCATTGGATGTGATACAGGATGTTGATTGGGTGATTTCTCTAGGAAATTCTTTTGCTAAACAATACGAACTTTATTCGTCTGATGACGAGCATTCCGCACTGCTTCACAGGTATGACACATTATGTAACGTTCCTTTATTTATGACCACAACATCTTTATTTTTCTGCTATAACGCCCTCAGGAGGGGACAATAGCCATGCTTGCTTTTGCAATACCACACTCTTGCTTCCCAAAATTCGTGCTCAACACTGACATGCTTTTTTACATCCATGATTCTGCTCTATGTTTTTATCTCCATTGTTTTGTGTTTAAACTTCTTCATTTAGAAATATTTTTGATGGTGCAAGCTGAAATTACTCGAACTTTCCTAGTGCAGGTGCCTCGGCATTTTGCTTCAGAAAGTACATGACCGAAGCTATGTCCGTGCTAAGATTGATTGGATGTACATGCAAGCTAACATTGCTTTGCCAGTGAATAGGCTTGGTTTGGCAAAGGCCATTGGATTGGTAATCGTTCTGCACAACAACTAAGCCATAGGAAGAAGAGTTTTGTTAAGCCAATCCTATTTAATATTTATGCTTATGGCTTATTGCTGTATTGACACCTAGGTTGCTGCATCCCACTTGGACACAGTTCTGGATAAGCTAAAAGACATACTTGATAATGTTGGTGATAGCCTCTTCAAAAGGTATATACTGGGGTTTGTGAGTTCATTCTAGCTTCTGCAGTCTATTACATTTTCGTAAAAATAATGAGATCAGAATTTGCACATGTTAGTTGTCCTGCAGTAGGATGCATGAACTTTAGAAGTAAGACGTCTGGTGATGGTTGATAAATCATGGGGATTGTCATTGACGTAGTAGTTTTTTGGATTTGAGTTTAAGAAAATTTGAGATTATGGTTATGTCTGAAGGAATAGAGGGGACAGAAAGAATTGCTATATTTAGTGTCTGGTATGTATGATGCTCAGTAGACGATCTACTCCATCTATTCAGAATGCTTGTAGTCTGAAAATTAATTTTCTGTTTTGTGTTGTTTGAAGTCCACATATATTTGCTAGTAAACTAAGAGATTTTCAGTTGTATCTGCTATCACATGCATGTGATATGTTGCTATATACCAATGCTCTCATTGTATCACATTCTGAACAAACCAAACTGTATTGTGAATTTTATTGCAGGATTCTGTCAATTTTTTCTGATAGAGCTAAAATGGAAGAATCTGATGATGTTCATGCTGCTTTGGCTCTAATGTACGGTTATGCTGCAAAATATGCTCCATCAACAGTTATTGAAGCCAGAATTGATGCACTTGTGGTGCGGAGGAATCATTCTTGTTTTGTTTCGTTGATTTGCTATCCCTTCCTGCTCTAAGTGTTTGTTGTGAAATCTGTACATATGCATGTCTGAATTTGCTTTTCTTGAAGTAGTCTGAACTTGCATTTTATGGAGCATATTTTTTCAACTCAGTAACTGCTTGAAACATAGACAAATGTATTGGGGGGTGGGCGGGTGGGACCCAGGCTGCCTCAAGTATTGGAGATATATTAAGGCCCTTATGTGTTTCTCTCTTTTTGAATAGTTCAACAATCAAATTAATTTTATTGGCCCATTTCATAACGGCTCGTCGGAAATTAAGCTTAATACATGAATAAGTTAAAAGTTTAAGGCCTTGGACATTACTCTAACTGATTAGTGTTAAAATTAATTGTTTTCATTTGCTTATATCAACTCTCCTATTACTACTGTAAATGACAGGTCATTTTCAGCCATGAAATTGAAGGAAACTATACTTAGGAAAGATGGGAAATGATATCTTGTATATTGTTTCCTTACCTACATGAAGAATATCAGAAAATTTCAGAACAAATTCAATTGAAGAAATCGTGTGGAGATTCAACAAATTTGTACAATTGATTGTTTGTAAATTTTTATAGCATCATCATTACCATGAAAAGTTTGCTTTTTATTGTACTTGTCAGTTGCTGTTTTACTTATTGGTTAAATATCCAATATTTGTATAAAGATATTGTAGTGTTTTTTTTCCTCCCTCTTTCTTGATAGCAGTTCAACCTCCTTAATCCTTTAGTCTTGCATCTGACCCTTGTCTGGAACTTTGTAGCGAATATGATATGCATCTGACAATAGGGAGGCTTTAATTTTCTACTCATTAACTGCTTGCTAGTTGGCTGATATGAGATGTATTTTGAGCAACATGGAAATGTTTTGTGGATTTGATATGATTTTAAGTGCTGATAGACTACTAGGTACTAGTGAAATGCTTGAAGGGGTGGAGGAGGGTGGAAACTTTTACGTCTTAATTATTGTTTTAATGGTTTGTGTTCCTATATGCTTCGATAGGACTGCTGGACTAAAATATTGACACCAGGGTACTTGAAAAGATAATTGGGTAGTTCTCCAATCCTGTGAGAGATTTTGTGTATGGTGGATTTCAGATGTTTATGCTTGGCAGTTGTAGTAATACTATTTCAATGTGGTGTATAGATATTTGTAATTGTTGTGAACTTTTCTTATTATTATGTATAGCTGATTAGCTGTACCTGAAATGAGTGTTGAAACTTGTGGAAGGGTATTTTCTCTTCAGTCCTTTTTTGATATTGAGTGGTTTAAGAGCAAATCATATCTTTCTATGGTTGAATTATGATTATTATGTATACAAGTTCTCATGATGATTCTGACAAAATAAAACATATAATAATAGCAGATCTATAGTGAGACTGCCTTGTTTCAATTTGTGGACAGGTGGGTTTCTTTGAGTGTTTCACTGATGCAATGCATGAGTTTTGTGCTGTACTCCTTTTAAGCATAATTTATGCTACTGGAACTGTGTTAGTTATATTCTTAGTTTTACCTGCAAAATATTGCACATATTTCTAATATATTTTATTGTTGAGTCAGGTACTATTACTAATCTGGGTTTGTTCTGAATTCTTGCAGCTGTTCAGACATGTTTGCACACATTTGATACTTCTTTTCCATTGTCTTACAGGGAACTAATATGCTTTCACGGCTTCTTAATGTGCGACATCCTACAGCAAAGCAGGCAGTTATCACTGCTATTGATTTACTAGGTTTGTGAATTCAACTAAATATTATTTGGAATGAACTGGCATTTTTATTATTTATGTTCACACTTTGGAATGGCTTGTGATTTATATTTATTTGAACACAGTTGTTTCTTATGATTGACACCTGATTGAGAACTGAATGTATTGACCGTGGTTCATAATCTACTTTCTGACCTTTTGGATCATATGGTTTATCTAACACTTGATAATGTGTCTTGCCGTCTTCTGTCCTTCACTCAATCTATGGGTGACTGAAATGAATGATTTTGGCCATTCAGGTCAGGCTGTAATTGGTGCGGCTGAAAGTGGCACATCGTTTCCATTGAAAAGGAGAGATATGCTTCTTGACTACATATTGACTTTAATGGGCCGAGATGATGAAGATGGATTTTCTGAGTCTAATCTGGAGCTCCTTCATACTCAGGTTTGTTTTTGGTAGTATCTGTTTTGATTCCTGTTTTTACATGAACGTGGTGGCTAATGGCCAATTATGAAAGATCCCCAGTTTCGGATCTGTTTTTTACTTGGAACTTTTGCTCCCGATTTGAACATTGCTCGCAACCAGGCAAGGAGAGGATGCAATTCTTTCTGAGAAAAGATAGAGAGATGAGGGGGAGGGAAAATAATTTTGCCCAATGAACGTATAGTTTTTAAGGTGACATGGTTCTGCTTCGGATCACAGAATGCTACGGATAGGTACTCATTTCTATGAGCTACTGATTGAGAGGTCCATAGAAAGTTGTCTAGCATGCACTTCCCTCAAATCAATTGTTAGGGGATTAATTAGGCCCTTGATTAGGGCCCTTTGGACATGTATATAAAAGTAGATGAATTTAAGATATGTAATGTTAAGGATTGAAACTTGGCCTTTGATTAGGGCCTGTCTCACATGATATTCAGAATTAGGAGAAATCATTGATAAGATAGAGATCCTAAATGATCTGAATTAACCTAGTCAACAACTTCACTGTTTGTAGATGACCCCGAGAGATCAAGAAAGCCAGTGGTCCATCTTTCAGAACTTCTATGCACTAAGCAAGAGAAGTCGTTTGGAGCTTCCTCATATTTCAAACCATGAATAAAATGATATTTTGGTTCAAAACTTAAGCCCATACTTAACATGCATTCTCTTACATAAGCCCGGTACTGAGACTTTCATGCATCCAACTCTTTTTTTAGCCTTTTAAGCTGTGTTTTCGCTTCAGATTACCTTTTTGGCCCAGTCTTTCCTTTCTGTTTCCCTAAATCTCATTGTTTCTATGCAGTGCCTTGCTTTAAGTGCTTGTACTACTTTGGTTTCTGTGGAGCCAAAATTGACTACTGAAACGAGGAACCTTGTTCTGAAGGTGCGACTCCATGAGGTTATTTGTTAGTCTGAACAAATTTTCCTCTGTTTCTGAATATTTTACCTTTTGCAGGCGACTTTAGGATTTTTTGGTTTACCAAATGATCCTCCTGATGTTATCAATGGTCTTATACACAATCTTATTACTCTTCTCTGTGCAATCCTTGTTACAAGGTACTTATTCACAAAAAATTACATACCTTAACCTTGGCATGCCTATTTGCAAGTGCTACTTAAAATATCAAAAACTTTCAAGCATGTTTGGGACTGCTTCATTGTATTAACCTCCCAGAATCAGAAAACCAGCAACACAAATGCACCTATGGAACCTACTAACTGGTAAATATATTATGCAAGATTCTGGTTTACTGCATGGCCTCTTTTTGGTTAGTTGGAATAGCTACCCTATATGTCAGAGACTAAAAAAGGAGTCCTCATGGTCGTTTCTGCTAAATGGAAGTATTCATATAATAAATAATGTGTGTCCATTTGTCGTTTATGCTAAATGGAAGTATTCATATAATAAATAGTATGTGTGTCCATTTGTTATGTGATGATCATCAATATGTTAATTCAGTCAAAACGGGCCATCTGATTGCCTAGGCAATTTCTAGGCAACTGGGCATTCACCTATAACAAAGGTTGACTGCACTGGATAGACCACCTTTTATTGCGAGAAATCTCTCGTCTCTTTGAGTTAGTCCTATCTGTTACATTTTTGCACCAAAACCTAATGGAACTATTAGTTCTTGTGTAGGTTTCCATTTCTGCATTATCCATATCATGTGGTGGATTCTTGCACGTCTTCTAGGTAGACAAGACAAGGTGCAATAACAACAGTATGATGAGGAGAATGCAACTTAGAGAAGACGAAACTTCACAATAACCAATTAAAATTAAATTTTAGATTTTTCTGAACTTCTTGTGCAACATATCTTCTATTTTAATGAACATCCAACCAAGGCAAATAAAACTGTTAGGAGAAGCTCTGAAATTATAATCTTTTTGGAGCTAATACATATCCCAAGATTTCTATATGCAAAAGATTTCATTTTGACCTAGAATTAATGCTTCAAATCTTTGGAAGAAGAACTACATTCTAGATGCTTCACGGTTCTCAGAATAGGAAGTTTATATTCTATTCTTGTCTCTATGTAGTTATTTAATCTTCTCTGATGTGTTTCTTTTAAGATTTAGTTTGGTTCCCTGGGTGTATATGATGTGGTCTTGATGTCTTCCTTCTCTAGTTACTTGGTTTGTATATGAAGTGATAATGTCATCTCTTCACTATTATAGGTTTTTGAGTAATTTACCTGACCAAGGCCCCTTTTTCTTACCCTAATACCCTCATACATGCACAGTCGCTGGTCTATTAATTATGTTGACCATCTTCATACAATGGATAAAACACTTTTGGGTATTTTAGTTATTATTAAGATTGCCGATATACAACAATGTCCTTGGACGTATTCTTGACAAGGTATTTTATTCAGTGGAGAGGATGGAAGAAGTCGAGCTGAGCAACTATTGCATATCTTGAGACAGATAGATCCATATGTTTCTTCCTCTGTTGAATATCAGAGGAAAAGAGGTTGTCTTGCTGCTTTTGAGATGCTGCATAAGTTTCGGACTATATGTGTTAGTGGATACTGTTCGCTTGGCTGCCAAGGAAGTTGTACTCACAACAAACAAATTGACCGTGCTTCAAATTGCAATTTTTCCAATTTACCATGTTGGTTTCTCTCTCTTGCTCTGTTCCCCTCTCAGCTTTCGACTGTTTTTGCTTCGATCTCATTACCAAGCTATGCTATTGTCAGCTGCATTTGTATCCCCGAGTCGTGATGCTTTGTGCTTAGGGGAGAGGATCATGGCATACCTTCCACGGTGTGCAGATACAAATCCAGAAGTTAGAAAAACCTCTGCTCAGGTCTGTAATTGGTGAATGCCTTATCCTGTCCTTCATATTTCTTGACCTACGTCAAATATATGTGAATTAGAATGGCTAGATTGGGTTGTTTATTTTTGATCAATCATTGGTTAGCATGATACAGAGATTATGCTGTCATTTTGGCTATCTGTTTTAATATTGTCCCCTATCTGCAGATTCTTGATTTATTTTTCAGCATATCTCTTTCATTACCAAGGTCAGCAAACTCGAGTTCTGGACTTGATATTGAATCATGCTACGGTGCTTTATCAGCGCTTGAGGATGTTATTGCAATCTTGAGAAGTGTAAGTCAAATCAGAAATCTCTTCTTTTTTTAATTATTCTTATAGTACTACTTTAAAGGTCTTGGCAGGATAGAATTTTCTACTCTTAACTTCTACGCGCGCTTCAAGTTATTTTTCTCATTTTGACTCTTTTCTATAGGATGCATCACTTGATCCATCAGAGGTATTCAACAGGATTGTTTCCTCAGTTTGCATATTGTTCACTAAGAATGAGGTAATTTATATTTATACTCTCACTGTCTTCTGACTTCTTGATATAGTTAAAACCTTTTCACAAGCTATCTTACCCCAATTCATCTCCATTCAATTTGCCCAGCTTGTTTCTGCTCTACATGTTTGCTCAACAGCCATATGTGACAAGATCAGGCAGTCTGCTGAAGGTTCAATTCAAGCTGTGACTGAGTTCATTACTAAGAGGGGTAGGGAGCTGAATGAGGCAGATATCTCAAGGTTAGTAAAACAACTATGATTCAATTTTAACTGAATTTATCAAATAATTTTACATTTGCATTAACCGAGGTTCTTGTGGATATGGCATCAGGACAACACAGTCCTTGCTTTCTGCAGCAGTTCATGTAACTGAGAAGTACCTACGTCAAGAAACACTGAATGCTGTATCCTTATATTTACGTTTCATCTCTACTCACCAATGGCGGAAATGAATTGGCCTTAGCTTTTTTTCCGTTATTAATGCTGGTTCTCTTACTGACCCCTTAAATCTGGGAACGATTCATTCGCAAAGATTTAATTCTTGTCTCATGATTAGTTTCTTTAATGGTTGAAAGATCTCTTCTCTTGCTGAGAACACCAGCTCCAGAACTGTTTTTGATGAGGTGTTGACTGCTGCTGAGAGAGATATAGCCACGAAAGATGTATCAAGATTACGTGGTGGCTGGCCAATACAAGAAGCATTTCATGTGAGTCCTGAATTATTGGCATGTAGTATCTTGTCACTTGCTGATCTGTCACCTTCTTTTTGTGGGATTTGTTTGCAGTCACTGTCTGATCTCTTTAAGATTCTCCGTTAGTGCTTTTATAATTTATCTAGTCATGAAAATGGCATACTGGTGATGATGTATTTCTGTGTATCAACTTCCATGATTTCCTATTCTCCATGTCTTTTCAGTTTTGTGGTATTTATTGTCATTGATTTTCTTTTTTCTGTCTTTCACCTGTTCATTATATATTTCTTCATAGAGATTGATGTTCTCTCTCTTTTTTCTTTATTATATATTTCTTTCAAAACTTTTCCTTTTTCAAAGATCATTGATGGCAGTAGGAGCCCTTTGTTTAGGGAGTGTGGAGTGTTGTGTGGGTAAATAAAAAATTCAATCTATGGGTAAAACATTTAGATTTCCCATTGTTGTTTAACCAATTAGTTATGGAGATGTTTATGTGATATATCTTCATATTTAAATGCTAGTCTGTTTCCAGTTTTTCTGCTAACCTTGTCTGGGTCCAAAGTTCTTTAAGAGCTACTTCTTGCTTGATACTTAACTACAGTGTCAAATATTAAGTATCTCCTCCACCTTTGTGCTTCACATGTTACTATGATCAGTATGATTATTTGCCTGTAACTTACTCAATTTTCTATTGTTAGCTGGTAAGGGGAACTTTTGTATCCAAATGGAAGTGTTTTTATTTTATAATGACTATCTTTGTCAATAAAGCTAGAAATGGAAATGTGCCGAATTTTAGAATACCGAGGAAGCTTCTAGGATCCTATTAGGCATCGCCCACCACTATAATTTCGTCAGGCTATTGCTTTGAAAGTTTAAGAACAAACTAAGATTTGAAGCTTAAATTTTCGTTGCGCGCTAGTTTGGCCATGTAGACCTCAGTATGAATGAAAAGACTGAGAATCTTTCTTGGTCATTGACTGGTTTCGCTACCTAGTTCCACTATCAGCAAAAAAAGTTTCCCAGATCCAACTGTTAGAAATACGGATGCTAGCTGCAAAATTGGGTTATGAACCTTATCTGCCAGCTGCTAGCAACTGTTAGAATGGAATGACCTCCCGAAAGTTCATGAGAAATGCATAAGTACTATTTTCTGTACGTATGCTGGAGCTACTGGATTATCCATTGTGCGTTCCTAAGCTGAGAGCAAACAAAATTTTTCTTTGTAATGGCTTGCTATAATATACCACTAGGGTCATTGTGCTCATCTTAGAAAGTGACAGTAGAGGTCAAATTCTGTAATTTCCAAGTTCAATGCTTTTCAATTGGTAGTCAGCTGATTTATTGAAGTTTCTTGAAAGAAACAGTTAAAGAGAATCTTAGATGGAAGATAGTGGGGTGCCAAGTTCTTATTTAATCGATAAGTTTGCTAAGAAAGTTAGCTCTTAAGGTATCTAATTTCGGGGAAGCCCATGTAACTGCACACTAGTGCTTTCTCTCTTTCTGTTCATGCTCCATCAAGTCTACCCATTTGGTTTCTTTCCAAATTCGTTTTTTGGTTTTTGATGCTTTTGCTTTAATGCTCTTTTGACTTGTATCGTTTGCTTTGATGGAATTATTAGGCATTTTCCCAGCATGCAGTTCTTTCTTATTCATTCCTGGAGCATGTAATTTCTATCCTGAATCAGACGCCTATCTTTCAAGGTGATTATGGTAAGGGGGAGAACTCCAGCAATTCTGGGGAGAGCCATGTAGAAGATAATATGTTGAATGCTGCTGTCACAGCTCTTACTGCCGTCTTCAGGTCTGCTTTGTATTGCATTATTTTGTTTTCTTGTCTACGTTTACAATTACCGACTGTTTGTTCATGTTACTTGCAGAGGCGGTGGTAAAGTTGGAAAAAGGGCTGTGGAGCAAAAATATGGTTCTGTCCTTGCAACTCTTGTGCTTCACTTGGGAACTTGTCATAGATTATCTAGTTCCGGTCAGCAGGAACCGCTGCGGTATCAAACTGACATATTTTCTTTCGTACATTCAGTGGAACTGGAACTAAGTGGTGAATTTCCATTCTTTGTTTGACCGCCTACATTTGATTTTTCAGCGCTCTACTGGTTGCATTTAATGCATTCTGTGAATGTGTTGGTGATCTGGAGATGGGAAAGGTATAGTAGCCTTTGGTTATTGGAATTTAAACCATAAATCTTTGTAATTTGAATTTAGCAGTCTATGAAAGCAAGTTACATGCAGATTCTGGCTAGAGACAGAGAACAAAGTGAAGAGGATGCATGGATTGGTCTGATTGGGGATCTGGCTTTGTGCATTTCCATAAAAAGGCCAAAGGAGGTAGTTCTTATCTGTCTCTTAGAATCAGATGTTCAATTGAGCTATTATATCAAAATTAACTGAGGCATGGTTTGTCCCAGCATGTTTGTCTCACCACTAGAAGATAGGGATCTATGTACATGTAACCTACGGAACTCTGAGATAAGCCCTTGGGACCTATTTGACCAGGAGGCAATATGGATGGTATATTGAGGTTCACTATACTGCAGATTTTCACAAAGTTGGGCAGTGGACTGATTGCCCGATACTTCTGGAAATAATTGTTGCTGCAAGTTCCTATTTTTGTATAGGGTATGCTAAGGTGGTCTTGGACTACTAACTAGGCTCTCATTATAACGTCGGGATTATGATGAGTAGTTAAAGAAAGCTTGTCTATCTCATTGGTTAAAGGTGTATAACATATATTGGGTAATTCGTGAAGATAAAAAGAAGTTTTTCTACTACCCTTTGACGTGGAGATACCTCTTAAGGTAAGATGACCTATAGATGTGTTGCTGTAGTGTTGTGAAGGTATTTCCAAGATAGTAAACAATTTCTCTAATATGAGACCATGGCTGCCACCAATATAAAATGTACGGAAAATGTCTAAGCAATGTATATCAACAATCAAACCTTTCTTGTGTTTTAAGACTGGCGATGTGCAGGCATTTTTGCATCTCAAAAAGTAAAACTAGAAATGTAATTCTTTATCTACTGCTTTTTGGCGCCTTTGCGATTCACTCCTGGTTTGACAATATGCATAATTGTTAGTTAAATCACCCCAAGATTATGCAAGATGTGTAACCCATGTTCATGTGTTACGTGAATTACCCTGGAAAGACATGTCAAGAGATTGCATGTAAAGGCAGGAACTTGCTGAGAGGTTCTATAGAATATGGAGCATCATATTTGAAGGATGAAACAGATAAAGTTTATCTGTTAAACTTCTGAACTGCTTCTTATCATCTGTTGTTTGAACTTGCATTATTCTTGTTACTCTGTGTAGTGCCTTGTGACACCAGATCAGACTGTCCAGAGACACTAAATGCATCATAATTCTCCTCTCTCAAGGAATACAAGTATTCATATAACGTAACTCCTGCTTGTTTGCTTGTGTATGTTTATCGCTACTCCATTTCACCTATTTATCAACATACAGGTGCCTATGATTTGTTTGATTCTTTGTAAATCCTTGGATCGACCCACAAGACATCTGAGGGAAGCTGCAGCTGCTGTGTTGTCGGAGTTTGTGCGGTTTAGGTATATTTATCTGTAATTTCTGCTCTTTCTATCTGTGAGACGCATTGACATACTCATTCAAGCCTGTGATTTCTGTGTATGAGTACATTAGTGTGACTTGTGTCTTTTTGTTTCCCATTTCTTTTGGTTATTGCAAATGCTTTATCTGTTGTAGCTATTTGATCATGCTTTAACATCCAAGTATGGTTTTTGTGGATTGGGCTTCTGCATCAAAAAACCTTTTTGGTGATATATATATATAATATATATATATATATATATATATATATATATATGCTATATGCTGTGTGCATGTTCCCTATATATAATATATATGTTCAGAAAATGATTTTTGTGGCTTATGCTGCTGCACCACAAAACCTTTTCGGTGAAATACACACACACACACACACACATGTCAGATGTCCTTTTTCTGGCTTATGCTTCTGCTCGTCACAACTTTTTCCATGAAATATATATATATATAAATATGCAGAATTTTCCTGATATGCTGTTGGAGGGTGGCTCTCTTATTGCATTTGTGGAAGCTTTACATGCTTCATCTAATCTTGGGAATTAGCCAGGGATATGTGATTTGGCCACTGGAGACGGAAGAAGTAGCCCAGTATATAAAAAAATAACAGAAAATGAAGGAGAGGGGGAGAAAATATCTAAAGCCTATACAGTTATAAGTGAAACAAATGTCTCACCTCTTTAATTATCTCTTTTGTTTTATATATTTAGATTTTAGTCAAGCCCATGCGTTGCATGTACCCAAATTAGTTATTTATATGATGGAAAACAATCACATTGGGATTGGGAAGAAATCTAACAGAGGTACATCATTGAACAATGAACTCTAAGAAAAAACAGGGAGTGATACTTCCTTTATAAGCTAAAAAAAACCAGTCTTAATTATTACCAAAATGTGAACCCCTGCCCTTGAGTGCTTGGAGAATCAGGGGCTAAGCTCCATGGTGCCTCCTGCGCCTGGAAGAATTCAACTGTTGCATCTGGTAATCGCAACCCAAAACACGCAAGTACTGGAGAAGTACAAAATCCTTGATCAAAGTTCCATACGAATAGTTTTGTGAATACTGGACTGCTCCCATTTGTTTTTGACGACTAGTATCCACAGTCTGTGTGACGGTGGTAATGCCTTTGCACCGTCACATTTGGAAAAACGAAGTTCATCTACTGTATGATGGAGAGCATTTCACTGTATGATGAAGAACGTGGCAATTATCCACCAGAGATTTCCTGTTTTAGTATTTAATTTTGTGGAAGATTTAGAGTATCGGTGCCCTCTAGTCTTACTTATTATTTGGTTTATTTCTTAATCTCCTGTTTGTATTTAATTTTGTGGAAGATTTAGAGTATCGGTGCCCTATAGTCTTATTATTTGATTTATTTCTTGATTCCCATTCAAGTTGGTTTAAAATCTTAGTCCTGCTTTCAAATTCTCACGGCTAGGTTTTTCATTTTGCAGTGATAGTTTTGGTTCTTTGTTGGAGCAGATGGTTGAAGGATTATGTCGGCATGTTTCTGATGATTCTCCAACTGTTAGGCGCCTTTGTTTAAGAGGACTTGTGCAGGTAGTTGATTGGAATCGTAATCAGATTGTTTGAAGTAATTTCTAAATTTATCATGCATGCTTCTACTTCAACTGCATCACATTTTTTGTCTTGTACTGTGCCTATTTGCTGCTTGGATTCCCCTCCATCCTCTCTTTTTTTGGGCGGTGGAGGCCTGTACTGTACCTTGGTCACTGGTTTCATCCAGTTTAGGCATTGTCATTAGTTGGAACTTCTTTTGCTTTTGCTATACTCTAACATGCTCTGTTTAGTAACTTTGGGTATAATGAAAGTCACCTCAGCTCAGCAGCGGAAATTGATACCTTCATGTTGAATGGGAGGGGGGCATCTGTGAAATACTATAAGAGTTATTTTACATGAAATATCTTCTTCCTATTCTTAAACCTCAAAATTTGCCCTTCAGTTATTTCAGATGATAAGAAATGGAGATGCATGTAGAAGTATCGATATATAGTTATTATTTGAAATCTTGGTGATTTTTGTGTTTCCACCATTTTGTGGTACGACTCACTTACCTGCATGCCTTGCAGATGCCACCAGTCCATGTTCTCCAGTATACAACTCAAATTCTCAGTGTTATAGTTGCTTTGCTCGACGATCCAGATGAATCAGTTCAACTTACTGCTGTCTCGTGTTTGCTGACGGTGATTCTCTCGATATTCTTTACTCCATTGAACAACCCACCCCCAAAAAGGAAAAGAAAAGAAAGAAAAGAAAGAAAAGCTCGCATCAAATGGTACCACCTTGTCACTTATTGTGCTAGTATTCACTTTCTTAGGTTCTTGCATCCGCTTCCACTGTTGCTGTGGAACCCATTTTGCTTAACCTCTCAGTTCGGCTTCGTAATCTGCAAGTAAGTTTTCCAATACTAGAGCTTTACATCATGATCTTCTAGGGCATTGATTTAGCAGGAAGGTCTTGGATGCCATATGGGAAGTTTGTGATTCATGAGAATTATATGAATTACTGGATCAGTGAAGTTAAGTTACAGCGAGTCTATAGCGGAAGCTGATTGAATTTCTAAGAGCTTTTGGTAGCAAGCTGAGATAGCGAAGGGTTCTCAAATATATGGAGAGAGTTTGAAGATTATGCAAAAATTTATACTTCCTCCATTCACATTTTACTAGTCCTATTTCTTTTCCACATTTCCACTGATTCTACTTTACTGATTTTTTCGAGCTTTTGAAACAATTATTTGCTGTCTGAACTTACCTTGAAGAGTTTGAAGACATTGATTTAGTCATTTAGCCACTACCTTTGGGGGGTACAATTGTAAAAGATACATAGAAGTTCCACTTTTGCAACTCTTATCTAAATTTCAGTGCCAACTCAAACAGTGACATTCAGTTGTGGATGGAGTAAGCATGCAATGCCTAAGCTGTTCTAGGTTTCAACTGGAGAAGTGGTTGCTGAGACCTTTAATCTAACAAGGAACTTGATGTTTAGTTAATTTAATCTGGTGCAACTTTTTGGTAAATGGTTGTAATCTTCTTTGTGTGCATCTAACAGATTTATATGTTTGTAAATAAATATTCATACAACATTAACGCTGAGTAGAATATGTGATTATATATCTTAGAATTGGTTTTGGTGCCATATTACTATATCATTGCTTCTGAAGACATCTAAATGATTTTGCATCTGTCGAATTATTATGTATTGTTAAATAGCCTACACTTTTATGAGGTGTATTAGTGACACCTGTATCAATGCTTGAATATCTAGAGGTAACTGCACTTTTATTTTATTGTGTGTATGTGTGGGAGGGAGTGTTTGGCCATTTTATATCGTCTTGATATATATATATATATATATATGTGTGTGTGTGTGTGTCTGCATACTTCTGTGTGTGTATGTCAGAGAGAGATTGTGTCTGAGTGGCTTATTCAACATGTTGTCAGATTGACTAAATGCATTTCCTCCTAAGTTTTTCATTTTCTCTGCTCAACAGATATGCATGAACACAAAAATTCGAGCCAATGCATTTGCAGCATTTGGAGCACTAAGCAGCTATGGTTTTGGGCCACAACGTGATTCATTTCTTGAGCAGGTCTCTCCAGTACTTTTGATTTGATATCGAAATATGTTCTTACCATATCCTAGTCATATGTTCTTGAAAAGATAATATTTTTTGAAGATTATTATGACAGGTTTGACTCTGATATTTTATTAGAATCCCAAAATGAGATTATTATAATAGGTTAAACCGAACCATCAATTAGGACCTCAATTGAACTTAATTAGGAAAAATAACATACAAAGTGTTTGTGGAGCCATCTCATATAAAAAGTGAATCATCTAATTGCATGTCAAGAACGAAATAACAGTTCCGCAGAGTTGGTAGACTTCTCAGTAACTTGGTAACTATTTTTGCTGATCAAGGACTAATACAAAGTAGTTCCTAGGAGGCTCTTGTAATAAAGTCCTTTTTGTGAGCCCCAACATCATTAGCGGAGGAATGATACCCAACCTCATGGTATTATCATTATGAGAGGCTTGAGGGAACGAGTATTGGTGGGTCTTGGAGGGTGGAAGGAACACCATGTTCATTATGGATGATTGTGAAGTCTCATACAAATGATGGGAGGAAACATGGATTCGTTTCTAAGTAGGTGCTACTGGATTCATCTAGCAGTGTGGCTTTATTATTTGTGCCAAGAGGGAATGAATGCGAAAGTTGCTAGTTGATCCATTTTGTCAAGGTCTGACTTGTTAGCCCATGCGAGTGACAATTTTGATGTCCCACATGATCAGAGAGCAAGCTTTGGGTTTATAATTGGGTAGAGTGGGCTCTTCGAACAACTTGAATCATTTTTGCAAAGCAAGGACAATATGAAGTAGTTGCTAACAAAGTCCTTTTGTAGTCCCACTCCTAATTAATCTAAATAGGCCCCTCATGGTTAATGTGATATATAATATTGTGCTGCTTCCAAATTAATCACATGGCCAAAATGACATAGAAAAGGTAATGGGATCTGCATAGCTAAACAATAATTGTTATTCCAACAAAATCTGAATGATGGAACATGAAGGACAAAAGTGCCGACAATGTACCATACATCAAAATTATTATCACATCTGCTTCATGCTTTTGAAACGTTAAAGCCATGTTTGTAAGACTTTCTTAAGTCAGTATTGGACCGATTCAGATACATAGTTGCCCATACTTTGAACTATGGTTATATAGTGGGGCTCAAGGTTCATCTTTTGTCCTGTAACTCTGCTTCCTTCTAATTTTAGAATTGGAAGCTCTAGTATCGTGTTGTATGGCTTAGTTGTATATTATGTATTCCATGACGTAGTCTATTAGATAGTTAACATTGAATATTTTTCTATATTTCTAATTTACTAGTTTCAATTTATGTATACCTTTCAAGGTGCTCAATGAGAATACAAACTTGATTCCACTTTCATTTATTAGGTGCACGTTGCCTTTCCACGACTGGTATTACATCTTCATGATGATGATCCAGGTGTACGACGGGCTTGCCGGGTAGATAATTCTTCATAGTTTCTTCCTACTTTAACAAGGAAAAGGATCCTTAATGTCGGTTTCTGGCTATTGCTAATTTATTAATTACTTTTTCTCTCAGAATGCTTTCAAATGCATTGCTCCTTTGTTGGAAGTTGATGGTATGGTTGCTCTTGCCAATTCACATAGGTTTAGTTCTGATCACAGGTATGTGTCAGTAGATCCATGCTACAGCTTTATTATGTGTTTTTCATTTCCAGATTCATTAACCACTTTTTTCCCCTTTAAATATTATTACCTCAGAGGTGACTATGAAGACTTTCTCAGAGACATTGCAAGGTTATTCACTCAGCGTATGTCTTCCAGGGTTGACACATACATGGCATCCATAATACAGGTCCGCATTTTCTTTATTATTTGAATTGTTCTCCTGTGGGTAAAGAATTGCTATGCTTACGTGAGGGTCCAGGAAGAAATCTTTGCAATCTAATACAGGTAGAATAATGTTTCTTAACAGTTTAATACATATTTGGGTTTTTTATTGCCCTTCCCTGATGTATGTCCAGATTAGCTAAATGGCCCCCTAGCTGAATTATCAGTACTTATATCTTCCCTGGTGTTTGCTAACATTTATCATTTCCCCCCTCTTGGCGATGTCCCTCCTGTTGGACAAAAATGCTATACTAGTTTACGAAGAGAAATGCACCCAAATAGAATCAAGTCTGAGTGAAACCCATAGCAACCGAAAGAGCTCCGTATCAATCAATAACTATGGAATTCATGTGTGAGGGGCTGGGTGTTGTAGTGGCTCAAGAGAGACGGCGACGCGAGTATAGGGTTGGGTGGGTTATGAAGTATTTGGGTAGGGACACAATTCGAACCACGCATGCAAGAGTTGCAGGAAACACACAATCAAGTAGTACAATAATTTATGGCCGAAGCCAACCTTATATCCCATCAATCAAAATACAAGGAATTCTGCTTGCACACTAAGGGAACTTGTCAACCCTAACTCACTCTCAATTTCGAGACTCACTCTCTCAAAACCAAGACCTCATGTACAAACCAACTAAAGCATAAAATCGCCCAAAATTGCTTGCAACCTCCATGGTAACTGTCCATGACCGCCTTGCTCAGCATCATCCCTCAATTGCCATGTAGATGAGTGGTTATCATCCTTAATCGCCTCATCACATGTTCCACACATGCTCCATGCTTTAGCGCACGTAGCCAACCACCAAGCCTTGGCTGCATGCTGAACGTCCCCGCACATGGGTGCGTACTCGCCCATGCACGCGTCTGACTCCCCATGTCACTATCGACCGATGCCAGGCCTGCACGTCCACCTGCCGTGCAGCCTGCCCGCACCCTCACCCGACCATTCCTTAACTTAGCATAGCAATGTACCATGTGCTGTTCACCAGCCACAACCCAACAGTCCATCTGCCGACTCCCGCATATGCCTGTGTCGACGCCCGTCGTCACCGGCTGCCGAGTCCAATGCGCATGCCCCGCATCAGACCGCACTGAACTTTGAGGGTCTTACAAAACCACCCCCACCAATTGATGTCAACGTCCTCGTCGACGCAACTGCTTTGCTTTCCTTCACCTCTGAAGTACTTTGCACCAATGCCTGCTTCCCATCATGAACATTGTCGGAATGCCCAACCTCGCACTCCTGTTCACGCTTTAGAAAATCACCACACATGAACATCTCAAGCTCAGCTCCACAGATCTGCTGCACCTTAGTCCATCTTCTGTGCATCTCCTCTTGCATCTCCCCAATGCAGCTAAAGCCGGTCAAGTCGAGGAGAATGCGGCACTTCTTTTGATGAACTAGCATTCGACGGCCTTGCCTCAGCCATCTCTGATTTGTTACCCGCTGTAGTGCCTCCATCGTACTCCCCTTTCACAAACGCTGGTTTACTTAAATATTCCACCCAACCTAGGAAGTATATTATCAATTTAGCAGTTACAAAGATCATTACCAAGAATTACATCAAAATTGTCTATTCTACGGGTATAAAATTACAACTCCAGGAACCCACACTCAATAATCCCGCTTACTTTTGGGCTTCGGAATTCACAGACCTTCCCCGTGGTAGACGTCCAGCTTACTTGCTTCACAGTCTTCACTTGTCCCGTCCAGCCCTAGACGACTCGGTGAGAAACGAAGTTGTTCGTAGCCCCCATGTCCACCAGTGCCTTCATTTTCTTGCCGTTAATTCGGCCTGTCACCATTATTAAACCTTTGTGGTGTGCCTCCCCACATCTACGAGACGTACCTGCAACATCCTTAGCTGCAGTGCTCCTGCTCGAGCCAGTTCAGTCTCACGTTCGCCGTGTATCTATTCAGCAACAATAGCGTTCAACCTGCTGCTTTTCAGCAAAGCCTTTGCTTGGTGTTCAAGATTCCCACTGATGAAGCAGCCAACCCTCGATTTCTCTACCGCACGAGGCTCGGAAGTCTCAGTCACCACTTCCTTAGCTTTCTCCTTCTTGAACTTCTTACCGAACCTTGCCATTGCTTTCCCCCGAATCCTCATTCCTCTTTTCCAGGTCGTTCGCAACTTTAGAGTCCGCCAAATGATCGGATACAGCAATGGCCTAAGGTAAGTCCTTGACATCCTGCCGTCTCACCTCTGACATACAGCAACAGCTTGTCCTCCTCCGACATATCCCTCACGTCCAACATGAGAGAGCTGAACTCTTTCACAAACAGGGTGAGATGGCAGGATGTCAAGGACTTACCTTAGGCCATTGCTGTATCCGATCGTTTGGTGGACTTTAAAGTTGCGAACGACCTGGAACAGAGGAATGAGGATTCGGGGGAAGGCAATGGCAAGGTTCGGTAAGAAGTTCAAGAGGAGAAAGCTTAGGAAGTGGTGACTGAGATTTCCGCGCCTCGTGCGGTAGAGAAACCGAGGGTTGGCTGCTTCATCAGTGGGAATCTTGAACACCGAGCAAGGGATTGCCTGAAACGCAACTCGGGATGTTGCTGAACAGACAGACGGTGAACCTGATACTGAACTGGCTCGGGCAGGAGCACTGCAGCTAGGGATGTTGCAGGTACGTCTCGTGG
Organism: Sesamum angolense; assembly: GCA_034509725.1. Taxonomy (NCBI): domain Eukaryota; kingdom Viridiplantae; phylum Streptophyta; class Magnoliopsida; order Lamiales; family Pedaliaceae; genus Sesamum; species Sesamum angolense. The sequence continues at coordinate 8,804,689 of JACGWL010000011.1, read as the reverse complement.
ATGTGGGGAGGCACACCACAAAGGTTTGATGATGGTGACAGACCGAATTAAAGGTAAGAAAATGAAGGCACTGGTGGACATGGGGGCTACGAACAACTTCGTTTCCGACCGAGTCGTCCAAGGGCTAGGGCTGGACGTCAAACCATGGGACAGTCAAGTGAAGGCTGTGAATTCCGAAGCCGTGCCAGTAAGCGGGATTGCCAACACGGAATTGAGTGTGGGTTCGTGGAGTGGGCAATGTAATTTTATACCCGTAGGACTAGACGATTTTTGATGTAATTCTTGGTAATCATTTCTTTGTAACTGCTAAATTGATAGTACTTCCTAGGTTGGGTGGAATATTTAAGTAAACCAACGTTTGTGAAAGGGGAGTATGATGGAGGCACTACATCGGGTAACAAATCAGAGATGGCTGAGGCAATGCTGTCGAATGCTAGTTCATCGAAAGAAGGGCCGCATTCTCCTCGACTTGACTAGCTTTAGCTGCATTGGGGAGATGCAAGAGGAGATGCACAGAAGATGGACTAAGGTGCAGCAGATCTGTGGAGCTGAGCTTGAGATGTTCACGTGTGGTGATTTTCTAAAGCGTGAACGGGAGTGCGAGGTTGGGCATTCCGACAATGTTCATGATGGGAAGCAGGCATTGGTGCAAAGTACTTTAGAGGTGAAAGAAAGCAAAGCAAATGCGTCAACGAGGACCCTCAAAGTTCAGTGTGGTCTTATGCGGCAGACATGTGCATTGGACTCGATAGCTGGTGACGACGGGCGTCGGCATAGGCATATGCGGGAGTCGACAGATGGACTGTTGGCTTGTATTGGTATCATGACACGGGGCTGGTGAACCACACATGGTACATTGCTATGCTAAGTTGAGGAACGGTCGGGTGACGGTGCGGGCAGGCTACACAGTTGGTGGACGTGCAGGCCTGGCGTCGGCGCGTGACGTGCGGAGTCAGGCGCACGTATGGACGAGCAGGAGCCAATGTGCGGTGACTTTCGACAGGCAGTTCGCACAAATGTGGACAACTCTCGGCAGGTTGGTAGACAGTGGGCACAGAACGTGCCCGATGTGCGGTAATCCTTGGCAGATAGGCAAGCAACGTGCACAAATGGGCTTGACAGCGTGCGCTAAGGTCGACAGGGTGGGCGACTCTCGGCTTTAGCCAAGGATTGGTGGTTGGCTGCGTGGGCTAAGGCATGGAGCATGTGTAGGACATGTGATGATGTAGTTGATAACCGCTCATCTACATGGCAATTGAGGGATGATGTTGAGCAAGGCGGTTATGGACGGTTTCCATGGCTGTTGCAAGCAATTTTGGGCAGTTTTCCCCAGCAGTTGGGGTATCAACTGTATTGCTATGTATTTATATGCTTTAGTTGGTTTGTACATGAGGTTTTGGTTTTGAGAGAGTGGGTCTCGAAATTGAGAGTGAGTTAGGGTTGGCAAGTTCCCCTAGTGTGCAAGCTGGATTCCTTGTATTTTGATTGACAGGCAATAAGATATAAGGTTGGCTTCGGCCGTAAATTGTTGTGTTGCTTGATTGTGTGTTTCCTGCAACTCTTGCATGCTTGGTTCGAATTGTGTCCCTACTCAAATACTCTGCGCTGGCAACTGTAGTTTATTTGTTACTCCGCCAAGTCACAAGGTTTCCACCAACGTAGGTGCAATATCTAGAAGTAGATTTGCTGTGATGTTTCGACCTAACATAGTTTCGACCTAGAGTCTTTTGGTACCTGTTCCTGGATCTATTAACCTTCAGTGTGTAAACAACCCCAGAAATAAGAATACTAGACGAGAGAGGAGCACACACGAACATTGATCCCAGTATAGTGTCAAAGAATTGTATTGACTGTGGTTGTGGGTGTCAAAGATGATGGGCTGCTACTTAATTTAGCATAGTAGGTCTGTTTGGGGACACCACAGATATGTTTACAGGACTTGATGTAGATTGTGGCAGTATCATTCATAAATTTTTTAAAGTCTATGGTTGCAGTCGGTGATGGGTAAGTTTCAATTAATTTTATCAAAACGTTAATTTAGAGGTACTACAAAAACAAAGATGAAAATTTTGGCAAATTGGCTAAAGTATCAATAAGTAAAATATAAATAAAATATAATAAAATAATTATACAAAATTTAAGAATTTATAGATATTAATAAACCTAGTTGTTTGATTTACTGAAAATTACCAATTCAATTATATCAAGTTAATGTGGCTAAATGAAAATTTTATGGTATTACCCATGCCCATGGGTATTCTAGGGTCTCAGACCTTATCCGTGCCAACTCATTTAATTATAATGGGTCTGAGGTAGGGAAGGGTAGGGTCTTCTATCCATTGCCCGAGAAATTATTATAAATCGGGGCTAGCATCTTATGAATGTGCATCTAATTAGTTATTATAAGTGTGGTTGATAAATAAGTTTATGTCCCTTAGCCCAAAACTACTTATGTTCTTTTAGATCTTAACACATTGTCAGAAATATTCTTCCATTCATTTGTGAACAAGTAATAGATGTGTTTTAGTATAAAATTATTGTAAACAATCTTTGAGTTGGATTACATGCGCAGGCTTTTGAGGCTCCTTGGCCAGTAATTCAAGCAAATGCCATTTATTTGTGTAGCAGTGTTATATCCTTTTCGAGTGATCAGCATATCTCTGCCTTTTACCACAGTCAGGTTTTTATTTACAATCCTCACTTCCATATTTGTTAATTTGAAGTGCTGCAAGATTTTGACATAAGATATTTTGCACTCTCTTGCTTTAGGTTTTCGGAATGTTGATTGGAAAAGTCGCTCATCAGATGCAATTGTGAGAGCAACGGGTTCGTTGGCCCTCGGTTTGCTACTTAAGTCACCCAATTCAAGTTCCTGGAAAGTAGCTCGGCTGGAACCCACAGACTCGATTCTGACAGGACGTGAAATGGAATCTTCTAGGAGATCATGATGTATTGATACAAGATACTGCATAGTTGGTGATATTTTACCAATGGCCATTTCAACACATGCTGGGAGCTGCGCTGCACTGATAATGAAGATGGTTCTCAGACTTGATGTCTTGGCCTCAGTATGTCTAGATGACCGATAATCTTTTCTTGCTGTGTATATGCATGTATCATGTTGTATATTTTATATGGTGTAAAGCAGTTGGGACAAAGGAAATTATGGCCTTGTAACATTGGTCTGCAAGCAGGTAATGTACATTAGTTGCTTCTTCCACTATTATGTGTAAGCTCTTGAGCTATGGACATCCGCACTGTATATAACGGAAAAGCTTTGTTGTACATCTTACGAAATAATGAACTTAATCATTTATGGAGCCACTGAAATTTGAGTCCTGTTAGAACACTGCAGGTATATGGCATGTGTTCCAGTAACGCATTTGCTCTTTTGATGATGAGATTGAAAGCCAATCGCAACTCGTTTTCTGTTCCCCCCCACCTCCAACCCCCAAATGTTGTCGAGGCTTTGGTTGTTTATCAGAGGATTATGTGTGTGTTCCCCCTGTCTAAGAACTGACTCGATCATTGTGGCCATTCTTACACGTCATCTTTATTCTGGCCAGTTTTGTTGACTGCTATAATCTGAAATTCTGAATCCTACCTAAATATGCCAAACTACATGAATTTCAGCTCATATCTTCAACTCCATTCTGTTCGAGAGAGAACACTCGTCGGAAATTTGCACCTCGTTTCCTATTTCCAGGATGTTATGGAAAGAAGGGAATTTTTTGTGCGTCCTGTCAGTATGGACATAGCCGTCGCTAGCAGCAAGTTGCAGGTTCCTTGCCGCACTTTGCTGCTCATATGCGCTATAGAATGTTCTGATTTGTTTCATACTATCAGGACCAGTGAAAATTATCGACAAGTAATTTTTCTCATAGCCACATAATTTCTTGGCCACAGGATTCTCTCTCAGTATGTCGAAACAGCCAAAACGGGCGAAAGCCTAGCAAGAGATATTAATTTACTTACTGAGCAACCGAAAACCATCAGAATGAGATAATTCAATCCGTCCAGTTCCTGCTCTATGCAATTAGAATGGCTATCAGAGAAAAAGAGCCTCATTTCGTCTTGCTTCCATTCATGGCTCAAGGCCATATGATTCCAATGGTGGATATTGCCAGGTTGCTGGCCAAGCGCGGTCTGACAATAACCATTTTGACAACCCCCCACAATGCCGGCCGATTTAAGTCGGTTATCGATCGTGCAACTGGCTCTGGACTCAACATTCATATTTTCCACCTCAAATTTCCATCTTCTGAGGTGGGGCTTCCTGATGGTTGTGAGAATTTTGACATGCTCCCCTCGGTCGATTATGCAGCCAATTTCTTCACAGCTACAGCCATGCTGAACGAGCAGGTTGAAGAAATGCTCCGACAGCTGAAGCCCCCTCCGAGCTGCTTAATCGCTGATATGTGCTTTCCCTGGGCCACGGATGTGGCTCTAAAGTTGCAGATTCCTAGAATTCTTTTTCATGGGACGAGCTGTTTTGCTCTCCTATGCATGCACATACTAGCAATTTGCAAGGACTGGGAAGCTATAACTTCTGACACTGAGACCTTTGTGGTGCCTGGCTTGCCTGATAGATTCGAGCTGACCAAAGCTCAGCTCAGAGGCACTCCAAATGATCCGGATTCTGATTGGAGTAAGTTTTGGGATCAAATACGAGAGGCTGAGGTGGAAACATTTGGAACAATTGCTAATACTTTTGAAGAGCTGGAACCTGAATACATCAAAGAATACAAGAAAACCAAAGGGAAAAGACTCTGGTGTGTTGGTCCTGTTTCCTTATGCAACAAAGATTACTCAGACAAGGCTGAAAGAGGCAACAAGGCTTCCATTGGTGAACACGATTGCCTGAAATGGCTCGACTCCAAGGAACCAGGCTCGGTTGTTTACGTTTGCCTCGGAAGCCTGTCCCGCCTGCCTACTGCACAACTGATCGAGCTCGGCTTAGCCTTGGAAGCTTCAAATAGACCCTTCATTTGGGTTCTAAGAAATACATCTGAGGAACTCCAAACATGGATTTTGGAAGAAAAATTCGAGGAAAGGATCAGGGACAGGGGCCTCTTGGTCCGAGGTTGGGCCCCTCAAGTGCTGATACTTTCTCATATGTCTATTGGAGTATTCTTGACACACTGTGGATGGAACTCGACTCTGGAAGGAATAACGGCAGGCGTGCCAATGATAACATGGCCATTTTTCGCCGATCAATTTTTCAATGAGAAGTTCATTGTAAACGTAATAAAGACAGGAATAAGAGTTGGTGTTGAAGAGCCTGTATTCTTTGGACATGAGGAGAACGCGGGAGTGAAGGTTAAGAGTGATGAGATTAAGAGGGTTATTGAAAAGTTGATGGGCGGGGAAGAAGAAGGGAATGAGAGGAGAAAACGAGCTAAAGAGCTCGGGGAAATGGCGAAAAGGGCCGTGGAGGAAGAAGGTTCTTCTTACCTTAATATGACTTTGTTCATAGAAGATGTCATGGCAGAGCAAGCAAACTCTGGAGGCCTAGACCAAGAAAAATGAAAACAAAGCCCAATCATTTTGAAAAATTTGTGTGTGCACGTTTGTCGTAAAATTCTAACCAAATCGAGTTTGTATACGGTTAAAAGAAAGTGACCAAATCAATCACATGATTCTTTTGGTTCAGTCAAAACTTTCTTGCCCTTGATTTAAATTTTTGCTTGTGTTTTCTTTTTGGTGAATGAAAGAAAGTTTCTTCTTTTAGTATTGATTTTTGTATTTGGGGTGTTTCAATTTTTGTATTAGTGATTCTCTTTTTATACAGCAGACAACATTTCACGTACCTAACAGGGTTCGAACTCATGACCTTTATGATCATTGGGCCAAAATTTCGCCTACTGAATTGGGCCTCATCGACTTTTACGGTTGAATTTTAGTTTTATCTTTTGAAATTTATATTAAATAACATTACAATGGGAATGTCAAATTGTAATAAACAGAAGACTGGTAAGCTTATGGATGAGAACAAGCAAATACCGCATTGTATTTGGCATTGTTTTCGATGAATTGTCGCAGTCTTCTGCAAATGGTAAATGCTTGCTGAGAACAACAACAGGATAACCATAAGCTTTCACTGGAAAAAATAAAATAAAATTATTCCCCTACACCATAAATCACTAGGGGTTAAAAATTATAGCAAATAATATTATCTATCTTGATCAAACAAAACCAATATAAAAATTTAATTTTTTTGTTATGGTTAATTAAGATTTGTTATGATTTTGCATACTTATGGTCTAAATATTTTGCTATATTTTTAGTGAAGCAAATATTTTGGCCTCACCTGTAAAAATAACATCTAATAGTCGTTACATAGTTATGATTAATTAGTATTGGCTATAATTTTTTACCTTTAAATTTCCATGCTCATTTAAGTTCTTCATCACGTTGTAAGTTAATGATGAATTAGTTTTATTTAAAATTAGCGTATGTGTCTAAATTGAGGGACTGAATAAACCATTGAACTTGGCTGAAATTTGAGGCTCGAGTCTGAATTTGAGCCCATGATTTCGAACTTGAGCTTGACGAGCTCAATTGTTTGTGTTGGAGCTTAAAATAGAATAAGAAAACTTTTCACTGAAACAATTTTGAACTGAATAATGATTATATCTTAGAGCATTTATTATACAATATTAGTGAAAATATGTCTAATTATTCAAACTATATATTATTATCTTTAGTATTAATTCATGGTGATATTGTTCATCATAATATATATGATTGTTGTAATTATTTTTGTTAAAAATTCACATATAATAGGAATTATTATAATCGAATTATTTAAATTAATAATAGTTCATCGATCCAAATAAAAAAAAAAATTGCTAAATTTGAACGCTTATGAAAAGTATTACAGAATTATGCATATTTATATATCTTCACAAGAATACACACTCATAGGACAAATTAATAAAGAAGTTATTCTTATTTGTTAGATTTCATTAATTTGCAGGAGCACAAACGATGGATACAATTGATATTGATCAATAAAAATCATAAAATACATTAAATTAATTATATGCTAAATCTAAAAATACTAGTTATGGATTAAATTTATTTGTATATAGACATTGATTGAATAATATATGTATGTATATAAACTTGGTATATAGTAATTATCCACTTAAATATATAAAAAGATATTAAAAACTAAGAGAACTCGAGAACTCTTAAATCGGAACATATAAGCTCGAATTCGACTCGACATTATTTATCATAGTACCAATTTCCAGTCCTGAGCTTCAGAGGTTTGCGAGCCTGCTCAATTCGTCTTATAATTTGTAAATTAATCACTTTTACCATAAAAAATTCAGTTTGAATCTTATATTGGTATTATATATAAAACACACATAAAATATGCTAATATTAATTAGTCTCCCAATAATAGCTTCTAGAAGATACTATTTGCTTTAGGTGTTTGGGATGTGATAGGAAGAATGAGTCGGTCAGTAGATGCACTTGTCAGGGCGTGGGGCGTATATGGCACTCAAATTTATTACTTTGTGCCAAATTTTATTTTTTTAACATATCATTTTTTAAGATGCAGAATTTTATGAATACTAGTACGATTAAAAATCTTGATTCTATTTTTTGGTATGTAAATTGTACATTTTTTATATTTTATTTTTGCAATTTTTATTGAGGTGTCCAAATTGATCCTTCAATATATATATATATATATATATATACATATATTATCTTGTAATTTTGAAACAAAAAAATGACTGGAAAGACATGTATAAGTCATCTGTCGATAAAAAATTTAGAAAACACATCTTATTGGTATGTGATAATTGGTGACTAATGTTAAAAAGAAAAGTTTTGTCTGGACCTGGTTCAATCGAACCAAACTATACGCCAATCATACGACAAGTATATTACACTTGTCATGAAATTGATTTAAATTTGGTCGAGTTTTGATACTATTAAGAATTTCCTGTTAAAAAAGAAAACAATGCTATGTGAGGTAAGTTGCCACGGCAGGAAAAATCAATTACTTTCTGTCTAATTTTGAAAATTTTGATCACTTTGCCTTGAAGTAGTGAACTTAAAAATGTGGAGGACCCTTTTATGATCATAATAAATTACAAAATTAAAATATCAAATTATTATTATTATATATATACAAGAGTAAAAATATAATTAAGTCGGATTGAAATTACAGTTCCGGTATAATTATGCAATTCCAATTTTCCTCTATATGTTACTAATATTTTACTACATCTTTTATCACATTTTAATATATATTTGATATTATATTAATGATAATATGAAATTGTAGGTACGCTTAGCATAAAACTATGATAGAAGGTTGTTGGTGTAGGGAAATTTTTTATCCCAATTAGAGTCGGACAAATCTCAATCAATTAAATATAATACCCTTATTATGAATTGATACATAATTTAAAAAAATTAATAACATAATAATATGATATATTAATTATGTGATTGAATTGATTTGATAAAATTAAATTTGGACAAGAATTTTGGGTTGGTGAATATCTACAACCTCGTTTTACGTAGAGCTGGTGACATAAATTTTGGGCCGCAGGATTCTCTCTCAGTGTGTTAAAACAGCCGGAAAACGGACAAAATGACCCGTAGCATGAAAAATTTATTTAAAGGCCTCAGTTGCAAAACCATGAGGATCAGAGTAAGCGAGTGAATCCCTTCAGATCCTTTCCCCTGTAACTAGAATAGCGTCAATGGCCATCCAAGAACAAAACCCTCACTTCGTCTTGCTTCCTTTCCTGGCCCAAGGCCACATGATTCCAATGGTGGATCTTGCCAGGTTGCTTGCCGAGCGCGGTTTGACGATCACCATTCTAACAACCCCTCACAATGCCGACCGATTTCAGTCGGTCATCGATCGTGAAATCCGCTCTGGACTCGACATTCGTATCATCCACCTCAAATTTCCATGTGCTGAAGCCGGGCTCCCAGATGGCTGTGAGAATGTCGACATGCTCGCGTCGATGGAATGTGGAGCGAAATTCCTCAGAGCTACAGCCATGCTGAATGAGCAGGTTGAAGAGTTGCTCCGGCAGCTGAAGCCCTCTCCTCGCTGCTTCATTGCTGATATGTGTTATACTTGGGCCACGAAGGTTGCTCAAAAGTTGCACATTCCAAGAATTCTTTTTCATGGGACGTGTTGTTTTTCTCTCCTATGCACGCACATCATGCGGGTCTCCAAGGATTTGGAAGCTATAGCTTCCGACACTGAGTACTTTGTCGTGCCTGGATTGCCTGATAGAATTGAGTTAACTAGAGCTCAGATCAGAGGCTCTCCAAATGAACGGAATTCTGATTGGAGGAAGCTCTGGGATCAAATGGTAGAGGCTGAGGCAGAAGCATTTGGAACAGTTGCCAATAGTTTTGAAGAGCTGGAACCTGAATACATTAAAGAATACATGAAAGCCACAGGAAAGAAGGTGTGGTGCGTTGGTCCTGTATCCTTGTGCAACAAAAATGACTCAGACAAGGCTGAAAGAGGAAACAAAACCTCCATTGGTGGACAAGAATGCCTGAAATGGCTCGACTTGCAGGAACCAGGCTCGGTTATTTACGTTTGCCTCGGAAGCATATCATACCTGCCTGCTTCACAACTGATCGAGTTCGGCTTAGCCTTGGAAGCTTCAAATAGACCTTTCATTTGGGTTCTCAGAAATGCAACTCAAGAATTCCAAACATGGCTTTTAGAAGAACAATTCGAGGAAAGGATCAAGGACAGGGGCCTCTTGATCCGTGGATGGGCCTCTCAAGTGCTGATACTTTCTCATCTGTCTATTGGAGGATTCTTGACACACTGTGGATGGAACTCGACTCTGGAAGGAATAACGGCAGGCGTGCCGATGATAACATGGCCGCTTTTCGCCGAGCAGTATTGCAATGAGAAGTTCATAGTGAAGGTGATAAAGACGGGAATAAGCGTTGGTGTTGAAGCGCCTGTTGGGTTCGGAGAACAGGAGAATGTGGGAACGCTGGTTACGAGCGATGAGATTAAGAGTGCTATTGAGAGGTTGATGGACGGGGGAGAAGAAGGGAATGAGAGGAGAAAACGAGCTAAAGAGCTTGCGGAAATGACGCAAAGGGCAGTGGAGGAAGGGGGTTCTTCTTACCTGAATATGACTTTGTTCATAGAAGATGTCATGGCGGAACAAGCAAACTCTGGAGACCGATCAGCAAATCATGAAAATTCCGATGTTGTCATGATCCACTGAGAGATAGACAATGGTGTCAGCGCCACTTCGTTACCAGAAAGAGAGCAATCCTTCTGCTAATGGATTTGATGTTTTTCTTGTTCTTTTCCTTTTTAAGAAAATGAAAGATATTTCTTTGTATTGCGTGCTTATATTGGTACGTGTGGTTTTGGTTTTGTCAAATTTGTATTACAAAATTATATGATGAGTAAATTGATGTAATTTACTATAATGCCAATTTTTCTTTTCAGAAGAAGGAAAGAAAATTGAAAGGGAGAACTTAAGATTAGACACAAATTTTAAGAAAATACGTCTCCTTTGTGAATCAAAATCATTGTTTATTGATTTAGAATGTTATGATGATTTAACGTTACCATTAGATGTGGACAAAAATGAAAACCAACACAGCAAAATGATCACCAATGACATTGTTGGAATTTGGAAACATAAATTATGGAGAGGCTTTTAGAGTCATGGAGGAGTTGGGGGGGGGGGGGGGGTGTGAAGCTTGGACTCGCCCCTTTAATAAAATCTTGGATCCAAACCCGGACTCGTTCCGTTGGATCCAATGGACCCGGTAGATTAGGTTAATGTTTTTAATATGTTAAAAAATACTGTTTTTAATAATTAGGCTCATTTCATTTTTAATTGGTCTCATTCATTACGGGATTAACACTTTTAGTCATGTAATTTATAAAATTAGTATTTTTAGTTCTCATAACTTTTTTATATACAATTTAACGGTGTAGCACACATACCTAGCATGATCGTTAAGTATCTTTAGCTGGAGAGAAAATTAGTTTGTTTTCCAACTTAGGATCATTTTAGGAAAAAAAAATATAACTATATTCGAGGGAAAAAATTAAAATTTGAAGTCAATTAGGGCAAAAAACATAGGGATTTCTCTTTTTTCACAAAAATTGAATCATATCTTTTCCATATTTCTATAAGTTGAAGCCAAGTAGAAGCAACATAAAGGATCATATATTTCACAAGCGAATCAAGTAGGCCGAATGAAGCACTCATATGTTACTATTGGAAAATTGATCAATTTTTCCTTCAACAAAAAATATTTAACGGCAACGTGCTAGGCGTCTGGCCTACATTGTTAAATTGTAGTTGGAAAAGTGTATAAGGACCAAAAGTGCTAATCCCGTAATAATGAGACGAAAAGTGACATGGGCCTAATTTGCGAGACTAAAAATGCTAGGTCCCCAATTAATACTATCATAACTTCATAAATATAAGACAAATATATTAAAAGGTAAATATTATTTTGTCAATTTATATGTGCATGTTTTAGGTATTAAACTATTAAAAATTTAGATTATGTATGAGGTAATGAAAATTTTAAACCTGTATGAATCCGTTTTGACAAAATTTTCTGGTAATTTTATATATTTCGCACATTGAGAAAAAAATAGTCCAAAAGTGCATCTAGTTAACTTGGTCATGTGCACGTCACGTTCACTTTTCAAGCCATTCAACAAATTCTGAAAATATTTATCCTCAACCTGTGAAATTTAAAATTTACATGACAAAACTGCCAAAATAGATACATATTGCCACCCTCATAGATATATATATTTACATATTGAAATTCTCATTAATTTATTATTTCTCACTAACATAAGAAATAAAACAAAAAGTAAAGAGATTATTATAAAAAATTATATTTTAAATTTTAGAGATGGTTAATATAAGAGTTTTATTTTAAAAAAAAAAGGAAAGAAAATTCAAGAACAATCATTAGTTTTATCCTGATTTGTACAACTAGAAAAAAAGTTAAAACTTTATATTTGTGAGACAAATTAATTTAAAGTATGGAAGAATCTAAATAATACTCTTTTATTACAATATAGGGATATAAAACTAAAATAAATTAGTATAAGGGTTGTTATTACATAAATAATTCAAAACTACCCTTCAGTTAGATGTTATTTACAATCATGTATAAAATTAAATAATTATAATAGGATTCTAATAAAATTATATATAATAATTTTATTGAGTAATACAAATTACGGACAAAACACGTGCTTCCGACCAATATTTTATAAAAATTATACTCACGCACAAAATGCGTATGTTTTAAAATAGTAATAAAAAGAAAGCGTGGACCTATGGACCATATGAAAACAAACAAATGCCGCATTGTCTTCTTGGAATTGGCAATTGCCTGCTGAGAGCAGTGGGCAAGAAGAACAGGGCACTCGAAAGGTTTTATGGTTGACTTCAGACTAAACAGAATAGAATTAGCTCTTGCAACTTTATGTAAATAATTAATGCACAGAAAGCGAGAATCATTACCACTGTTAAAAATAACCTTGATGTCTCACAACAATATAAATAGGCGTAAATTATATACCAAGAACCATGCCTTCAGCCCCTCAAAGGTCTTCTCTCAATGGCCTTACCATCAGATCAAGCGAACTTCGTTTTGATACCATTCATGGCCCCCGGACACATTATCCCTATGATAGACATGGCGAAACTCATAGCAAAATGCGGTATTACCGTGACAATCATGGTTACGCCCTTGGATGCCACGCGATTCAGTTCAGTGATAGATCGTGCCGTTGGGTCTGGACTATCAATCCAGCTTCTCCAAATCAGGTTTCCCTGTCAGGAAGCTGGCCTGCCGCCTGGATGTGAAAGTGCAGATAGTCTACCGACTTATGACTTGATGCACAACTTTTTCGTTGCAATAAATATGCTGCAGAAACCAGTAGAGGAGATTTTAAAAGGGCTCAAGCCAAGTCTGGGCTGCATTGTATGCGACAAGCATATACCGTGGACTGCCGAAACATGTAATAAGTTTCAAATTCCGAGGATCATATTTGATGGAATGAGCTGCTTTACACAATTAGTAACGCACAATCTATACATTTCCAAGATTCACGAGACTGTTCCAGCATCGGTGCCTTTCGTTGTGCCGGGTCTACCAGACAAAATCGAGTTCACTAGACTCCAGCTGCCTGGATTATTGAATCCGGGCTCCAGGGACTTTACTGATTTACGTGAACAAGTGAGGAAAACTGAGTCACAGGCCTATGGGGTGGTGGTCAATAGCTTTGAAGAGTTGGAAAGCAGATACGTCCATGAGTTTAAAAAGCTTAAAGGGGGCAATGTTTGGTGTGTCGGGCCGTTGTCCCTTTCCAGTAATGATAGTTTAGACATAGCCCAAAGAGGAAACCAGGCATCGATTGATTCAGACCAGTGCTTGAAATGGCTTGATAATAGGAAACCAGGGTCTGTAATTTACGCCTGTCTGGGAAGCCTCAGTCGCTTATCGCCTGCCCAGTTTATCGAGCTAGCTTTAGGCTTGGAAGAATCAGGTCATCCGTTTATTCTAGTGGTAAAAGGCGGATCAAAATCAGAAGAGATAGAGGAGTGGATTTTGGATGATGGGATTGAGGTAAGAACTAAAGAGAGAGGTCTTTTCATTCGGGTTGGCTCCTCAAGTGCTGATTTTATCGCACTCAGCAGTAGGAGGCTTCCTGACGCACTGTGGGTGGAATTCCACTCTTGAAGGGATTTCTGCTGGTGTGCCGATGATCACATGGCCGATGTTCGCTGAGCAGTTCTTGAATGAGAAATTAGTGGTGCAAATATTGGAGACGGGTGTGAGAGTTGGGGCTCAAGCTGTTATACATTTGGGAGAGGAAGAAAAGCCTGAGATGATGGTGATGAGGGGTGGGATTAAGGAGGCTATTCTGAGGGTAATGGACGAGGGACAAGAAGCATGTGAAAGAAGGAAAAGAGCACAAAAACTTGGAGAAATGGCGAAGAGGTCAATACAAGAAGGAGGATCTTCTTCTCTCAATATTAAGCTGCTAGTTCAGGACATTGAGCGATTGATGAAAAACAAAACAATCTCTTTGAATTATTACACAGGAGTATAGTAGTCCAATATGCTCTGTTTTAATTCTTGTTTGTGTTCTATTAGTTGGAGAGAGGGTTGGTGCCTGCATCAAGTATACCAATTACTCTCAAGAAGAATTGACTTTTATGTTTGAGCTATTTTACCGTAGCAGTTCATAATTTCTCGAGTTTGAGGTGGGAAGTTCAGTTTGGGTAGTATGTCGGCAGTGATACAGTGACGAACATTACTTTTTCCGACATTTATAACGTATATATGGACATTTCTAGTGATTTGATGATACTTATATCTATAGGGGGGCATCCTTCTTTATCTTTATTGTATAAGAAGAATTATTTCGTACATACTATTGAATCTTATCATGTCTAATGTTTGAAACTAACAAAGCTATTGCCACTCCGACATATTACGACCGAAATCTAATAATGTTGCATGTAATGTTTCCAACAAGAAAGTGGAGAAATAGTTGGCAGAGGAAACGTTCGAAGAAAGAGTTGAAGGAAGAGGCCTAATAATCCGTGGATGGGCACCACAAGTCCTCATATTGTCCAATCGGTCTGTTGGAGGATTCTTAACGAATTGTGGGTGGAACTCAACTCTGGAGGGAGTATGTGCCGGTGTGCTGATGACCACTTGGCCAATGTTTGCGGAACAATTCTACGTTGAGAAATTCATCGTGTACGTGCTCAAGATCGGTGTGAGAATCAGAGTTGAGGTTGGTGCTAGGCCTGGCGCAGTGGAAGCGCGAAGCAACACACTAGTGAAGTGGGATCAAGTGAAGAAATCCATAGAAAATTCGATGGATGATGATGAAGAGGAGGGAAGGGAGTGAAGAAAGTTGGGAGAAATGTCAAAAAAGCAGCATTAGAACAAGGGGGATGTTCTTCATGAATATTACATTGCTTTCAAGATGTCAAGCAGGCATGAAACAGTTCTTGATTCTTGGACTATGCGGTCTTTTTTGTTCATTCAGGTTGTTGGATTAAAAAGAAAACGATTAATGGAAAACCCTCAAGCCAAGACGGCAATTCAAGGGTAAAAATGAGCCAAAAACTCACCCAATCCACACTATGTTAAGACAGTATTCTTTTACATCAATCTATGTTAAAATATATGTTTAGGGAGAATGCTTTTGTGGTGTCTCCCTCTTTTTTGTCTATCTTTTTATCATTCAATTTAAAATTTTTATTTATTTATTTAACTTTCCGCTCCTCCATTATTCTTTTATAGTTATTTGTTTTTATTTTTATTATTTTGTATATATACTTTACAGTTATATATATTTTATTTTTTTAAACTAAATAATTTTTGGTAATATATTACACAATAGAGGAATATTTTACTTAAAATAAAATTTTTATTTTAATAGATAAAAAGTACTTTTGAACTTTTAAACTCTTTTGGGGTAAATTGCTTTTTTGGTCCCATAAAAGATGATGTTTGTTTTTTTGGTCCTATAATTTACTAGAATTTCTTTTTGGCACCAAAAATATTTAAAAAAATTGTTAATTTAGTCCCAAGACTTCATTTCCATCAATCTTTAATGGCGAGAGGCGTTTTTCCGTTGTCTCCCAACTTCTGCTGTAGTTTTTTCTTGATATATGATTGAATATGATATCTGATTTTGTAGGTAGCCTTAGAGTGCTAAGTTTTATGGTAGTGATGAGAAGCAAGTACGTTACATGTTATTCGTATTTCATAAATAAAATTATGTACGTACTATTTTGGCAATTTTATCTTATAAGTTTGAGTATTTCACGCATTGAATATAAAAATAACTAGGATTTCGCAAATGGTCGAGAAAGTGTACCTGATGTGCACAAACAACTTAATTGTGTGCACTTTTATCTTCAATATGCAAAATTTTTAAAATTACAAGACAAAATTATTAAAATAGACTCATACAAGATTAAAATTGCCATTGCCCGACGAAAATTGAAATTTTTCCTAAATTGATCAATACTATTTTATGGAATAAACTGAATGAAATAAGCATAAAAACCATTGACTAATTTTATAAACTTTGAGTCGAATTAAAAACTATAAACGTACAGAAATTAACTTGCTCATCAGTGAAAATATGATGTAGTAGAATTCTTAACCAAGTAACCAGTACACTACACATTATTTAAACATAGACTTACTTAATTCATAAAATAAGTTTTGAATAATATTTTTATTTTATATTAATATATAGAGACAATTAATTGTGACATCACTTATAAAATAAGTAATATTATTCTAAGTTTTTTTTTTTAATAAACAATTGATTTTTCTGTATAAAAATAAATAGTTGATTTTTTTGAGATAAAAATAATGAACTATTATTAATTAAAATAAATAATAGACCAATTTTTATTATACAACAGACTATATCTCGCACACGCACGTTACTGCAAATGAAATCAACTTTCCATGAACTAACATTAGATTCACGAAAACGCTGAGGCCAAAAATAAGAGGATAAAAAGGTGGGAAGTTCCTTTCTTTTCCGTCTGTCAATCAGTCATCACATGACGTGCCTCAAACAAACACAAACGTTTCTGGTTTGTAAGAAATTGGTGTTATCTGTTTGTCGGTTCCAGAAACTTTTTTGGACCACATCACCTTTGAGTTTGTGAGTCTGTCCACGAGCGGACAATACTATTGTAATAGTTAATACCAAACATAGGTTAATATAAATATAGTGTGTTGAAGCTTTGACGAAATTTGCAAGGATTTTTTGTCTTTATTTTCGTGGTGACAACTTCAACTAAGTTTATGATAAAATAATTAATGTGAATGTAATATTATAGTTTAGATAATGAAAAAATACATAGAAAATTTATATTAGTTAAACTCGAGTAATATAGAAAATGGGTAGAATTTATTTGTATACGAAACGGTAAATACTTAATTATGGAATGAAAATTTTCATACTTTTTAGTCATAACAAATATTTTTATTATGACTCTTAGCCTTGGCATATGACTTTTTCTTAATAAAAAATTTATGTTTTCACAACGATTTTATTTAACCGTGGTCAATAAATTTACCATGATTTTTAATCCATAACTATTAAATAGTAACCAATAGTCATTCTTTTTCTAGTGTTGGTTTTTAAATTTTTGTTCCTATCTTAAATTTATCCTAATTTCATAATTAATTACTAATAAATCATCATTTGGATAAAGTAAAATCATTACTTAAATGTAAAAAATAGTCAATTTACACCTGTTTAAAATTCGATACTATTTCCCCAAAATTGAAAATTCTGAAATATTTCTAATAAGTGAATTTAATTATATGTTCTCTCGTAATATCATTTCAAAAAACACATAAATTGTCTTCCATTTTTAAATTTTTAATGTAAATGTAAAATTGAAAATTTTAATTTTTGAAAATTACTATGAAAAAAAGTAACATAGAATTTAATGGATAAAATCCAAACCCAACCCAATAATTTAGGGTATTACATATGTTCCGACATAGGGTAAATTTAAAAGATAAGTATATTCTACATCATATAATGAGTTTAGGTTGGACCACAGTGATCAAGAATAGTTAGCTCTTAAATCCTTGGTAGCCTTCTCTTCCACCATCCCTCATCCGTACGAACTATCTACAGTTTCTTCATTCCATCAATGGCTTCGGAAGTTAATGAACTTCACTTCTCCTTATTCCCTTAATGTCACAAAGTCACATTATTCCCTTAACAGACTTCGCTAAGTTACTCGCCCATCGTGGAGTCATCGTCTCCATAATCACCACACCCCGTAATTCCATCAGATACAAAGCAACCATCCAGCACGCTCTGCAGTCTGGCTTGACAATTCAGATGATTCCCTGGAATTTCAAGGCCGAGAAGTTGGGCTGCCTCCGGGATGTGAAAACATGGATTCCCTAACTTCAATGGATTTAGCCGGGGAATTTATCCTAGCGTGTGAGATGCTGAAATCCCCACTGGAAGAAATGATCAAGAACTTGGAGCCAAGCCCGAGTTGCATAATTTCCACCAATGCCCTTCCCTGGACGCA
Organism: Sesamum angolense; assembly: GCA_034509725.1. Taxonomy (NCBI): domain Eukaryota; kingdom Viridiplantae; phylum Streptophyta; class Magnoliopsida; order Lamiales; family Pedaliaceae; genus Sesamum; species Sesamum angolense. Next base: position 8,786,564 of record JACGWL010000011.1, on the reverse strand, counting down.
ACAAGTTGCAGACAACTTCAAGATTCCAAGGTATATTTTCGAGACTATATCGTGTTTCACTCTCTTGTGCTCTCACAAACTGTCTCAGGCTCAAATTCAAGAAACTGAAATTTCGGATTCGGAATCGTTTCTGGTGCCGGATATACCTCACAGAGTTGAATTTACTAAGGCCCAGTTGCCGGGAACTACGAGAAAATCTTCAGACCAGGTTAAAAAACTTGTAGACCGAATAAAAAAATGTCGGCTTTCTGCACGAGGAACTCTGGTGAATAGTTTTGAGGAGCTGGAACCCTGGTACGTGGAGGGGTATAGAAAGGAAAACCAGCGTGTTTGGTGCATTGGTCCAGTGTCTCTATGTAACAAAAACCTAGCTGAGAAATCCGATAGAGGTGACAAGGCCTCAATCGATGAGCAGTCTTGCATATCGTGGCTCGATTCAAGGGAGCCCAGCTCGGTAATCTACGCCTGTTTTGGCAGCCTTTGTCGTATGTCTGCTGCACAGATTAAAGAAATTGGTTTGGGCTTGGAAGCTTCGAACTTCGCTTTCATTTGGATCATCAGAAGCCTGGATTCTTCGGCGGAAGTGGAGAAATGGTTGGCAGATGAAAAATTCGAAGAAAGACTTGAAGGAAGGGGCCTAATAATCCGTGGATGGGCACCGCAAGTCCTCATATTGTCCCACCCATCGGTGGGAGGATTCTTAACGCATTGTGGGTGGAACTCGACTCTGGAGGGAATATGTGCGGGTTTGCCGATGATCACTTGGCCAATGTTTGCGGAACAATTCTACAATGAGAAATTTATTGTGTACGTGCTCAAGATCGGTGTAAGAATCGGAGTAGAGGTTGGTGTTGGGCCTGGAGCAGTGGAAGAGCAAAGCAACGCACTAGTGAAGTGGGATCAAGTGAAGAAATCCATAGAAAATTTGATGGATGATGATGAAGAGGAGGGCAGGGATAGACGAAGAAGAGCCCAAAAGTTGGGAGAAATGGCAAAAGCAGCAATAGAACAAGGGGGATCTTCTTACTTGAACATTACGTTGCTGATTCAAGATGTCATGCAGGCACGCAAGTAGTTCTTAATTCTTAGAATAGGGAAAAATGCAATTTACCATGTGACATAAGAAATGAACAAAGGAACATCTCGTGAAAAATAAGATAGTAAATTATCCTTTATGATTTGAAAAAAGAAGCAAAATACCCTCTATCTAAACCATTGGTAGGAGGTAACATAGGGGATTGATTTTCAAATCCTTTTTTCACATGGGGTATTTGTTCATTTCACATATTAAGGAATAAAATTGCATTTAACCCTCTTAGAATATGCAGTCTTTTATTATAATTCAAGATTCTTAGATATATAAAAAAAAAAAAAAAAAGTGGACGATTGATGGAAAACCCTCAAGCCCAGATGAACTAAAGGCTAAAAATTGGACAAAAAAACGCACCCAATCCACAAGAGTATTTTTCAGTACCATGGTGTTTAATTTTGCCAATTACCCTGTATTTTCTCATTAACATTGTATATTTTTATCTACTCAAATACAATGAAACACTTAGTTAATTAAAAGGTGACTATCTAAGTTAATTACCCACTTTTTGTTTGTTCCTGTAATTTTTTGGGTTTTCTTCGTTATCGATATTCTCTATATATAGCTGGACAGCCACGCAAAGAAAACAAAAATGCAACTAAGTAAAGGCACTTAATTAGTTCATTAGTTGACGTATCTCAAAAAGCTACATCTTTTGCTAAAAGATAAACATAGCCAACCCTAACGTGGAAAAATTTTTGTTCGAACCAAATTCGATTGAATCAATCCGATCATAAAACAAGTGCATACACTTACTCTGTGATTGCACTTGTCATATGACGAAGTTAAAACTAAATTCGGGAAAGAATTTTCCCCTACTGTGGTGATATTCATCCCTTCTTCTATTATTTTTATTAACTATGTGAAAAAGAAGAAAATCAAAATAAAATAACTTTTCACCAGTTATCTTTTCTTAAATAATTTTTATTAATTTTAAAATCAGGGGTGATTAACATATTTTTTCAGTATTCATGTTTGAAGTAGGTTGGTTAATCGGCCTTCCCTTGATAATTACGTGGGTTGCTAGCCTGTCTTATCTAGGCAGAACCTTCTCAAAGGCTTAATCACTACATAGACGAAACCCTAACCGATGATCACCTACAGTTCAGGCATAATTACTTAAGAGCTGTAAACGCGAGATAGCATTCACAGGGCGATCGCGATCACGATCGCATGCATGTGTCAAATAATAAATGTATGTGGTTGAGAATGCTCTCCCAACTACATGATCGCCTCGCCGGGTTCCCCCAGCTGGAAGGCGGCAGTTGCCTGAGGAGGATATTGATCATGCATTGCTAAGATGTTCGATCATTTGCCTCACCGGTGTGGGCTATCTCTGATTTAACATGGAGCGTCATTTCAACAAGATATGCAACAATAGGTGAAAAAATGGGATTTTAGTACTCGGAATATGGAATTTTTTATCTTGCATGAATTAAATTTTGTAATTTGCTCCTATAACTTTAGATAATTTTCATTAATTTTTGGTCAAATTGATCAAAAAATTACATGTAACTTTCATTTAACCTAATTAAATTGTAATTTTGATCCTATAATTTAAGGGGTAGCAGGAACCATTGCTGGAGGCAATAAATTACTTGATCCACTTGATAAGCTACATCGTGTTGAATTTGTTGTCTAGTCTTTTATCATTCTGGAATAAAATAATTGCTTTTTTTTTCCTATATATATATATATATATATATGATATATCTGTTAAAGAAAATACTTTAAAACAAATTGCGTCACATTATCTCAAATTGGGCTTGATGTGAGGCTTATTTTAAAGGAACTAATTGTTACTATTCCTAAGGGGAAATAATGTTTTTTGTCGCATAAATTAGGTCTATTTTATTTTTAATTCAATTTATTATTAAATTAGTATTTTTAGTCCCCTAATTTATAAAAATTAGTACTTTCTTTGTTCATTTCTTCGTCTAAAATGTATTGGTGTAGGTCACTTGCCCAACACATGGTTGTTAAATAATTTTGGATAGAGAAAAAATTGGTCCTTTTTCCCCACAGTAGTATATGAATGCTCCACTTGACCTACTTGATTCACTTGTCGAAAATATGATTCTTTATATTACTTTTACTTGGCTTTACTTACAGAAATATGGAAATGGTGAGATTTAATTTTTATGAAAAAAGAGAGAAATCTCCTTTTCTTTGCCCTAATTTCTTTCAATATTTATTTTCCCCCTAAAATGTAGTTATATATTTCCTCCCAAAACTGATCCCAAGCTGGAAAACATGTCACTTGATCTTCCTCCAGCAAAAATATTCCAGGACGTGGCCTATGTGGTCAAATTGTAGATGGAAATTTGGATGATGATAAAAAATGCTAATTTTTATAAATTATTAAAAGTGTTAATTCTGTAATGAATAGGACTAAAAGTAAAGTAGGTCTTTCTTATGGGAGCAAAAATATTATTTTTCTTTTTTTCTCACATGAACATAATGTGATGAAATTATAATTTTATACGAGAATATATATAATTTCTTACAAAATGTAAATTTTTTGTAGTGATATTACTACAATATTTTATGTCAATAGTTAGAAAATTAAAAATAGAGTAAATTTATTGTTATTTGGCAACGATAAGAATTTTAAGTTCTTGTAATTTCAATATCAATATTAGAAATTGAAATATTTTTTTCTATAATTAAAAATAAATTTTACTATTATAAAACTTCGTAGCTAATCTTGATAAAAAAAAAAATAATTTAAAAGTTTCTGATGGTGTAAAAAATAGTAAAAGATGTGATATTTCGTATATTTATAATGAAATATAAATATAAGTCTCTCTTTTTCTTTTTTTTTTTTTTTTCAATCTCGATAAGAATGGGGTATTTATACTAATACAACGCTATATTAATTTGGGAAGTCAATATTTTTCTTTCTTCTATAGCTCATTTCCTTCTTCAACACCTTCCTTTTCTGGAATACCCACCTTTGCCTCCTTGAATCTTGACTTCTTTTCGGACTCTATTTATTTGAGTCATTTGATTAATAATCAATACATTTGAACATGGACAACTATCTAAACAGCTCCATATATAATCCCTTTAAACTGAAACTGATGTTTAGATTTCATTCATTAGAGAAAATTAAATTACTTACCATATCGTTCTTAATAATAAAAAGTACCATACCATTTAATATAATATACCACTTTTGAAAATGTCAACATTTTCTTAATTTTTTCTTCCATCAGTTTCCCTCAAAATTTTACCGACAAATATTTTTGTTAGAAAAATTTCTAGCCAAATTAGCACCACAAATATTCGATTGATGCTAAATTACTAAATAAATATTTTTCTTGCTAGCTATTCGTTGCTAACGTAAATTAGCAAAGAATTGTATTATCCTGCAAGGATTTTTTTTTTTCTTGCTACCTTGCTAATTATGACATTATTTTGTAGTGTGTTAATTTAAGTATGTATTTTTCAAAAAACATATACATGCACTTAGAAAATTAGTTATAATTAGGACTTTAAGCTAATACACGTAAATTGGTTTACATTCTCACGCTTAAAATTAGTGTATTACAAGATTAGTTTAGTCATACCAAAAACTGAGAAAAAGTTTTAGAGCTGTTCATACTTTCATTTTCTATTTATACGTTTTATATAATTGAAAATCACTCTTTCGGAGTTTCTAATTTTTCTTGTATGTCATTTTTATCTTTTTAATTATTTTATTAATCATTATTTTTTTCCTCTCTTTTATTTTCCACATCCTTTTTAAATAATTCAATACCAAACAAGACTTTTCAAATGGAATTTATCAAAACTAAATTTTTTAGATAGACAGATTTTCATTCTGAAAATACTGCCAAATTTTCGAATAAATCATAATTATATAGAAAAATATAAGTAAAATCAAGTATAATTATGACAATTTGTCATGTACGTACTAGGACGAAATAAATAAGAGCGTATTAATTTAATGTAATAATGATTCTGTAAATGTTGACATGTCTTCTAGAACATCTTCGTTTGTCCTTATCATCACTTTGAAAAGCAAAAGACTGTCTGATTCCGCAAATTTCGACAAATAGACTGTGACGTAATACCTACAAATTTAATAATTCAAACAAATAATATATGATTATTCACTTACTTTAAATTAAAAATCTATCACATAATAAATATTATTATTAATTCAAATTTGATTGGATATAAAGACTTCCCATTCCCTTCCTACTCTTACATAAACCCCATCACAGGTCTTTCTCCTCAACCATTTGCATCAATGGCGTCCAAGATTGAGCAGCTCCACTTCCTCTTAGTGCCTTTGATGTCCCAAAGCCACATCATTCCCCTGACAGATTTTGCCAAACTACTCGCCCGACGGGGCGTGTTTGTTTCCATTGTCACCACACCCCTCAACGCCATCAGGTACAAAGGAGTGATCGAGCACGCCAAGGCCCAAGATCTGAAAATCCAGATGATTCCCATCAAATTTCCGTGCCAAGAAGTTGGCCTCCCTGAGGGATGCGAGAATTTAGATGCGCTTGACTCCATGGGATTAGCCTGGAAATTTTTCCGGGCCTGTGACATGCTCCAGGCCCCCCTGGAAAAGCTGATGGAGGAATTAGAACCGAAGCCCAGCTGCATAGTTTCCTCCATCCCAATTCCTTGGACAGAGAAAGTCTGTCGAAAGTTCAAGATCCCCAGGTACAACTTTGAAACTGTATCGTGTTTCACTCTCTTGTGCGCTCGCAACCTTTCTCAAGTTGATCAAGAAAGCATACTCTCAGACACGGAGCCGTTCCTGTTGCCGGATATACCTCATAAAATTGAATTTACCAGGGCACAGTTGCCTACGCACAGGCGGCCTACAGGTGGTTCTGAAGAATACGAAGACCAACCAATACCGGCCAAGGTACCAGCTCGGGCTACTCTGGTGAATAGTTTTGAGGAGTTGGAGCCCGGGTACCTGGATGGATATAGAAAGAAAGAAGGAAAGGTCTGGTGCATTGGGCCCGTTTCTCTCTGCAATAAGGAACTCCCTGAGAGGTCTGCTAGAGGAAACAAAGCCTCCATTGACGAGCATTACTATCTAACTTGGCTAGAATCAAAGAAGCCAAAGTCTGTCATTTTCGCATGTTTCGGGAGCATGTGCCGTATATCTTTTCGGCAGTTGAAAGAGATTGGTTCAGGCCTGGAAGCCTCAAACTCCCCTTTCATTTGGATCATCAGAAAACAAGACTACACAGCACAAGTGGAGGAATGGTTGACTGAGGAGGGACTGGAAGCACGGGTCGGAAAAAGAGGCCTTATTATCCGCGGATGGGCACCGCAGATCCTTATCTTGTCCCACCCCTCGGTCGGAGGGTTCTTGACGCACTGTGGTTGGAACTCAACGCTGGAAGGAATTTGCGCTGGTGTGCCGATGATCACTTGGCCTATGTTTGCGGAACAATTTTTCAACGAAAAACTCATTGTGAATGTGCTGGGAATTGGAGTGGCAATCGGGGTCGAGGGGCGTATGAGTTTTAATGGCGAAACCGAACATTTGGTTAGGTGGGATCAAGTGAAAAGAGCAGTTGAGAAGGTGATGGATGTCGGAAGTGAAGAAAGCAGAACGAGGAGAAAGAGAGCCGAGGAACTTGCCAAAATGGCAAGCAATGCCGTGGAAGAAGGAGGTTCATCAGACATGAATTTCACAATGTTAATCCAGGATGTCTTGGACCAACTTCAGTAGCTTTAAATTTTAATTTCCTTCTCATTCATCAATGAATTTCAATTTATCACTACTTATTAATAATTATTATAATATTTACACATCCAAAATATATAAATATCAATTATGTGCTAAAAAACTCAATGTCTTCCTAAATTAATATGATATTCATAAATTTTAGTGTGTATTGTTTTTGTGTGGTGGAAGTGATCTGCTGCACAATCAAAGATGGAGTGAGAGGGCTCAACTCCCATCAACTGTGCAAAGCCATTACTGTTGACAGCAGGAAACACGTACGTACATGGAGACAATATGTTACCGTTCTGTACAGCGTATTAGAGGTGGTGATTTTAGGTCAAGTCTTTATCTGTTTCTAGAACGTCTTTCCTGTATCAACCATTGTTAACCGCACAACTATGTTACCAGGCTGTCGGTATCGGCTCACCAATATTATCTATACTATTTTAATTTTTTTTAAATATCTAAATTTATTTTAAAATTAATTTTTTTTTTCAAAATAAATTTGGTTAATATAATAATTTTAATTTTTTTTATGTAATCTCATAATTTTGTAATATTTTTCGCTCACCCATTATTCTATATTTTTGTAATTTCAAAGTTTTTTTTTAATAGTATCACAATTTTAGAATTTTCTTTCTCAACTACTCCATGTTTTTCTTTCTGCAAATTTCTCAATGTTTATATTTGTAACAAATTTCTATATTTTTAATAAATTTACATTGCAATGTATTTTTTCTACTTTTTCTTTCTTATCATAAATTTCTTTTTTCACTTCATCTCACATTACAATTCTACTTTAAATGTCTGCGAGAATTGTGTGCAACGACTACTAATTTTAATATAAAATTACTAACAGTTTTGATACGCTATTTTCTTGTGTATATAGTATTTTATATTTTAAAAAATGTTATAAATAAAAATAAATTGAAACATCACATTCTAAAAGAAAAAAAAAGAGAAAAAATTTAAAAGTATTATGGCCATCATAAAAAATCTGATATAATGGTGTCGCAAATAACCGTTTAAGTAAAAAAAATGTATTTTTTTATATTAGAATGTACAGTAAAATTATAATAAAATATTATTAAAAAATTAAAAAGAAATATTCACATCCAATACCTCGTTGAAAGAGTTGTCCCTTTCATGGAGAAATCTAAATCTTTTCCTTTTTCATATGGTTTTGAGAAAATTAATTTTTGCACAATCTGGTAGTTTCTGAATAGTTTGAAAAAAAAAAAAGAAATCAGAAAAATCCCTTGTTTCTAGAACATTTTAAACTCGTTTTCAATAAAGTGTTTGAGACGAAACTCGTCGTTTTTATTTATTTTTTGCCTTTTACATGGCCGTCAGTCACCTACTTACATCCATAATTTGACTGCGGGTTGTGATTGGGCCCGGCCAATGTTAAATTTTCATCCGCATGCAAAAGAAACAGACCCTGCACACTTGGATGCGTGTTGTACACAATATTTAAGTTCGTTCCATCACATAAAATTTATGGATAATTACGCGATCTTCTTCTAAAGTTCGGTATAATTATACGTAAATTTTTTATAGTTTGAAAAATTATGCCTAATATTCTCAAAGTTTGCTTCCATCTATTAAATTAGTCCATCTATTAGTCAAAATTCACTAAAATTATTGATATTAATAAAAAAATTGAATATATATATAATATATATATATCATCGATTGACTTATTACTAATTTATTGTAGGTCAAACAATTTTTTCGAACTAAACTATCCTTATATCGATGAAAATATACCTTCTCATATGTATTAATGCATAAAGACGTATGAAGGTAATTTAATCATAAAATAATTTATTTGATCTATAATAAGTCAATTAGGGGTAAATATAGATTTTTTTTTTTAGTTTTTTTGTTAATATCAACAAATTCGGTGAGTTTTGACTAACATAGGGACTAATTTGATAGAAGAAAGCAAACCTTAGGGATGTTAGTATAATTTCTCAAACTACAAGGAGTCGTCTACGCGTTAGATCAAACCTCAGAGAAGGGAGTATAATTATCCCTAAAATTTGTAAGTCCGACAGTGCTTAACGTTAGATGGAACTATCCATTGACTATCATGAATCTATATATATTTGGACTCAAGTTTGATTGAGACGGAGTCGATATAATTTCAATATAAAATATGCAAATTTTAGTCTGTTTAGTGATTAAGAAAAGGATTGGGGGGATTTGTATAAATTCCCCAGATTTTGAGATAGCCCTCACGTCACATGTGATTAGATAATTGAGGACAACTTGGAATTAATTACGAGATAGTAATTAATTTATAGTAAATTCACAAAAATATTTATAGCAAAACCTAACCTCCTAATTCAAGAACCAAACCTACTTATTAGCTCATGGAAAATTCCAACTCAGTTCCGACTAGGTCGAATCTAAATTAATTATATGACAAGTACTGTACACTTATCGTTTGAACAAGAATTTTTTTTAGCTCGTTCATCCATTCAGGATCCAAATAAAATTCTTGAGATGCATGTCTTAATCAGACAGAAAATCAAATAAATATGGCGTAGCCTTATTAACTGACATTGCTTCTCATGAAATATATACATATATACTATAGTAAATAAGGCCCTGGATTATCTCATCCATGTCAAGAACATCATGTTAATCTTAAACTATTGGACGTAATCACTGAGCACTTAATGCTAAACAGATGAAGTAAATAACAGTGATTATATATAATATTAGTTGAATTTAGGTCGAATAAGATCGGTTTGATCGTCCCGGAGAATCAAGAAAATCCAGTGAATTTGTGGAGGCAGAAACAAGCCATTCTTCTCCATCAATGAATGAAGCATCAAGATAATGAGCTGCTTCAGATTGCTTCAACTGCTTCCCATATGCTACTCGATACGTTGAGTTTGCGCCCGGCCCGTAGCACTCGTACTCACCGAACAACACCGTTCTGAAAAAAGAAGTATTAAATGGAAAACTTTTCATTACCAATGTAACAGTAATGTTGACATAATCGTAGAAATTAAGGGGAGCTGCGTTCACTGTTGATGATGCCTAGCTAGGATCATTAACTTACTTCAGCTTATGTTCTTTTATTACCATTTCAAGAAAACGTGTGACATAAAAATGAAGATGTGTGATGTGTTAATGTAGTGAGGAAATATATAATTAGCAACAAGGATCAACCACAGACTGGTCTCTAGAAGAGTCCCTCCAATCATTCCAGCCCTCAGCAGCAACAACTTCAGACATGTATGTTTTTGAGAAAATCGTAGTAGCATAATGCCCCCAAGCTCGCCCCAACCACACTTTTCCACTCCCACTAATGCTGCAATTCACGAAGGCGAAGCCCGTTTTATCGTTGGCTGAATCTCTTCCATGAGCCGTGATGCATCCGCTGATCCCACCAGACGATACTTCTTTGCTGTTGAATTGATCGTGCAATCCTGCAGCATAAATTCGGATATCTTGCAATGAATTTTTTCACCTAATGTATGTAGCTAGATGGGAAATGGACTAAAACAAGTCGTCATGTAATAAAATTACATGTCACAATAATTAGGATTGTTTGGTTCACTGAAATGATTAATTCTGATCCATATGTACCTCAAAGAGTGATCTGCCATTTCCGAAGATGAAATCGATGGATCCCTGGATGTAGCATTCTTTATAGTAATGTCTGCCCTGATCATCATTTAGGGTGTCTTGTGCTCCATAGAATCCACAGCCGTAGAATGCAGATTGATCACCTGAAACCCTTAATGCCACTGCCTGTCCTCCAACTTCCCCTGGATCTGGAGCTGGTGCTGTGTTCTTACCAGACAAATTAATTCATTGCATAATTTAGATCCTCGGATTTTGGAAAATAACAGAAGGAAAATTGCTGAATGTCTATAGATCATGAAAGAATACCATAAAACTAATGTTATAAGCTACGAATCTGGGGGCGAATGTGGCAAATGTAGAGCTATAGCTTGTCCCTCCTGTGGAATTAGCTGTGTCGTTCCATGCTATCGCGGTGTTGAGGTAACCTTGACCTTGAACTATCAAATTTGTTTTGTTAGAGCTCACAACTACTTTTTCCCTGTCAAATTATGATTCCTCATAAATGTAAGAATTATGATCATATTATGAATGTTCAATCCATGCAAGAAACGTAATTTACAGAGTTTATTTAAGTTTGAGGAATAAGAACTAATTACCTGTATGTGCCTGAGTCAAGTATGATAAGTGTCCAAGAATGACTGAAATCGGGCAGAGCATCGATCGCATTTTGCACGCTGCTAAAATTAGCGCAGCCCTTTGTATCGACTGTGTAAACAACACTAATGTTGTACAAGGAAATGAGATCAGACTTCCATAGGCTGTCACTGCATGAACTCTCATTCCCCCTCCTATGAGGGTGGTGATGATGATGATGATGATGTCTTCTATACACAACTGTTTCTAGAATGGAAATGACAACGTCCTCTACGCCAAGTTTTCTGGCCGCCTCACCCAAAAACTCGAGTTCAAAGATCCGATGATTACTGCCTAACGACGTGCTGATGCTTGAACCAAAAGAGTGGGATGAATGCAGGGAAACTATGACGGAAACAAGCACAACTGCTATGGTGGTGAGCCAAAAGAAGATTGTAGTCCTGGTGTTCATGGTTTAGGACAGGACACTTGTTGTAGTTGTTTATGTTGTTCTGTGTTTAGTTTAAGTTTAGTGGCATGTGGGGATTGTTCTTCTTGTTTTATTGGTGGGTTTTGAGGGTTAGACGTAGGAGGTAAGAAAAGGAAGGTGATTTGGTCTGTGTGGAGAGGATCTGATGATTACATTGTGAAGAGAAGATATGGGGCTGCAAATGGAGATAGAATAAGGCACACGCTAAGTCAAGTGTGATAGTTTCTGAATGTAAGATGATGATGATGATGGTCTAGAAGGGTAATTATGGTGTGTGATTTTGTTGAACTCAGTTGTTGAATAGAGAAAACGTGATAGTAATTTTACGACACCTTCAATGTTTATTTATTTCTGGGATTAGATTTAAAGGTACATCTCTGGAAAAAAAGCCAAGAACATTGATGGGAGTCGGAGATTTCCAATTCTTGGATTAGATGTCAAGCTCCTCTTTAAAATAATGTCTAAATAGAATTTGAAAAGCAATGGTAACGTTATAACTACGAAAGGTGACAGGAAGATCCTTACTATTTTGAGACACACATGCATGCCAATTATTCAATCTTATGATAACAGCTCAAAACAACATTCGACAATTGGAAATGTTCAGAAACAGTGTTTTTCAGGCTTTCAAGTTAAGGTGTAGCGTCCTGTCAAAAAAAAGTTAAGATATACCGAGCCGGATCGGGATTGATCAATTAAAAAAAACTCAGTTCAACCTTTCTCATTGTAGGCACTGAGTTGTAACTTTTATAGCATAAATTAAAACTTACCTTGCCCTGATATCCAGTGCGCGTTGCAGCTAACGGGAGTTCAGCCATATCTTGTCCAAAAATCCGAATGATCCCGGCTGACACAACAATTGAGCTGCAAGATTGGCAGAACTCATAAATGAGAACATGAAATTATCAATGTATTGAGATGATTGGCCGTTCCAAATAGACATAAGGCGAAATGGTTCTTACTTCACAGTTAAAATTGCACAATACAATCCACCAAAGTCTTGGCCCCTTATATTGCCCCTGAGATAAAAGAAAGGCAAAAGGGACATGAGGAATGAGACAGGGAAGACAAGACGTGATCGACCAGGCAAAGGCAAGAAAATGACCCTATGCCTATTAAAAGGTAGAAGAAGAAGTTGCACGTACCCATAAACCATAGGCGGAATCAAGTCACACCCAGTTTCTGAATCGATAATTGGATCAAAACATTCCTGGAACCCAAGTTGACGAACGATTACAATCATACTGGCTTCTCTTATAGCGTGTGCATGTGTGTGCATAGCTCGTGCAGTTTACAAATCACCAAGGACATTAGTATCAAATGACAGAACATTTCTTACATGAAATATATCTACCACTTGTGACAGCAGTGCTCTGTCTTCCCTTGAACTGTCCTTTCCTCTCAAAAGCCTCCATCTCACGTCAATACCAGCATCAGCAGCCATATTATTCTTCTTCTTTAGAATATCCAAAGAAGAATCTGGGAGCTCCTCTGCCCCTGCATTTAACAGATTTTGCAGTATTGAGTGGATCCACTTGCAGTCCGCGGAACAGAACCATTTTCCTTCAGGAAGTTCCTGCAACAACGGCGCATACAGTTTTGAGACGATAGACGGAAAAAAAGGATTGAAAAGAAAATTTATTCATGCTAAATTGAAGTAGCTAATGCTTGTGCTGGATGTGTGCACCTTTAGATCATCCATCCCGCATTCTTTCAGAGACAGCCCATGATGCTCTTTTTCGCACTGGAAGGTATGAATCGAATTAAGTATTGTAATATATTCATGGAACTTAGTATATAGGAAAAGTAAAGATGTAAAGGAAGAACAATACCTGATCACACACTATGACGGTACGAGGACCAAAACCAGATGTACTAAAATCATGGCATCTGCAAACAAATAAGTCAGTGGATTAACAGTATGTCACTAACTAGAATGCATTGTGCGGTTTTGATTTTCTTATAACTATTTTCAAATTAAATTATCATATACCTATAAAAATTTTTTTAAACCGCTTTCGAAACCAACATCAAATGTGTGTTTCGTGCAGTTTGACAATTTTAATATTTATAACAAAAATAAAACGTTGAGATTGACAAAAACAAGAATGTATGTAGTTAAAATTCTTTCATCGACAAAAAATAATAGATTATCGGAATAATTTAAGTCAAATACACAATAATTTAAGAATAAATATAGCTAAAGTCTTTAAGTAACAAAATTTATCAAGTTTCAGGATTATTAAAGTTAAATACGCAACAATTCAAGATTTAATACAACTAAACATTTTTTAGAACATCTTGAATACCAAGATTTAATTACAATGACATCTGATGCACCAAATAATTATGTAGTAGAAATAGAAAACTAAAATATTAACTAATAAACAAAAATAAAAAATCATAAGAAATATACTTAATTGTTCATACAAATTCAAACATATATAATAAATATTCCTTTCAAATTAATCGTATAAGTCCAATGAGTTGAAAATAGAGAATATGGGGTGGCAAAAAAGAGAGAAAAAGAAAAGAGGCGAACGGGGGAAATTTTAATGGACTTGATTTGTTATCTAAAAACTTAAACACATTTTTTGTACGGAGCCGAAATCTAAATTTTACGAAAATAAATTTTGCACATTCGATAATGTATGAACTTTGGCTTCTATTAGTTGAATATGAAATTATTCCAAACAATTAATTAATGTTATCAAATTATTTATATGTATAATTTAAAACTTTAATTATATATTAACTGATCAAAATTTTGTAAGTTCTAAATAAAAACCAGATTAATAAATACGGTGCAATTTTGTTATAAATTTAGAGTTACTATGTAGAAGATAAATCATAAAAAAAATTTGATTTGATTCGCGCGAATTTAAAATTCTTTTGATCACCCTTACTAGAATGTTAGTTTCTAAACTTCCATCTATGAGGGCTACCTGCAGATTATGCACGCTATTACTTCAGCTTCTTCTAGGTCCTGGACCATGCTAGTGGCGCCACCGGTTAGCTGTGCTATTGGATCACCACCGTGCACTCTACCTGCTGCAATAGCATTGACACTCCGCTCAGCATGTCTTTCCCTCCGGAACATTTTCTCACAATATGTGCAGTACCATTTATTGCAACGAACACTCGACAAAGATGCACATTCTGCATGGTAAGATGGACATTCAAGTAAAAACGTTGTATCAATAAGTGTAAGAATTGGTGCACATATCTAATATGCACAAAGCATTATTGGAGAAAATTCCAGAATATGTGAGGAGGCCGTCATGCTTGCTACGCCAAATGTATTTTGGTTCTCGTTGCCTTTTCATTTCCGCTTTCCTGTTCTTCGCTAAATCTATTGTGATAGTGGTTGAATTACATAGGATGATGAGTCGGCACAGTATCTGCACATCTAGATTTAGCTTACTTATAAATGTAAAAACTACCTTTGTGGAAGGCCCTTGGGCATGCATCACAAAGCACAAGGTCCCCGCCACGTGCACAGACGATGCACCGGCCATCACTTTCTTTGATGGAACGCTTGCCCCCTTTTAGCACAGAGACGGTGAATTCATGGAGGGACACCCCATTAGATGTATAGATATACATATAGCTGTTAGAAGAATACACAAGCATAATCTTCAGATTGAAACAAAAAATAGTATTCATTAATGTTCAAATTAAAACAAAGAAAAAGCAACTGACGGTTTACGGTGGAAGGCCCAACCAGCATGAGCTTCAAACTGAGATGGACTAACCTGCACGGTGTAGGGGGGAAAAATCAAGAAACCAGCTACAGTGATCAGATATTTTGAATGAACAATTGAAATTCTTACCAAAAGATCGCAGCAATGGCATAATATTCCTGATCCGATTTTAACGCCTGCACAAAATTTCTACAGACAGGCAAGCAGAAGTTTACAAGGCTGAAATAGCAAAACAAAGTACAGATTACTTTATTTTATATGGACTACCTCGCCATTAGCATAATAAGCGAGTTTAGTTCCATCTGGTAATCCACCATCGTCAAAGACCAGCTTGTGCATGCCCTGATCTCTGTGCAGAACAATGCAGGAGACTGTTAGGCATAGTAGAACAATAAATAGCATGCATATTTACTTTAGAAATGAGAGAAAAATGAAGTAAGACACCAACTTTCTAGTGATCTTTGATGAACTTTTTGACTGCACAGAGCCGAATGGAGTTCCCCTCTTGAAGGATGAAGACCTTTTTAACAACCTATAACACCATAATATAAAAGTTAAAGAAAAATCAATGAAATATTTGCAACTACTTCTTCAACGTCTTCCTCGTAGTCTTGTTCTCCATTGAGCCATGCAAGGAGGAAGTATCATTTGAATTTATGTGCGAAAAGGATTTTGAGTACCTTGCTAAAGCATTTTCGTGCAACTTTGGAGCAGAAGATCGTCGCGATAGCCTTAACGTGGCAAACAAAACATATCAGAAAAGGAGGATTATTATAAAGATAAGATATTCTCTTGTTTCATAGCAAATAAAGGCAAAATATCTGACTTCAGAAAGTTGAGGAAAATGCGCATAACCTACTTCCTTGTTATATTTTGTTGGACTTTCTTTCTTGCCGACAGCCTCGATGAGGATGTTCCCAGAGATTTTGCATTAGACTTCAACTCTGAATGCCTGAAAGGGGGAAACAGAATGAGTGAGTAAAGAGGGAGAAAGATGCACACTGTCTTATTTTTCCTTCCTCGAAGACCTTCTTCCGGAGGAAGACACCATTTTTGTATGTCCTTGAGCCTAAATGTGGCTCCAAATGCCTCAAACAGCAAAACGAGTACAAATTTAGAAGATCAAAGGATACAAATGTTTGAAAATTTGATATTTTTGATTTATAAACATCTTAATTTGATTAAACTCAATAGGTGCTTCATATGTACAACAGGAAGTCATACAGCTTACCATGAACAAATTTATTCAGAGTTTAAAAGTTATTGAATTTTATTTTTAACAGTACAGGCAACATAAGACAAGCTAGTTATAATAAGTTCCTTTCAAAGTCTAAAATGGCTGTAATATATCAGTATCATATAATCATTTACGAAGATGTTCGCATGTACATGCTTCCATCGTGCAACAAGTAAGTTTTCAGTTATATAAAATGTTCAATGCACTTTATAAAAAGTTAAAAGCTGATCACAAGCAAATTACTGTCCAACAAATAAGAGTGCAAGATAAGGAAAATTTGTCACATAAGTTACTTGTGCGTATATATACCTAAATTTCGCACGTGCTGCACGTGCTGAGTCTGAGTTCACAGCAATCTTGCAAGAACTACAAAGCAATTTCACCTTGGCAACAAATGGTGCAAGAAATGACCCTAGAAACCAAAGAGCAAAAAGTTGTTTCTTCAAATGTGTCCGCTGCAAACATTCAAGAAATTCAAATGCAATAAACCAAGCTAACAGTTGCACTTCTGACAGATGATCGATTTCTTCACCGGTGCAGGGCCTGCATAGCTTTGCACGGCTTCTTCTAATGTCATATTGGGACAAACCCTGACTTCTTTGACCACATCAAGCAGGCTTTTCCCATTCTCGAAGCAGATATGCTGTGATGCACATCTATACGTGTTGCACGCATGAATCTCAAATTGCCGAGGTGAAACAACCTACATAAATTAGACATACCACTGATTGGTTTAGTACTAGGAACATGAAATTGCAAGATGATTAATAGTTTCTTAAGAGTCAACTAAAGAAGAAATTCTACAATATCGGGTACTTACTGTAGCTCCCTTGCATAAACGACAAGTGCACAGAATACCAGAATCATGTATAGTTCCACGTAGTTCGAATCCCTTGAAGGAAGAAATATTCCGTCAATACTTTTGAACAAAAATTTACACACGTGCAGATAAAATTATCATTAGATCTAACTATAATTACTTAATCAATTTTCTTTAATTTTGAAAAAGGAAAAGGTTTTTTAAAATTAATTTTATTTAATCAATACTTTTAAAGTGAAACGTTAAGTACACATGCTACACATGTACTCCTTATACTAAAGGAACAATTTAACAAATGTTATTGGAGTTATTTGTTAGTATTAATTTATAAAGTTTCTATAATTTATAAAAATAATATGAAAATAATATTGTTAGATTCTCCTATGTAAAATATGTCATAATTATGAGGTAAATATACATGTGAAATAGTTTTTGTGTAATTTAAAAAAAAAAGTTAAAAACACAACATATGTAAATAACATTAAAATACTTCTATTAATTTGTATATTATCGCTTTACATATTTTCCAGCTTCCCCACTTTATTGGACAAAACATTCACAATTAGGAGCGTTCATCTAGAGGTGTACAAAATTCGGATGGACCGAATAGAGATAAAAAAAAAATTCAATTTATACCGAAAATCACATTGGAATTTTGATCTAAGTATTCAGTACAATTTTTTTTTTCTAAAAAATTTGGTATTCTTCTAATGTAAATACTTGAAATACTTTAGTCTTTAAAATGTAAATACTTGAAGTATATTTGTTCTAATTAAGAAATATAAGAAGTTTAATATAAAGTACAGAATATTCAACAGTCTATATAGGTATTTTCCTCCAAAAATAGTCAAAGAGGTAAATATTACACTTATTAGTTTAAGGGGGTAAATAATATATTTGATATAGTTGAAGGGGATAAAGTGTATTTAACTGTAAATATATACATAAATCATATTTACTTTAGAAAAATAATAGAACTAATATAAAAAAAATATATATATATATATATATTGTTAGAATATTCAGGATTTATCATTATCATTTGTGCTTATCTTTTGTTATCTATTCTAGATAGGTGTCTTTGGTTGTTATCCATTAAGTTGTAGTTATCTTTAATTCCACCTCTATATATAGAGGTGGAATAATCAATAATAATATATAGGCACTCTCTTTTATATATATATATATAAATTTGTACATAATTAAATGTAAAAATATAAAAAAAAATATTTGGTATTGGTACCATTGGATAAATCAATAAAAACTAAATTCTTTTGATCCATTTTTAATATAGACTGATTTTTCAATTTCGATTTGACTCAATTCAGCCTGATTCCCAGAGAAAAAGCATGCACACATTACTATTATCAAGCACTGCACAGTTCATGCACAGTTTAGTCAACAATAATAATAAAATAATTAACGACAACACTAAAATAAAGATTAGTATGTTATTAATAATGTGGATTGTGGTTGTTGATTGTTACCCTCTCGCCACCGTCGTAGAAAACTGAGTATCCTTCCAGCAATCCTGTCTGTAAAAGCTCGTTGGCAGTTGTTGGATGCCCTGATACGAGGTCCTTGAACATCTCCATCCCCATCTTTCTCTTTGTCCGGCGACTAGACGCCTCCAATTTTTCACTCTTCAATTCTCCTGCTCCCGTAAACTCTAAAGGCCTATCCATTTTTGCCACTCCATCCTCCTTCATTTCAAGTTCCAACATCTCGCCCTCTCCACCAACCATATTACCACCTTCATTGTTTGATCTCACAACCTCCAGAGCTTCATTTATACTTACACCCTCACCTTTTCTTCTCTTCAACCTCTTGTTCCTTGTATAAACGACAAAGCCATTTGCCTCACTCACTCTAACTCTGCGCAGATTGTGATCCACCTTATCCGCACAGTTTAATTCGCACGGGCCTGCCTCATTGGCTCGCAACTCGAACTCGGCACCACCTGCAGGGTTGATTTCAAGGTTGTCTGGATTCACCGTCATTTTCGTCCTCATTAGTTCTTTGAACTCACTGACCTGAAAATAAAGAGAAAAATTCAGGTTAGGGATTGGCGTCATTCAGTTGCATGCATAAAAAGAAAAAAGTTCGATTTTATTGAGGGAGGGGGAGAGAGGAAAACACAAAGTGAGAAGTGAAACCTCGAGAATGAGAGACAAGAAGAAAATTTGCACGGCGAAAATAATTTTTTTGCGAGAGTGAATTTGCACACTATATTCTACTGCATTATATAGGCTGGATGTTGGAATACTCTCTTATACTATCTCCTACTATTTTTACTCAAATCTTATTGAGTAGCATAAAATATGAGGTTGGTTATACTAATTGGCATAATTTTTTCTCATGATTGCCCAAAATTTTAAGCCCTCAAAGTATTCTATACAATTGTTATTCTTCTTGTCAAACAAGTTAAAGAAATAAGTTATATATCCAGCACAAGATTTCAAAATTTATGTATCTTCTTTGTGATAGATTGATATATTTATGAAAAAAGATGAATCTCAAACAAAAATTCCATAATAATTCATGTTTTTTGAATTTCATATTAAATAAATATATAAAACAATTTGGGTGTCATGAGTTTAATGCGCACGGATTTCAAAACAAAAAAATTGTAACGCATACGAGTGTATTAATTAGGTCAAAGTTAATGCAATTTAGAATAAATCCGCAACACAACATCAGAAAGAAAGATTTTTGTAGTATTATATTATTATACTTACCATGTATTATTAGCGTCACGACAAACTACATACCATAATGTCAAATTAGGTAAGACTGATAGAAAAAGAATATATATATATATATATATATATATATATATATTTAAATAATTTCTTTACACAACACGACAATCAGGGAAGTGGATTTTCGAAATTGTTCGACAAAAGAATTCAATATTATTTAACTTTACCTATATATATATATATATATATATATATATATATATTGACTTTTTGTATAATTTTCATTGAAAGTATATATATATGGTATGGATAAGGACAAAAAATATTGCAATTTATGTCTCACAACTTACTTTCTTTGAACTTTTTTATTCCATTATTTTAGCAGTCACCATATTTTTCCACAAGTCAGAAAAACTAGCAATTTTAGTTAATAAAAAATTTCATTAAATATTTAACAAAGCACGTGCAAATCACGTGTTCTCTCTATTAAATTAATGGTCAATCACTTAATGGAGCACTTGATTTGCACGTACTCCGCCCGTTAAATATTTATGGCGAGTTTGTGGTTTAGACTAATTAATTACAAGGTTTTGTGATTATGACCCACTCTAAATTGTGTATCTCCTTTTTGCCAATGGTTAATTTATTGGGAAAGCAAATGAATTTAAAACAAAATTTTCACAATTATTTTGTTTCAAATTAAATAGGTATATTATAGTTCAGGTAATTAGATGAGGTGTAATACATACGGTTGTGATAATTAGGTCAAAATGATTACAATTTACAGATTTAAATTATTATACTTACAACATATTTTAGCATCACGACAGACTACAAGGTCAAATTAGATATGACTGTCAGAAGAAAATATAATTTTTGGAAAGATGAACTTCAAACAAAAGTTCCAAAATAATTCATGTTTTATACTTTTTTCACGTTAAAATAAGTATATAAATAGTTTGGATCCCTCAACTCTAGGCATGCCAATGAATAAAATCCAAATACATTATTGATGCCCGGATCCTACCCATCCAACTCAAGACTTAATGGGTCTGTAGTTCCAACAACACACTAATATATTAGATTTTTCGAGTCGGGTCCAACCCATACCCAATGTTTTTATTTTATTTTTGTTGTATAATAAACCAAATTAAAATAAAGCCAAGCTTTTATTGAGAGAAGTAAATCAAACAAATATTTTTTTTTGTTTTATAATAAATCAAATTAAAATAAAGCCTAAATTTTACTGAGAGATATCAAAATGATTATGGCATTGTTGCTATTGTTTAGAAAAATAAAATTTTATCGTAAAGTGTTCTTGAGAGAGATGAGAACGAATAAAAAAATAAGAAAGTTCAGATTTACTCACACGCACAAGCACAAATACATACACTAGCAAATGAAAAAGCACACATACGCCAAGATCTCCACGAAAAAAAGGGAACACAGAGATTAGGGGAGAGAGATGTCAACCTGCACGGTGAAACGGAAAGCCAAAGAATCCACCGAAAAAGGGAATGATGTCGAGTTTGTTGAGCTTATGTCTAGGAGTTTTGGGTTGCAATCTTGAGACAATATTGATGACTTGCCCTTGCCACCCCAATTCTTTTTCAATTGCAAGGGGGTAGAAGGGTTTCGACTAGCTGTGGAGGGTGGGAAGCGGTTGCAGCGATGGGGACGGAGAGCGGAGTGAGCGGACTGACGAAAAGTGTTGAGAGATCTCAGTCAATGAGGGTTCTCAATTGGAATTGAGGAAATGTTGATAAGAAGGAATTAAACAACGGGGTATTTATTCGATTCAAACCCAGTCAATTTAATTTAAAGATTACGAGTTAAAAGTATGGGCCCGGGCATGAGTAATTTTAGCCTGTTGACAGGCTTATCTGAGAACAATGAGTTGTAACGTACACAGATTTTAAAACAAATTATAACACATACTACTGTAAATATTAGGTTACAATTAATGCAATTTTATGCAAAAGGCAAGATTTTTTGTATTCTAAATTATTTTACTTACCATATATTATTAGCAGTTTGGATTCTCCATCATTTTTATCCTTATTAGTTCTTTGAACTCACGAATGTTATGCTGCAAAAATGAAAGAGAGAAATTCAATTTACCGATTGGTGTCAAACAAAGAATTCAATTGCATGCAGAAACGAAAAAAATGTTCCAATCTAGATTTTGTTTTGGGAAAGGGAGAGGGAAGGAAAGAGAGAAAACAGAGTGAGAAGAACTATGTGAAATCTTATGTGAGAAACAAGAAGAAAATTTGTAAGGACAAAATATTTCATTTGCTAGTGTGAGCATGCATAATATATTGTATCTACATTATATAGAACGGTGCCTATACGGCATTGGATTCCCCAATTTACTATGTCCTACAATCCACTAGTATTTTTACTTCAATTATGTTCAATGACATACGGTACAATATTCGTTATTACCAATTGACATCATCTTTTTTCATGATCCCCAAAATTTTAAAGGCCTCAACATATTCTATTCACGCACAATTGTCATTTTCCTTTTCAAAGAAAGTTAAAAGAAATAATTTATAGATCCAGCACAAAATTTCAAATTTATGAAAAAGAAGATGAATTCCAAACAAAAATTCCATAAATAATTCATGTTTTTTGAATTCCACATTAAATAAATATATTAATTAAACAATTTAAGTATGGTGAGTTGTATTGCAGACGGATTTCAAAGGGAAAAAAAGTTGTAATCCATACCACTGTAATAATTAGGTCAAAGTTAATGCAATTTATATAAAATCCGTAATACGACATCCGAAAGCAAGATTTTTGTAATATTAAATTATTATACTTACCATGTATTATTAGCGTCATGACAAACTACAGACCACATAAAGTCAAATTAGGTAAGACTGCAGAAAATATATATATATATATATATATATATATATATATATATATACATACTTCAAATAGTTTTTTTACGCAACACGACAATCGAGAAATTTTGATTCTCTAAATTATTTTTTAACTTTTCACCTATTGACAGTACTACCGGAAAATAGTTTTATGACATGCATTTTGTAAATTTCCAACTAATTATCATATATATTTTTGGTTTGTCATATATTATTGCTTGAAAGTATATATATGGTATGTTTTAGAACAAAAAATATTACAATTCCATCCCACAACTAATTTTTTTGTGATTTTCGTTCCGTTATTTTAGCACTCACTATATTTAGTCCATAAGTTACAAAACTAACAATTTTTGTCATAATAAAAAGTTTTGATAAATATTTAAAAAAGCACGTGCAAATCACGTGTTCTCTCTATTAAATCAATGATTAGTTACTTAATGGAGCACTTGATTTGCACGTGTTCCCTCCTTTAAATATTTAAGAAAGTTTGTTGCTTGGACTAATTAATTACAAGTTTTTGTGATTATGGCCCACACAAAAACTGTGTATCTCATTTTTGGCAATGATTAATTTATAGAAAATAGATGACTTTAAAATAAAAGTTGCAATAAATATAAATGTGTTTATTTTAATTTTTCAAATTAAATAGGTATACAAATAGTTTCAAGCAATTAGATGAGTCGTAACTTATGCGACTGTGATAATTAGGTTAAATATAATGCAATTTACATGTTTAAATTATTATACTTATAACGTATTTTAGCATCACAACAACTTGAGGTCATCAAATTATTAGGTATTTCTATCAGAAGAAAATTTTAATTTTTGAACAAACTTTTTTACACAACACCAATTTAGAAGGTGGATTATTCTCGTCATTTTAATTCAGTACGAATTATTTAACTTTCAACCTATTCACAATAATGGAAGAAGCAGTTTTATGACAATAATTTTGCAAATTTTAAACTAATTCTTATATTTTATATTTTGATTTATCATATATTATTGCTTGAAAGTACATATATGGTATAGTATGGATAAGAGCCTAATAAATAGGATGGATGAAGGGATTTTAAGTTGAGAATTTATGCACAGTATGGATAGAAATGACACTAAATTGATTTTGTGGTAAGTTAATTCTCGAATTAGGGACTTGACTGAATGAGGTTTTTGAAAAACAAGATGAACTTCAAACAAAAGTTCCACAAAAGTTAAAAAAATAAATAAAAATTGATATCTAGCACAAGATTTTGAAATTTATGCATCAAAGGAAGTTTGAAAAATAATTTATATATCTAGCACAAGGTTTCAAAATTGATGTATCTTTTTTGTGATAGATTGATTAATTTATGCCAACTAAAGATGGATCTCAAACAAAAGTTCCATAATAATTCATGTTTTTGAATTTTATATTAAATAAGTAAATAAACAGTTTGGGCGTCGTGAGTGCGCACGGATTTCAAAGGAATGAAAGTTGTAACGCATAACAGTGTAATAATTAGGTCAAAATTAATGTAATTTATTGTCAATCTACAACATATATGATATTAGAATACAAGATTTTTGTAATATTAAATTATTATACTTATAACCATGTATCATTAGCGTCACAACAAACTGCAAATCATAATGTCAAATTAGGTCAGACTGGCAAATTTATATATGTGTGTGTGTGTGTGTGTGTGTGTGTGTGTGTTTAAATAATTTCTTTATGCAACATGACAATCAAGAAGGTAGATTCTCTAAATTGTTCGACAACAAAATTCAATATTATTTAACTTTCATCCTATTGATAATACTAGCGAAAAGTAGTTTTATAACGTGCATTTTGTAAGTTTTCAACAAATTATTATTTATATTTTTGGGTTATTATTCCATGAAAGTATATATATGGTATATATGGATAAGAATAGGGGATATTGCAATTTTATGTCCCACAACGTACTATCTTTGTATTTTTTATTTTATTATTTTAGCACTCACCATATTTGGTTCATAAGTCACAAAAGTTAATAATTTTAGTTATAATAAAAAGTTCTATTAAATATTTAACAAAACACATGCAAATCATGTGCTCCCTCTATTAAATCAATTGTCAATTAATTAATGGAGCACTTGATTTGCACATGCTAATATTTAAGGAAAGTTTGTGGTTTGGACTAATTAATTAAAAGTTTTTGTGATTACGACCCACTCAAAAATTGTGTATCTCCCTTTTGCCAATGGTTAATTTATCAAAAAAACAAGATGAACTTAAAACAAAAGTTGCATAATTATTAATTTTTTTTGTTTAATTTTCAAATTAAATAGGTATATGAATAGTGCAGGTAATTAGATGAGTTGTAGAGCATACAAGTGTGATAATTAGGTCAAAATTAATATAATTTACAGATTTCAACTATTAATATTTATCACGTATTTTAGCATCACAGCAAACTACAAGGTCAAATTAGATATGACTATTAGAAAAAAAAATATAATTTTTGAAAAGATGAACTTCGAACAAAAGTTACAAAATAATTCATGTTTTTATTTTATTTTTTTCATGTTAAGTAAGTATATAAATAATTCGGATCCCTTAATTCTAGGTCTGTCAATGAGTAAGATCCAACAAATTATTGATGCCCCCATGCGCCCCCCCCCTCCGAAAAAAAATCCCTTGCCCCCCCCCCGTTTTTTATTAAACCAAATTAAAATAAAAATTTTTATTGAGCCAAGTAAATAAAGCCCAAATTTTATTGAGAGAAATCAAACTGATTAGGGCATTATTGCTATTATTGAAAGAAATCAAATTTAATTGTAAAGTGTACTTGAGAAATATCATAACACAATCGAAAAACAACAACGCTCATATTTACTCGCACGCACAAGCACAATTACATATACTAGCACATGCAGAAGCACACACACGCCAAGATCACCACGAAAAAAAGGGAACACAGAGATTGGAGCGGAGAGATGCCAACCTGCATGGAAAAAGGGAAAGACGCCGAGTTTGTTGAGCTTATGTCTAGGTGTTATGGGTTGCAATCTTGAAATATTATTAATGACATGGCTAAGATTGCCCTTGCCATCCCCAATTACTTTTTAGTTGCAAGGCGGTAGAAGGGTTTGGGCTAGATGTGGATGGGGGGGCGGCTGTTGCAGTGGAGGGGGTAGCGGGGGGATGGAGAGCAGAGTGAGCAGATTGACGAAAGTAATGATAGATCTCAATCAGTAAGAGTTCTTAAGAGAGTGGAATGTGGAATACGAAAAATTTGAGCATGAGTTGGGTCATTATAAAATGGTTAAACAAGGGGCATTTTATTCGATCCAAACCCCATCAGTTTAATTAAAGAGTATGAGTTAAAAGTATGGGTCCGGACATGGGTAATTTTAGCCTACTAATAAGGTTATTCAAGAGCAATGAGTTGTAACATACACGAGTTTATAATAAATTATAACACATACTACTATAATAATTAGGTTACTATTAATGCAATTTATCGGCAAAAAGCAAGATTTTTTGTAATTAATTATTTTACTCAGCACATATTATTAACAGTTTGGATTCTCCATCATTTTCATCCTCTTTAGTTCTTTGCACGGATGTGCGCTGCAAAATGAAAAGTAGAAACTCAACTTACAGATTGGTGTCAACCAAATAATTCAGTTGCATGCAGAAACGAAAAAATGATTGGATCTTGATTTTGTTTTGGGGAGGGGGAGAAAATAGAAAAAACAGAGTGAGAAAAATTATGTGCAATCTTATGTGTGATTACAAGAACAAAATTTGCACGGACAATATATTTCATTTGCTAGTATGAGCTTACATACTGTATCTGCATTATATAGGTCAGCGCCTATATGACATTAGATTCTCTCATTTGCTACGTCCTACAATGCTCTACTATTTATACTCTAATCGTGTTGAATAACATACGGTACAATATTCATTATTACTAATTCCTATCGTATTTTCTCATGATTCTCAAAATTTTTAAGCCCTCGAAATATTCTATTCATACAATTGTTATGTTCCTTTTCAAAAGAAGTTAAAAGAAATAATTCATGTATCTAGCACAAGATTTCAAAATTTATGGAAAAGAAGATGAATTTCAAATAAAAGTTCCATATATAATTCATATTTTTTTAATTCCATATTAAGTAAATATATTAAACAGTTTAGGTGGTGAGTTGTAATGCACACGATTTTCAAAGGAAAAAAAATTGTAATGCATACAACTATAATAATTAGGTAATAATTAATACAATTTATTATAAAATCCACAGAACGACATCCAAAAGTAAGGTTTTTATAATATTAAATTATTAGACTTATCATATATTATTAGCATCAGGACAAACTCCAGACAATAAAATCAAACAGGTAAGACTGCAGCAAAACAATATATAATATATATAAAGAGATTTTTTACATTGTCGAGAGGAATCAAAGTTTACTAGGAAACAACAAGTTTTATGAATCACGTACACTGAAATGATCTCGAAAAACAATGATTACTTTTGAAACCAAGTGGAAAAAAGCAGACAAACAAGCACACTCAAAGAACACACACTAATCTTCAACATTAATAGATAAAAGGATAATGCTGCCAAATCCCAACGGACATAGAAATAGCACGATATAAATCACTTTTGGAATTCCAAGACAGTGAAGTAATGATCGACATTGAAGTTTGCCCTTAAATTATGAAAACCGGCAGCAAGGCCCAGCTTCCGACACTCCTTTTCTGTCCTATGCTTTCCCTTAGTCCTATACATTGTCATGATGAATACATCTGCTTCAAGAATGGCTCGGCTACTGCGGCTATCGTTCGTGCGGTCGGGTAGCAGTGGGTCGCACAGAATTAGCTTTCCTCCCGGTGGAAGTGCATCGAAACAATTCTTCAAGATTTGCTTGCATTCATCATCAGTCCATGAAACTAATATCCACTGGTACGTGCAAATTATTAATAATGTCACTATAAGAAATATAATATTTAACCATGACTACTTACCATAATTAATAATAAATAGTCGTAGCAAATATTTATTGACCACAACCACATTATGGTTGTTGGTCGAGTTTTTCCGTCCATTTTATTTAATTGTACAATTTTCCATCTCTATTTATTTTCAACGACAGGATTCTTAGTTTCAGAGACGGAATTTTCTGTCGTTGATACCTTGTTTTTTGTAGTGTGCGTCTAATAGCCATTAATATTATAGTCAATATTGAATATTTCTTTTTTCTAGCACGTATATTAGTAACATATATGCATTATTGCAAAATAATTAATATTCTCTTGAGGTGCTTGATTTTTTTTTTTATTTGATTTTATAGTGTCTAGAGAAAATTATTCATTTACCTTGTATACAGACTTTACAATTATCGCACAAACAATGATTAATTTTGATTAGTTTTTCCTTAAGTGAAACAACGATTTTTTAAATTTCCTATACTATAAATTATTACATTTTAAAATTATTGGCAAATCAATACCTTTTATGATGGTGAAACTAAATCGATGCAAATACTCATAATTTTATCTATGGCCAAATGATTTTTCATAACTTTTTTAGTTGTCGTCAATATTTTGGCATCGTTTACAAAAACAACTACTAATAGTTGTTGTGCAGCCATTAATTAGTATTCCCTGAACTTTAACTTTTAAGCATATTTGTTGATTAATTATGACGAAAAGTAGGAAACATTGCCAATTTAATTCTGTAATTTAGGGGATGTGTATTTTTTACTCTGTACGAAATTGATATTTGCAATTTAGTCACAAAAAAAAAATTATGTATATATAATTTGCTGTCAAATACCAGAGAATCCTTAAAGTTTAGAGATGGAAACACCTTCATGAAAATAGCATCACCGGGTGGAACGGACTTGAGGACGTCACCGCCAACATGCTCTATACCTGCATCTCATCAGAGGAAGACTCAAATTATTTCACTTTTATTCAGAATTTATCCTACCTACTTTTTAAACAGATAAAACATTCGCTTGGCAGTTGGAAGGATTAAATATGGTTTCGTAATTTAGATTATTTAATGTTTTTCATCATTTACTTTTATAAAATAGCATTTTGGTTTAATACTATTTTAATTTTTTGCAAAAAGACACTAGAAAAAGAATGACTATTGGCTACAACTTTAATAGCTATGGATTAAAAATCGTAATAAATAATTTTTATTAACCACGATTAAATAAAATCGATACAAAAAATATAGGTTTTCCACCATGAAAAAGTTATTTGCCATAGTAGAAATATTTGTCATGGCTTTTAACCATTGGAAATACTTTTAGTCACCCTCGCAAATACCACGGCCACAACAGTTGCATGGCCGTTCTTTAATGACTATTTGCTATGAATTTTTTGTCTTTTAACTTAGTGATAATTGTGAAAAAAAGAAAAGAATTGAAATTGTGAAAATTAAAAAATACAAAATCAAAATGCTACTCTAAAAAATTAAAGATAAATTGTTGGTGAAAATAAACCAATAGGAACAATAACCCCAATTATAAAAAGTTAGGTGATTAGATGCACATGCATTTTTTTGTGATGAGGTGAACTTCAATGGTAAAAAGAATTGAAATAAAAAAAAAAAGACCAAAATGCTCGTCTATAAAATTAAAGAACAAAAATATTAAATGACTAATTTATAGAACCAAAAATGTATTTAAGCCAAGTGATAACTATGGGGAGTTCCAACTTCGGGTAAAAATTATGTTTTTTTAGTTAATAATAATATGTTTATAAAATATAATTATATTCAACATGTCTTTCAATTTTTATCTACCACGTAGAATTAAATTAAAAATTTTAAAATATCCAATTGACATGACTTGTCACTTTCTCAACCAAAAATCAAAATTCCCATGAAGGACTAAACTTTAGCAATTTTAAAATTTAAAGACTTAATTAAAAAAAAAACATAATTATCGGACTAAAATTCCCTAATCCTAGTCTCTTACCAGGAATCTTGGTGCTTTTTCAACAACCTCCGGCAAATCAAA
The DNA here is from genome assembly GCA_034509725.1 of Sesamum angolense. NCBI lineage: Eukaryota > Viridiplantae > Streptophyta > Magnoliopsida > Lamiales > Pedaliaceae > Sesamum > Sesamum angolense. The sequence continues at coordinate 8,756,723 of JACGWL010000011.1, read as the reverse complement.
ATTGACACCTTTTTTAATACTTGGATATTTGGTCATGATCATCCTCAAACAATCCCCTGAGTTCCCGCCCACATCGACCAGTGTCTCCACTCCCTGGAACCCATCGTAGCCATCCAGAAACGCTTTCATGAACGGCACGGATACACCGGACATGGCTTTCTGCATCAGAAAGTTCATCTCAGGATACTTGCCGTAGTAACTGTAAGGTAGCTCGCCGTGAACTTTCACAAATGGCTCAGATGATGGGTCCAGCACGGCCTCGTGCACCAGTGGCCATGCCAGCATTATTGCATCTTGGTGGTGCTGGAGTATGTAGGGTGCGTAGGACAGGCCGTTCTCGTCAGTTTTAGGGCTTTTCCCACCTCCGTCAATGAATATCTTTTGACATGTAAAATCAACACGTGTCAAATGCTATATATATATATATATATATATATATAATATATATGTACGTATGTAAGTAGATATTTAAGCAGTCTCTGTCATGAGTTGTGTATTGTCCGAAAATCAAAATAAGCATGTGACGGAGGTGCCCACCTCCGTCAACGAATAAGTAGTTCTGTCGACTTTGATTTGGGCAGGAATTTTTCGAAATGCATATACCTTCTTTCTGAGCCATATTTCCCAGTGTGTTCATTGAACACTCCATAGCTGGTAAGCAACCGGAGAATGCGTTGGAGGTTCTCAGCATCGGCGTGAGGGCCAACCGCGACGGCAGACAGGATCTCCGCCGCGGAGAGGGGGTTGTTGGATCCATCCTGCCAAATTGTGTCCAGCACCTTGAGCTTAATGACGGCATTGAGAGACATAGGGACACTGACAAGGTTGGCCAGCTCCATTATTGCTGATATTGGACTATTGATTTGGCTCCTCTCCATCTCAATTCTCAATTGACCACACACACTCACTGTGTGTTTCTTACAAACTATCTTATAATGAATTGAGTAAAAGTCGCTGGTTGATCGAATATATATAGTCACCAGCAGGCAAATTACGGTAATGAGTTAAGCAACATTTATACCAGTCTGTATTATCTATACCTTTATATTATGGGAGAGCAATGGAGAGTACTAATTGATTTCTCTTTCTTTTTAGTCTGTTATTTTTTATTTTTATTTTTTTCAATTTTTTTGTCTAACCTCCAACACTCTTTTCATCTTCATTCACTATACACTCAATAACTTCCCACAATTTATATTATTTTATTATTTTTTTATTTATTTAATTAACATGTATATTTTTAAAAAATAATAATTATATTATTTAAATTTTAGTTGCACACACAAAGAGTGTGCCACAAATTATGTTTCATATCATATTCAATCTACGAACAGATGACATGTGTGCAATATTAAAAAAGAACAAACTAATAATGATAACTGGACAAGAGAGAGAGAAATTATTGAGTTTTATCTATGTACAAGAGAGAGAAATTATTAGTTTGATCCAATTATTTAAAAAAAAAAAGAGTCCAATGCAAGGGAGGGAAATATATCTATGGAATTTCTATTATATTTCCCTCCCTTGTATTGGACTCCTTTTTTCTTTTCTTTTTTTATTTATAATTGGATCAAACTAGTAATTTCTCTCTCTTCCCCGATTGTCATTATAAGCATTTTTTTCTTTTAATATTGTACACATGTTATCCATCCTTAGATGGAATAGGAGATAAAACTATCATTTGGTAGTAGGGATCCCCAACCATACATGATAGGGGTGTATCATATATATATATATATATATATATATGTATATATATATATATTGTATATATATATATATATATATATATATATATTGAGGAAGAGACACAAATGACCCTCCCTACAATGACAAAATACCATAAAGCCCCAAGATCCGCTTACTTTTCCAAGGTCGGGTCGTTAGACCCACCTGCTTCAATAATTCGAGATTTGAATTGTATATTTTCTAACAACTCATAATTTGAGATAGTGTCATACGTCCATTCTATGTGTGCTAGGCAAGTGCATAGTCATATAAATACAACTATTCAATGCATTTCTGGGAGGACACTTTTTTATCATTTTCTAGTTTCTATCACATTTAATACCTTAATCGCAATCTACGGAGAAAAAGTATTTTTAGTCTCGTAAGTTACTTCCATGTCACTTTGGTCCAATTCATTATGAGATTAACACATTTAGTCATATAACTTACTAAAATTAGTATTTATGGTCCTCATCTACTTTTTCGTTTATAATTTAACAATGTAAGTCAAGTGCCTAGCACTATCGTTAAATATTTTTGGTTGGAGGAAAAATTAGTCCTTTTTTTAATAGTAGCATATGAGTGCTTTATTTGGCCTACTTGATTTATTTGTGAAAAAAATGATTCTTTGTGTTACTTCTACTTGGCTTCAACTTATAAAAATATGAGAAGTTGCTATATTTTTTTTTGGCAATTTCCTTCATGGTTTATTTTTTCCCCAAAAATAGTCACAAGCTAAAAAACAAATCTATTTTATGTCCAACCAAAAATACTTAACGATTACATGCTAGGCACACACACTACACCGTTAAATTGTAGACGAAAAATTGAAAGAGGACCAAAAGTGCTAATTTTTATACGTTACGTGACTAAAAGTGATAATCCCGTAATGAATTAGATCAAATGTAAAACAGTCCTAATTTGTGGGAACAAAAATGTTAAATCCCCCCGCAATCTACCATCTCATTTTGGAACCAACTTAAAAGCATTGAAAAAATTGTAATTGGAAACCTCCCAAATAGCCTAATGAAATTTTTTTTCTTAAGGATCATACAATATTTATCTGAGTAACACACATTGAGCTCAAGTCACTGGACGTTAATGTTCAACCTGAATAAGTACCATACGACCTTTGATTAAATCAACGTTGAAATCGATCTTTTATCAGTTAATATCAACCCACCTATCAATTTAAATTCTTTGGCGCTATGATTTGGCCCATTTTAATTAGGTGTTTACGACTTGAAGTCGAATAATTTATGGATATGACTTTTTATCAGATTCAATGTTAAAATTGATCTCATATTAATATATATATATATATATAGTCGTAGAATTTTTTTTTATTAAGTTATTGGGTAACTAATTATGCCAAGTAAAATAGCTAATATTAATTCAGACATTCAATTAATATTAATAATTATAATTAATTTTGCTCAAAAAATAATAGTTGATCATTTTCACTTTAAGAGAAAATGCAGACATGCAATTATTATTATTGTCAATTGTTACAACTTTATGGTGTCACCCACCTACCCACCCCTCATCTCCTTCTCCTTCTCCTTCTCCTTCCTGACCTCCGACCAATCCAACCGCTGCCACGTATATACAAATTTATAAGCACGTGTATTTTCTACACGGTTACAAGCATGAGATAACCTACCACATTATCTTTCAACTACCTCCAAATGAACGGCTACCATTTGTCAAACAAAGATAACAAGATATTTTTCCTAACAAGTTCGTATCATGTGATTGTCTTTCAATCTTCTTAATTTAGAAAGATTTGAGTACTGTAAATCAGCTTTATGAGGATGAATTGCCCCTAGAAGCTAGCCAAGAGACACTCCCATCATGTACAAGCTGCATCACAAGGTTTTTTGTTGTCTTTTTGCTACGTAGTATCTTGGAAACATTCGAGATGCATCACGTGCTTAATTATAATTTTAAAATAAAATAAAAAAATTGTAGGTATTAGATTTTGAAAAGGACATACCATATGGTATGCGAAGTCTCTTGAGGAGAACATCATCACTAAGGTGGTTGTGGCACTACTAGCTACCTGAAATGGTGTATAATACAACAATATTTCAATAATTTTAATAGATTAAGCAATATATCAATATGATAATAATTTTAATAAATTGAACAATATATTAATGTGACTAAAGACAACAAAACAAATTATGATAGAGTGATTTATAGTGAGATAAATACCTGCATGTCCGATAAAACTCAAACCGTATGGCCTTAAATTTGTTCATAGAGCATCAACCTTAACCATTTCTATTTTTTTGTTATAATAGTGATATTTGATCGATTGATACAATTAATTTATCGAATATAATATTTTTTTGAACGTATTTTGATAACGGGTTATTATTTAAGACACTGTCTGGATTGGATATTGATGGGATGTGAAACAACATCTCGTATAAATTATAATTTAATAATTAGATAAGCAAGCATTGACTATCTCATATTTAATTTTACATAATAATAAAATATGCTATTTGCATTTATATTATGAAATCTATCTAAAAAATTAAGTTTAATCAACAATTTAGTTTTTAATAATTTTATTTTATAATTAATAATTACACTCCCCTCCCCTAAGGTTTGGTGTAATTACTCGTAAATCCCCTGTAATCTAAGAAATTACACATAGCACCCCTGATATTTGCTTTCATCTAACAAACAAATCCCCACTAGTCAAAATTCACCAAATTAACTGATATTAACAAAAAAATCCAAAAAAATTATATTAACTCTTAATTGACTTTTTACTGATTTATTGCAAATTCGGTGAATTTTAACTAACTAAGGGACTAATTTGTTAGATGTAGGCAAACTTCAGGAGTGTTAGGTGTAATTTCTCAAACCACAGGGGACTACGTGCATTTACACCAAAATTAGGGAGGAGAGTGTAATTATTCCTGAAATTTATACGCATTATATTAAATAATTATTTACAGAATAAAATTATTAAAAACTAAATTGTTGATTAAACTTAATTTAGATAGATATTTGATAATATAAATGCAAATAGCATATTTTATTATTATTTAAAATTAAAATATAAGATATTGATTAAATATAATTCTAATATATGATGAATTTTGAATATGAATTTGATATGGTATTGTTATGTAGTTAAATATATAAAAATAGAGAAAAACTCGCGAGCCGGTTCACGAGCTTTCGAACACAAATACTTGGGCTTGAGCTCGGCTCATGAAGGAGCTCGAGTTCAATCCTACTCGAGTCGAGCTTGAAAATTTTCAAGCTTGAGCCGAGCTCTTGTCGACTCCGCTCGCGAGACTCATCTTGGACCCCTGGAGAATCGTATCCATCAATTAGTAGTTGGTGAGGGGGTAGAATTGAACTTACAGTACCCCTCAAATTTATTGTAAAAGAAACTTTTGGGGGAAAAAGGAATTGAAGAGAAAACAATTAACCTTTAGTATGTGCAAAAATTTGACACTGTGCAGATTTCAAACTTCATTTTTTCCATTAAGAATGGTTAAAAAAATGAAGCACTGTGTTTGGAAAGTATTTCAATGAAGTGGCGGCAGAAGAACAAATTTGTAATGAAAATGCATTTGAGGAAATTACATCATTAAACTATCCGCATAGAGCAACACTCGTTGGAACAAATGTTACACGCACCTAAATTGTCCAAAATTTAACATTGTTCATACCACGTACATAGAACTATATAGTACAAGATCTAAATCATTTTTGAAATTCTAGGACAGTGTAGAATTGATCTAGTAAGACTTTTGCGTTGAAATTACGGAAGCCCGCTGCAATACCTAGCTCCCGATATTCCATCTCCGTCCGATGTTTACCCTTAGACCTATATATCGTCATGACGAAGATGTCTCCTTCAAGAAGGGCTCGACTTCTATGGCTGTTGTCTGTGTGGTTGGGCAGCACCGGCTCGCAAGCAACGACTTTGCCGCCCGGTGGAAGTGCATCGTGACAGTTCTTCAAGATATGCTTGCATTCCTCGTCTGTCCATGTTGTTAGTATCCACTGCGCTAAGTGCAAATAACGTACATTTTAGTAACGTACATGCAATTATATATTACCAATAACGAATTACTACAAAACCACATAAGTATCTGTATTATCATTACAAAAACACATAAAAATATATGCATATACATAAATATATCATAAGATTAGAACCAAGAACTTAGGACCTTGAGTACTAAATTAAAAAATGTCATATTCCAATTTATGTTGTATATTCTATTTCATCTTTTAAATAAAATTAATGAATTAATCTTTGTAGGCATAGTATGTATATATGAAATGAAAGGAGAAATAGCATTTTTAGTTCCACAAGTTAGGCCCATGTCATTTTTTATCTCATTTTAATGGGATTAGCACTTTTAGTCCCATAACTTATAAAAATTAACACTTTTGGTCCTCGTGCACTTTTCCATCTATAATTTAACGATATAAGTCACGCACCTAGCACGTTACCGTTAAATATTTTTTGTTGGAGGAAAATTGGCACTTTTTTCAATAGTAGATATGAGTGCTTCATTTTTCGACTTGATTCACTTGTAGAAGAAATGATCCTTTGTATTGTTTCTACTTGACTTCAACTTATAGAAGTATATGAATGATAGTATTCAATTTTTGTGAGACACGAGAGAAATCCCTATATTTTTTGCCCTAATTTCCTTCAAGATTTAATTTTTCCCCTCTAATATAGTTATATTTTTCCTCACAAACGGTCCCACGCTGGAAAGTAAACCAATTTTCTCTCTAACCAAAAATACCTAATGATCGCATGCTAGGTACGTGCGCTACACTGTTAAATTGTAGACAAAAAAAAGTGAATGAGGACAAAAAATACTAATTTTTTTTTGTATGTTTTAGGACTAAAAGTGCTAATCTTAAAATAAATGGGACAAAAAATAAAATGGGCGTAATTTATGAGACCAAAAATATTATTTTCCCTGAAATGAAACATAAACAGTAATAGGAACTGCAATAAAAAATTCAATCTAAGATTAAAAATGGGAAAACGTGGCAAGGGATTGAGAAATGGAATAACCTTCATAAAAATAGCATCAGGGCGGAATGGTCTTGAGAAGGTCACCTCCAACATGTTCTATACCTGCATCTCATCATCGTACCAAAACTCAAATTATTTACACACTCTCCAATCTATCTTTCATTTGACTAAATAAATTGATTACATTCTAATATAATTATAATTATTTTATAAATGATTATTCACTTTGGCTTAGAAAAAGTGATCAATCATATAACAAATGTGATACAATTGCTTTTAATTTGATTTGGTCAAATTTAATTTGGACAAAAAAATTTCCATCATTAATTAACTCGTTTCATAAATTTCCAATGATTTATTTCTTACAGGAATCTTGGGTGCTTTCTCGACAACCTCGGGCAGATCAAAGTTGACACCTTTTTTAATACTTTGATTCTTGCTCATGATCATCCTCAAGCAATCCCCTGCGCTTCCCCCCACATCGACCAGTGTTCCCACTCCCTGGAACCCATCGTAGCCATTCAGAAACGCTTTCATGAACGGCACAGATACTCCCGACATGGCTTTCAGCATCAGGTCGTTCATCTCAGGCTTCTTTCCATAGTAACTGTAAGCACCCTCGCCATTAGCCTTCACGAAGGCTCGCAGGAGGGGTCCAGGACGGCCTCGTGCACCAGCGTCCACGCCCGCATCAGTGCATCTTGGTGGTGCTGGAGCACGTAAGCCCCGTACGATAGGCCGCTCTCATCCGTCGCTAGGCTCTTGCCCACCTCCGTCAATGAATATCTGTTTAAATTTGTGCATAATCAACATATATATATATATATATATATATTATATATTTGGAAAAAATGCAATTTATCTTTCTGTATAAGTGAAATATACAATTTATTCAATGTAAAAGATAAAAACAACAATTTACCCTCTATGTTATCAGAAATAGAGCAAAATACCCCTTAGATCTAACGGTGCACTGCACGCTCCTCATGCGCATCTGGGCATAATTTTTAATCAATAAAAATATTATTTTATATATATTTAATTTAATATATTAATATATAATGAGCATAATCAACATATATATATCTCTATAAAACAATTTTTTTTTATAATCACGTTATTTTCAATTATCAATTTTTAAAATAAATCTCATTCAAACTACATTTTAACTGTTGTGCCGACCAAACAACTTTTAAATCTTCTTTTGTTTTATTAACCTTAAGAATAATGTTAGTTTTGGAATTTAGCTACAAGTTGTATTAGTATAATTAATTAATTAATTATATAATCTTCGGACCAAATTGCACGGTAGTGTATACATGTGAAATATACCATATAAATTCATAATAGAAATTCAAACAGAATGAAAAGATAGGGCGAAATGTGGAAAAATTATAAGAAATATTGAAAAAATAAAACTTAACATTGTACTCTGTCCACTCAAATTGAGCATTATCTTGTTCGAATAATTTAAAAATAAAAATAAAAATCCTAAACAAATATTCTTGCTGAAATTTTTTAACTCAGGATTTAGTCTAACAATAATTAATTATATAAATACAATACACTTGTGATATGATTATATATAAATTTTTAAAAAAAAAAACTAATTGCATTAAAAATATACTTCATCTGCACTGTGATTGGTTCAGTTCAATCGAACCTGATGTGTTACACGACTGTTTCTAGTGAAAATCACAGTTAGCAATTAGGCAGATGATGATTTCACACAAATGCAGATACCTTCTTTCTGTGGCATCTGCGTCGAGGTGTTCCTCAAACACTCCAAAGCTGGTAAGCAAGCGGAGAATGCGCTGGAGGTTCTCGGCATCGCCACCAGGGCCAACCCCGGCAGCAGATAGGATCTCGGCCGCGGAGAGGGGGTTATTGGATCCACCCTGCCAAATCGCGTCCGCCACTTTGAGGCGGACGACGGCGTTGAGAGCCATCGGCACGCTTATCATGTTGGCGAGCTCCATTATGGCTGTTGTCGGGCTGTTAGTTTGGCTGTTCTCCATCTCCACTGCTCCTACAGTTTCCTCTGCTAGCTGCTCAAAATCTTATCTGTGGTAAGGAATTAATCAAAAGGGGGGAAATTGACTGGTTATGTGCAGACAGGAGGAGTGGACCATTCCGTCCTTTCCTTGGATTTTCGGAGATTTAATCTGTTTGCCTGTTAGGTATGTGTCCGTGTCGTGTACAGTGTTGGAGCCAAGAACTGCCGAAAAAATCCTGTCCAAAAAAAAAAAAACTGACGAAAAAGTCGGTGTCCGATATTGGTCCTCAGAGTCACGAGGACTATTAGATACAACTATAGGTTCCAAATTTCTGACACGTTGGGGATTAAATTACAATAATCTAGAAATCGAGTATAAAATATGTGAAAATATGGTTCGACCAATCGAGAAATTGCATTAGATAACAAAAAAAGAAAATTGAATAATGATGAGAGATATTAATTTATACTATTAATTGAAAACACAAAAAGAATATTTTTCAATTATATATAGTCTAAATATTAGTGAGTATAGCGCATTTTATATATGTGCATAATTTTTAAAAATAAATTAAAGTGAAGAATGCATATAAAATGTATTATAATTTTTGTAGAGTAAAAGAATATTGACAAATAAAGATAATATATAATGTTAGAGAAATAAAAAATACATAAAAAAAAGTTAACTGTCAAAATGTAATTATGGAAAATCATGATATATGAAGGAGTAAAAACAATTTATTATAATTTAAAATTTTAAAAAATATAAGACAGATCAAAATTGAGTGAAACATTAAAAAAATGCTCCACTTATTGATTAACAGAGTACAAATAAATATAGGAAAAATTTAGCTCAAATCGGATCAACTAAACTTGACATAATCATACTATATTTGTCACGTAATTGTTGAATAATTTAAAAATATTGATCAATTATATAATAAGCGTATTATACTTACTGCATAATTGATTGAGCTCGACCCAACCTAATATGAAATAGAAATGGAGGCTTAAAAGTAATATGTTGAAACTACAAGGAGTCAGATGTAAACTACTCAACTGTAGATTCGGAAATTGGTTTGAGCTGGTTTTACATCAAAAGAGGGAGATGGTTGGGTCAGGTTAGTGCTGGGCCTACAAACTTTGAGGTGAATGCTGAACAGATTTGGCAGCCGGGCTTGGCCCATTATATGAACAATTGGGCTGTTGGCAGGCCCATTAAATCATTTTTCTAGAAACAAAAACTTTTACAAACACACCCCTGGCTTTCGTGTTTTTAAAGTGAAACTACCCACAAATTTTAAAAGTTGTCCATAGGCCCGGCCTCAATCAATTAAATTTAAAAATTAATTCAATATATATTTCAATTTTAGTCCTTTCATCAGATTCAATTCACACAACACGTATCACTTTTAATAGATCATTAACGAGAATTTCATAAGTCAATGGAAAAAAGTGTATTGGCCTTAAAATATGGGATGGAAAATATTATTTTTCTAAAAATCAAATTAAAATGCTTATAACTAAACAAAAAGGAAAAAAAAGACTTTTTTCATATCTTCGTGACGGGGGCTGCCCCTTATCTTCCTCCATCCACTTTGAATTTTAAAGAGAAGGTTCGAAACCTGGATCTACAAGACTGACTTCACCGATGGTCCTGGTTGAGTGTATCGCCCATGTACGTCTAATCTAATAAAAAAAAATTTTGATTCTCGAAGAATGAGGGGGGAGAGCGCCGACTCAAATGTCCGGCCAGTCGAGAACGTTCCATATCGGAGAATAGGCAGGGCCATTTCTTTTGTTGCTGGCGGACCGGTCCATTCAAGAGACAGGAATAGGACCGATGTGAGGGAACTAGCCCACAAAACATATAATTAAAATAGTAGCAAAATATTAAGTAGCAATTCTAATGTTAGTACTAAAAATATATATTAAATTACAAAAAAAATAGTTTTATCAAAATATAATTTTAAAAAAACTTACAATGACAATAACTTTATGTAAGTCGTAGTAAACACAACTATAGTATAGTCATCGTTGAAAATTGCAACTATATATATATATATATGTAATTAATTAATTATTTTTAGTGACAACTTTAAACACAAATTTCAGATAAATTTGGAGGAGCAATGAGAGCGGGATAGAAGGAACTGCCAAAACGAACCTTGCTGTCAAAGTATATATATTATTGAATTGGTAGGAATTAATTAATTATTAATAATTAATATCTTGAAAGGTTGTGCACAGTGCACACAGCCTGTACCTGAAATTAACCCTTCAATTACAGACTATATATGTATATATAAATTTACGTTTTATAGTGTTTTTGAGATTTTATTAATAAACAGATAGAGATGTACGCTAAATTCCTGTTTTTTGACAATGGTGGCTTTTTTAATATATATATATATATATATATATATATATATATATATATAAGTTAACTAAGAGCAGTTTCAATTATTTAAAAAAAAAAAAAACATATATATAGTCATAAAATCGATCAATTACAAAAACAAAAATCGAAAAAGAGATGAATCCCTCATTCACAGAAAGTGATTTGTCACTTTGCAAATATTAAACTAATCAAAGCTGTTTTTCTTTATGTAAACGGACCATGTGGGTTGTTGGCCCCATCCATCATCATAACTATATATAACAAACACTTTGCTCTTTTTTTTTTTTTTTTTCCATAATTACCATTTTACAATTCTATATTAATTATATAATAATTATTGCTCTTTGTTATAAATTATTGTTTTTTTACAATATTCAAAGAAAAAAATGGTGCAAACCCCTTAAATTCTGACCGAAATCAGATTTGGTCGAAACAAACCAATCACATAGTAAGTTAATACACTTGAAATGTGATTGTTCGATGGCCCTGAACTGTGTACATTCAATTATACAATAAGTGTATTACACTTATAATATAATTAGTTAAAATTCGACCAGACTCGATTTGAGCTAGAATTTTCGTTAGTGATGGGGTGAAAAGAGTGTGGAATTAGGAGGTAAAAGGAGCTCTTTGAGGAATGCCTTTTCTTCTTCTTGTAGAAGGAGGTGGAGGGGGTGTGGGTGGGTATATGTCTTGTAATTGTGAGGCTTCACGCATTTCTAATTCCTCTTCTCTTGATGATGTTGATGCTGATGTTGATGATGATGACATGTTATTCACTCTTCTTGATATCCCTTCACCTCTTTGCATTCCTACCTCATTCTTCGCATCTAAGGAAAAGCTCCCATCTCCATCCTTCTTTATTCCTACAAGCTGAATAATTCCCCAAACCCAAAAAAAAAAATTAACAAAAGAGAGAATGGCCAATGATAATGGTAATGGTGACGATGATGTATAACATGAAATAACCATAAAGATGATGATCATGATCATGACCATTATTAATTAGTAACGTTATGTGATGTGATGTAAAGGATGTGATGATGGATGGGTGATTAGTAAGTAATTAATTAATTACATGAGTTTTAATATTTATCAATGTGGATTGTAATTTGATCGTCAATGGGTTAATGTGACCATACATCAACTACATGTATGGTGGGTTACAAAGATGATCATGACTATTTTATATGTTGTAGTGGTTTGTTACAACTTACAATGATGGTGATGCTGATGGAGATGGGCTTATACGTATATTTATGAATCATGATGTATATGTATGAACCAACATTGTATTTAAAAAAAAAAAAAACATTTTGTTAAGAATGTGGAAAAAAAAACACACAAACGTGTGTGTGTGTGTGTGTGTTTTCTTACAGAAAGAGAGAGGGAGAAAATAATATTGAGGGACTAACCTTACATCCCAAAGAACAGAAACGAAAGGTGTCCAAAAGGCTTCTCCCACAGATTTCACAGATGTGAGAAACAGCCTTCCCACCCTTAGGCTGAGGCCTCTCATTCAAGAACAAAACCCTGGCGCTGTTTATTACATATGTCTGCACCCCACTTATGTCCAAAACCTTCTGAATCTCCGAAACCCTCACCACATCGTGATACGAGGATCGCCTTATCTGCACACCCAACATTATGATTTTCACACGTATCAAACCAAGTTTGATCGAATCAACCGTATGTCAATGTAATTGCATATAATTAGTTCACTTCAGGTCAGGTCCGGCCAAACTCGTTCTGAATTAGAATTTTCCTAACAAGAAAACCCATAAATCGTAACGCCTGTTTAAAGTTTGAACACAGAATATTTCATGTGTCATGGGAGTTACTGCTGCTCAATTACTGCATTATTAAACTTCAGATATTCTAGTACTGTATGTTATAATTTTTTACCAAGAACGGGAGAGAGAGAGAGAGAGAGAGAGAGGCAACCTGAATTACTCGATGATCTTTGTGTTTGGAACTGCGGCAGTAGAAGCAGAAGGCGTCACCATTACAGTCCAAGCAATACATATTGCATTCGCTCCGGGTGGCGGCGCCGTGGCTCCGGCAGACGCTGAAGAAGGTGGTGGTTAGGAGCTTCTCTAGCCATGGAGGAACCAGCATTGCCTTCTCCTGCGTTTCACAACTAATAATTATGATGTGTTTGGATGGTATAAAAATTATGCAAAAATCTCAGAGAAAGGAGGGAGAATTGAAGTAATGGCCTAAGAACTATCAAACAAAATAGAGATAAAAGTTTTGCACAAATGTATATAAGCATTACCCTTATGAAATTGGGATTCCTCAATGCAGTGAGAGAGAGAGAGAGAGAGAGAGGAGGCCTCCTAACCTAAACAACCAAGAACATTGAATCCCACAAGAAAACTACACCTAGGCTAAGGAGGTGGGGGGGTGGACAAAAAGCCTAAATTTATGAAAATACTTGACAACCAACGGCAAGGATGAAAAGGGTCGCCTCAAGATTATGCTGAGCCATCGGATGTGCGTAGAGGGAGAGAGAAAAGGAGGTGCAAGGGTTTGGCGCTTACGCTACAATATTTGGGATCTTCCTTGCGTCTGTACGTAGGCATTAAGGGTCGCCCACTATACTATACTACACTACGCTAATCCGCCAAAGTAGTTCAATTTGGAGCATACGGCGTCGTTCTCCTGTCCCCATCGGTGCTTATCTTGCGTGGCACGCCCTTACTGGTTGGTGCATTGGTCCCCACAGTATGGAGTTGTAACGCTGTTCATGACGTGAGCAATCTTTTATCGTCATTGACTAAATTACCCTCGAGTTCTCCCGATTTTTGAGTCGTACCTCCTTATAATGCAAAGTGCAAACAAGTAAAAACAATTGAGGAAAAATAAGTAGAAGTAAAATTAATATATTTTTTTTATTTTTTGTTATTAATAGAAAAAAAAATCAATATATACATTAATCAATGAAGGGATAACAATAGAAGAGCTGACATTCTCCTGTCAATGAGTTTATATTTAGTTCTAACACTTTATTTCTAAAATAATATATATATATAGAGTCAAGAAGTTTAAGAAATCAAAATTTAATTAATTAGATATAAGCAATAATAATAAGTATAGTTGTATACTTGAACAACGTATATGTGTCAATAAGATATAATTCAATTGACAAAATTGAGGTCTCGTGATCTAATATCATGGGTTCGCATACCAACATGTGGGATGTTATTATACTTTAATAGCAGTTGTAGATTAGATCTAGTTATCTAATTATGACGACTATTATATGATTGTTATAGTTGTCGATTGTTGTTCGATATAAATATTTGATATCGATAATTATAATCGATTTATTTAATAAATAATAGTTCATCGTTTCTATTTTTTAATTTAAAAAACTATAATTGGAGGGTGGAATATTCTCCAATATTATTTAACTATTTACATTCATAAAAATAGCCGAACTGAATTATTGTTTAATTGGAATAAAAGGTTATTATGTCCGTACCCAAAATCAACTTTGAAAATTGCCATTAAGTGCCCGTGAAGCTTAAATGACGATTTCAAAGTCCCAAGACTACAAAATCTTGGGCTCTATCTAAATCTTTGTTCGTATTTTATTGATTAGACATAATATTTCAAAGATGACAAAATAGAAATGACATCTCATTATTCGATATATAGAAATTGTACTTGAATTTGAGCAATAATTTTAGTTCATGTAATAAAAATGATAAGGTATATAGTAGAATTTTAATTAAGTCGGATTGAAATTTTTAATCCAAATCCTATCGTATATCATTTAATATACACATTATGCGTATAGATGTTCCTGAATAAAATAAATAATGTAATTCTGTTTTTTTTTTTAAATTATACATCGATTCAAATAATATATTATTATATATGACTAAAATCAGTAGTGAAGTTACATCGATTTAACTCACCTAAGATGAGATAAACAGTCACGTAAAGTGAGATGGAACCTGTGATATCGAACTTGTTTATGAGACATCAATCTTAATCTTAATCAATAACGTAATTTTTTAATATATATACAACATGTGTATATATTAATTGGAACGGAAGATGCAACCGTACTCTGGGGTCGAAAAAATCCAGTCATCTTGAGTGCCCACTTCCAACAATTACGTTTAGCATGATTCCGGGCAGGTTAATACAAATTACAACAGCAATAAAATTCCCAGAAACTTTGTGAGGCACATGTTCGGACAAAATAAACAACTGCTGCTTTCTGTCTTTAACGTTTTGGTGATGTAACAATTAGAGTATGAAATTCGGACGGGAGAAAAGCTGAAATTGGGGAATGGCTTTGCGTGGATTCTTCACAAAAAGTATAATCTTTCCGTGATACAAGGAAAAAAAATAAGGCTCCAAAAGCTGGAATTTTCTTCATATTATTTATATGCCTTCAACACTTAAAAAAAAAAAAATTGGGTATTCATTGCACTAAATGATCACGACTTAAAATCATAGTAAATCATTGCTATTAACCACGGTGAATAAAATTAAAGTAAAAAGATAAATTTTTACTACGTTTAATCCATATTCGCTATATTTCTAGCCATAACCAAAATATTTGGCTAATGTTTTAGCCACACTTATAGAAACAACGATTAATGGTCGTTGCGAAGCAGTGGTTAATTCTTATTTACTACAAAATTTCTTCTTTTGGTTATAGTAATTGATCATAACAGAAAATCATATTTTTTTCTAGTGCAAATTGTACTCGCAACCAAAGCTGTGCACCTAATTAACTATTTTTTTAATAATTATATAATAACAATATTTTAATAAATTGAGCAACTAGCAGTATAAATATTCTTCTAATGAGTCATCGACGAGCCGTCGATTACTAATGTGGTGTGTATTTGTCCACTTTAATTAAATATATTTTTTAACACTCGTACACCAACACACATACTCGAGGTTTGAACACGATATTTGCTATAGAAATTTTTGTAAACTCAAATTATTGAGTTGTCCCAACGATAACTCCAATTAAATATTCTTGCACTAGGGTAGTAGCTGGCTTACTATTAATTAAAAAAAATAGAAAAATTAAAATGAAAATATCCATAATGTTTTCCACATATAAAATTGCCTGAAAGAGAATAAAGGAATAAAGTTTAGGGAAAAGGTCCAATTTATATTTATTTTTATTGTCTATATATTTGTATAGTCGATGGAAACATATGGGAAGGTGCATCGAAACACGCTTTTTGCTAGCAAGGGCCAAACTGCATGTTATCTTCAATGATTGCTTTAATACACCCAGTTAAACTGATGCTTCGATTAAGAATATTCCATTCTTATAAATATATGTATTTAGTTTATTTTAATAATAATATATTTATTTGTTTGTTATTAATTAATTTAAAATATTCATATATTGTGCACTGAATAATATAATATATTGGTTGATTTATAAATACTAAATATATTTTATTTTTAAAAAAATATGTTTAGGTACGTCCTCGTTTCACGTTACGGTCTCCGTATTCGTGTCAACCTTAACGTTTGGAAGATTAAATCGTGGCTGCTGAAATTGCACTTTTAATATTAAGTTATTTTAAAGTCAAAGAGATATATTAAGTTGTTTTACTGCGGTGCTTCTATTTTATTTTACTTTATTTCTTATGCCATTAAATATTCTATGCGGCTGCTGAACGAAATAACATGTTATAACTTTGAGGATGTTTTTCAATCCTCCTAATATGCTAATAAATCTCATAAAATTTTGTTGAAATAAAAAAAATTAAATGAAAACAGTATGTTCTTCGGTTCACTTATAGACTTATTATAGATCAAACAAATTATGATCAGAAAAGATTTATTTGACGATAAGTCAATAATAAATCAATCAGTAATAAGTATGGATTTTCTTTCATTTTTGTTTTTTTCCTTTTTCTAATGATATCAACAAATTTTATAAATCATGATTAACAGATGAATTTATCTATTGGATGAAATAAATGGCAACCGTACAAGATATAATTTTTAAAACTGCAATTACATCAAAACTCAACGAGGGCGGTGTAATAATCCCTTAATATTTTTACAGTTTTCAATACCAAACAGCAGAAGTAGTGACTTCAAGGTAAATTACCACCATAGTTTAGTTAGTTTTATCTTTCAATGCATCGTTGCACGTCGGACTGCACTTAGAGACTATTTATTACACACATGAAAATAGCTAGGATTCTCTGCTACCCAGTTGAGAACAACATTGACTATGTGAATGCAGCCTCTTCCTTTAGGCCGCCAACAACTTTGACATTACCTGCTGCAATCTCTTTATAATCCTTGTTTTTCAGCCCTTTCTTCATTTGTCATTAGTTGGCTAGTTCCTGCATCATATCTATGCCGGATACAATTCCAAAACTCGATTAGATATTGCTGTCGGTAAATTTTGTGAATGGAACATCTTTAGAGTCAGCACCACCCATGTTATTTCCAGACGGTAAAAGAGACATGCGGATATTTATCTCCTTACAAAATGTGCTCAAAATGGCACAGAGAATCTTGCTCGTCTCTTTAATACCAAGTCTTTGCTTTTCCCTTGTTATAGCATATTTTGGTCACAGTTGCAGTCAGTGAATCCGCTTCATGTCGTTTATGTCATTACGGTGTCTCTGTATTGCTTATGAGGGGACAGTGAATTTCACTACATATAAAGTGGAACAGTGAGTAAATGACGGTGTCTTCTCACTTACATAAGACTGATATGAACAGTTCCTCAGAAACAAAGAATGAAAAAGACAAGGTATCCGAGGTTCTGCACAGGCAGCTGCTTGATAGAGAGTTTGATATTACAGCCTTTGTACAGAAATACAAGAAGATGTGCCACATTTACTCCTCCAGCAGCCATCTGAAACCCACCTATGATCTATACCTCCTTTTGGCGTCCGTGATTATCAAGCAACTCAAATTTACGGGTGGTCCGTTGCTGTATCCGAACATGATAAACAGGCCAACAAGGATTGTTCACTTCTAATGAATGTGTCATCAAGAAAGCTCAAGTGCATCCATGCCCGAATTGAAATATAACCATCGCTACCCCATTCAAAAAGTTAATAAGTTACATTGGCAAATATGATAGATGGAAGTTGCTTAAATTTTTAATTTCTAAAATGTCAGGATAGGCAAAATAACATAGCTCAACTGGAAATAAGGACACAGCCACTAAGAAGAAATGGGTATGTCATTTATCCATCTGAATTTCATCATTCAGCCGATCTATTTCTCTCTCCACTTGAATCCAAACATCTGCCGGCCAAAGGGAACAATTAGGTTGTAATGAAGTACCTACAAGATACAAACACTTGGTCTGAGCAACGAATCATGCCTCCTAGAACAATAATTACATTTACTTCTAAAAGAAGCGGCATCAACAAACTGCTAAATTTTACGACTAAGTCTCTACTTCCATAAGATAATACCAAAACCTCCCCTTAAGGGAGAAGGTGAACATTTACTTCTACTAACTTGCTCAATATTGTTCATTCTTCAAGGATTTTGCCTTGCAAAGCCAGGTATCCCTATCCATAATGTACAAAATATTACTGTATTTTATTATATTAACAAGGAGATATGTGCAAATAACTAGACTTATTTCATTTTTGTTTTCACCGTGGGAAAAAATGTTGAAGAATTATTTGATAAATTATGTATTCCTGCAGGAATATTACGTGTCAAGGTCGTGATAAAAGAATCATTACAATATTTTTCAATACAATCGAACTAAATAAGTATAACGGCAAGGAATAAAATGTTCACTTTTAGCATTCTTACTGTAATCCAGGTTTTCCATGAGAACTTGTGTACCAGCACGTCTAAAAATGAAGATACCTTATTGTTTAGGTCACGCAGCTGCAGTTTTAACACCTCTGACAACTCAAGCCATTTGGAATCATCACGCCCACCTTTATACATCCAAGCTTTCCTAAGTGCTAATCGCCAGCCAGCAATGCTATTCCTTATCTCTTGTTAAGTTCAACCCACTCCGGTGCACACCCATTTTTGTTAAGAATCCTATACAAGGTGTCTTCAGCCGGGTCAGCATGAGGGTTACTGCTGAGGTCCAAGGGCTTTCCTTTCCCGGGCAAGTTCTCAAATTGACCTTCTTCCATGGCATGCCATACTCGTTGCTCAACGACATTTATAATGTCAGTTTCTGATCTGGAAAAACAACAAACCCAAATGTAATTTCACTTTACAAGCCTCAGGACAGGTTAAACAGATAGAATCTAGTTGAACATAAGGAACTTACGAATTCCTTACAATGATTTAAAGAAAATAAAGACGTAAAACTAATCGTTGACCATATTAGTAGGACGATATAATACTCAGCAAAAGAAAATTACATATGCCGAACGACAAAAGCCTCGAGTGATCATAATATCAGAAACAGTATGCTCATATAATAGGCACAAATCTTTCAGGTGTGAGAAACGAGGCGATAATTGAGAGTAGCACACACTTTACACCATTGATTAATTCCGTTACAAGAAGAGCAGCAACACTCTGTTGAAATATGTACATTGGTTTAATGTTAACTTCAAACTGAATCAAGCGGGATAAACTGTTTGCACCATCCCAAGGGTGAGCTTCAAGCGACTTTCATGTTGATGTAAGCCATCCTGTTAGGACTCCAACTCCTTGGTTAAAAACGAAGGGATTCCAACACTACTTTGCAACATAGCTGATGCAATTGTGTCCTTTGAACAAACCATCAGAAAATCGTATACTCAAACTGAATTTCATCACAAAAAGAGTGCAGAGCATAACACTATGTGTACACTCTGTTATCCTATAGAGCACTGACACTCCAGGAAATAAGTTTATGTTGAGCTAAATCCAACACTGACATATCATACGCCAACAGTACACCAGTGGTATGCAGCCACCAATGAAAAACATGCCCAAAACCTCACCTTTATACACCCATAACCACTGGAACGTCCATCACAATTGAGAAACCCCTCGAAAATTTTCAGGAAATTAAAAAAAAAAAAAAAAAGTGAAATCTAACGAACATTTCCCATGTAGAAAATCTAAAATTATGCTGGAAGGGGATTACAATAATCACCTGACGTTGTTACGTTGTCCACGGAGCTCCGGCGGGAGCTTACGGTCGTTGACGGCGTCGATTACGGAGGCGAGGCGATCATGGGTCACTTTCTTATTGGGCTTGGGAGAAGAAGGATCCGACGAAGAGGATGAAGAGGACGCCCATCTGCCACGGACAAAGATGGATTCCCCGGAGGTCCCCGATTTATGAACCAACGGCGCTGAAGAGGAGAGAACTTTCCTTGCCGCGAAGCGAAGCGCCATGGCTGACGGTCCAAAGATCTTGGGAAATGGGCCTCACAAGAATCTTAACAATTGGGCCTCAGCTGAGGGGGGTTCGGGTTCTGTATTTGACCGACTTTGGTCCAACCATAATAAAACCTGAGTCCTGTAACGAATCTACGTGGCCGAGTAATGCACACAAATCAGGGTTGAAATTTCAACTCTCCCAAATAAATAACCAGTATTTACTTATATTGATTAGTATTTCTTAATTATTATTATTATTATTTTCTTAAATGACTAAAACATTTCTAGATTAAAAACTACATTCAAAACAAATAAAAAAAAATGTGACTTGTCAATCTTACGATTTGATTAAGGCCTCGTCCCGATATTTGAATTTAAATTTATATATTGATATTTTTGTTTTTCGATTGATTCAAAAAAAATTGAGATACTTTATAGACAAATTATATCTAAAATCATAGTATACATTTAATCTCATGACGACAAAAATAAGAAAATCAAAAAAGACAAGCCCAGTTAAGTCTTAAACAAGATCAAAATCATAGGACAAGTACTAGTAGTTGCTTTGTTTGGCATCACCCAAATCATCTTCATCAGGAGCACTAGTATCCGGTTCATCACACATTGGAGTTGTGTAATAAAATGGCCCCAGCATGTACTTCACTATGTCCCGATACACTATGGCCGGGCGGAGGAGCTTCACGCCGCTCTTTCCGCCGCCAAAGTTGGTGGCGATGTTGCAGATGGGGTCGGGGGACGACACCAGCCTTACGAAGCAGTTTTGTGGCTTCAGCTCCTTGCCGTTGACGTACTTGTTGCAAGTTACTTCAAAGTTGCCAGCATCGTCTGTTAAGTCGCTAGCGTAATGAACGACTCGGTTTCTGTCGTCTAAACATGTGACGGACACTTTGCAACCTGAGAAAAAGTACATTTGGTGGATATAAGAACCAACGTGTTTCAAAGATGATCAATATCACAAAGTAATTTGCTCATTTACAATATCACATCCCAAGTGAATGTTATACCTTTAATGGGATTGGCACCATTGACCCATTGGTTCCATCCTTCGGCACAGTCCTGGCAAAGAACTCGGCCGCCAACTTCAAAGACGGCGTCCTTGGCATCTCCGGCAGCCACACAAACTGAGCTCAATACAAGTAGCGACGCAGCAATCTTGAACAAAGTATCTGCCCCCATTGTGTCTTTTAGATTTCAACCTCGTTAATGTTGTACTAAGTTGAGATGAAGAGAATGAATGATGTATTGTATATATAGATGAGTTGAGGATGTCTGTCATAATTCATCAAATGTTGTGCGTGGAAGGCCACTACTTGCGACGTGCAAGAATGTTTTCGAGTGGGGTAGTTTTCGGTGCCAGCAAGAATGTGGATGCTTAATTAAAAATGATTAGCAAAAGATAAGCACCAATTTGTTAATTAATGTACAGGGATTTGTTCAGAACTGTGGGGATAAGAATACCATTTTCTCCCATTTACGTGTACTTTGACCACGTGTGTCAATCATTTCTTGGACCCAATTTTTGGACAAAGCTAGCAATCATGGGACAGTGGTCTTTTTTCATTGCCTGTAAATGGAATCAGGATCTTATTTAAATGGTTAGACTCTATATTTTTTATTTTTTTTAGATATGAGCGATAAATTTTTATTAATTAAAATAAATCAAATGCAAGTATAATTATTTATGTCGATTTCAATATGTAACAAATACTATTACAATAATCATATCATGCTCAATAATACCTACTATTACAGTAGACAACAACTCTTATTATATAGTAAATCAGCCCTTGTTATACAGCAGACAACATTCTATGCACTTGGCGGGGTTCGAATGATTGTCCATTTACACATAATAAAAAAACTCAAATGATTGTAAAGAATATATATATATAATTAATAATAGCAATTTGATTTATATTTTTTCTATGGTATAGGAATAATATCATATAATATAGAAAATAAAATATAAGAATTCTAAAATATTAAATAGGGGAAATTATAAGTTATATTATCATTAAATTATTCAAATTATTTGAAAATTCTAACATCATCTTTATATGAGCAATTTCAAAATTAATTAAAAAATATAAACTTAAATTAAAATTATTATAATGAAGGCAAAAGAATATAAAAAAAAAGTTAAATTTATCTAAAAATAAATAAAATCAATTAGACGGTGCTTCAAACTTTGGGCTTAAAAGTGTTTGTAGATTTTTCAAAAGCAAAAACTAGCATTTCAAACGTCTCAAAAATATATATATTTTTTTAAGTCAGAAGATGAAAAATACTTTTGTACCAGTTTGCTCCTCAAATTCACGGGCCAAGCCTTTTAAAAAACGTGGTATTATCCAATCATACATAGTAAATGAGGCCTAAATAAAAGTATTATTTTAAATTTGATAGGCACTAACACCGCAAACTCCGCTAATTAATTATTACATAGATTATATTTCCAACACTCATTTAAAATTTCATATATCAATACAAAACGACGACGCAGAAAAAGTAAATAACACTACTACTAATAATTAAGCATAAAGTAAAAAATTAGTGCAGAGATTATTCCAAACAACCTCTAATGTAATGAACACAAGTTTCAATTATCTTTTTAATATATATATATAAATATACCTTAGTCCTTAAGCTACCCTAACACAAATGCATTGATTGAAAAAAGGGAATTCAAATGAGGATCCCTCTATTTCAATGGATTCTATAACATTCACTTGAGAGAATTGACACGATTGTCTTTTTATCATTACAGCTCCATCACCCATAATTATGGTTAGCTCAATAATATTGTTTCAAATCGAATCTAAAGTTTGGTGTGCTAAAATGGCCAAAATGCTCAATTTGGTTGGGTAATTATAATAAATTATTTTTTTTAGATAATTCTATTTTTATTTATATATATGGATTAATTTACCTGTATATTATATAATATATTTACAACATATTAAAAAATTGGTATTCAATTTGATTCAATAAACTGATACACAAAATAAAAATTAAAAATAATAATTTGAATAGTCAATATGAATCGAAATTTTGATGTTGATTCGATTGGGGTGTTAAAGTACTAAATTATGCATACCCTAATTATGGTACTACCATTTTTTTTTAGCTATTTTTATAATTATTTTATTTATTCCACGTGCGTACGTCGACGCATGTGCCTGGAGTTTGAACTCAAGGTATTTATAGAAATAGGTTTTAAGATTGATTCATACAGAATAAAATGTTCTCTATTGATTCAAACAATATGCCTGTGGGATAGGGATTTAGAAAGAGGAAAAAATCGAATATTTTCACATAGTACTTTTGATCATAAAAGAAAGTAGATTTCTTTTATTTTGGAAAAATTCTACAAGATCAGACCTAAAGAGTCAGTATTTCACCTTCAGCTGCTGAATAGTGTCCGCTGAGCAGGACGTGGATGATCATGCTTCCTCTTTCGAGTGTTCCCAGCAAGGGTCTTTTGTTCGCTTGAAAAGGTTTCCCCCAAGGTGGATTGGGGTTTAAGATCCAAATGATGGGGTTCGTCTCCTATGGGATAATCTATTTTATAACTTGCGCGTACAATTTTACAATCTCTATTGCAAGTAAATATTGTAAAGATTAAACTTTCGTAGTGGTTGAAGTTGAGATTTTATGGATAAGTTTGATGTTAATGAGTTCGAATTTCACCAAAAGTATAAAAAACTTTATGTCATGGCTCTTTATTATATTGATGTATTGATCGAATCGATATATGACTTAATTTATAAAAATATTAATATAATTATGCAATTATTATTTCTAACAAAAAAAAATAAAAAAGTAATATGCCTTATGAAATATTTACTTTACATAACTTCAGACTTTCTTTCTTCTATTTTTCAAATATATATTTTTTAAAAATAATGTAAAATAGTAATTTACATATCACTGTATTAGGATTACATAATTATTTTTTATTTAAAAATAATAATTATGATTTTTTAAATAATAAAAAATATTCATAATTATATTAATTTTTTTAAAAATAAATAAACTGCAATTTACTCTTAATTAATCTTATTATAGACGTGTGCCGACGTTGGATAAAAGTAACCTAATACTAGTATCTATACTACATATTAAGGGGAGCATATATTTTAAATTTTTCATTTTTTTTATGTTCTTCTAATATTTAATTTATTTATTTTTATTTATTCATCTAACTTTTCATTATCCTACTATCTTTTGATAATTATTCCTTTTTTTTTTTAAGTTTCATGCATCTTTTTTTGTTATATTTTTATAAATTTGATATAAATTTATTAATTTATATATATATATTATTAAATAATAAATAATATTGTTTAATTTTCATACACATATAATGTAGCACAAATTACTAATTTATTTCGACTATAAGATCCCGCGTTTCCGGCATCCTCGATATCAAAATTTGACGTTGCTCCTCACATCGAAGTTCACTCACATTTCGCCCTCCCCAACGGTAACATTAACAGCACGAAGGACATTCGTACGGGGAAGCATTCAATGATTTAAATATCATATATTTATTTGTGATTAAACATTTATTAATATATTTATAATAACTATAATGAAAACAATAAAAACACAAATCCACATAAATAAGATAAACAATTAGACATTAACATATTCTATGGAACTAAAATTCATAATCATATGTTTGAGATCTTTACACGCTCTCGTTCATTGTCAGGTATTGTTCTTTTAGTCGAATTCAAACAATTTTGTTCTAAAAGGTCCTCTGAAAATTACAAGACTTACGTTCATGGGGATGGGAGAATATTATCCCGCATCATTAGCCCTCAATCAAAGAGTTTAGGATTGACACATTACACGTGGTACTGTTTTAGGAATAATTACACTAACACCCCTCATCTATTATTTTTTTTACACAAATCATCTTTATTTTTTAAAAAATTACAAAATTACTCATAATAATTTTTAAAACCCAAGATGCTTCTATTGTCTTGATCAAATTTTAATTTAATTTTTCAATAACAAAAATACCGAAGGAGTGTTTTGTAATAGAGGGGGTGTTACAGTTCCTTAGGAGTGTCATATTTGTTATTACAGAAATACCCTCAACGTGTTTTCACTAAAAATAGCAATTAGTGAAGGAAAATGAATAAACAAGTGGACAACAGTCAAAGTACACTTATACTATTATTATAACTATACCCATTTTACCCTTTGCTGCAGCCCTTCTCAGTTTGACTACTTTTGACTTTTCCTACATACATACTTACCTCCACATTTATTTGTAATCTCTCATCATTTTCTGTTTATAATCACAATTTCTCTCCTTCTCTCTGTCTCTCTGTCTCACCATATATATATTGATTCATACACAGACATCTCAGTTTCTTTCTCTGTACATCAACTTGTAGACCAGAGCTTTAAGCTTTTAGCAAACCCGTGCTCTCTCTCTCCCCCTCTATATATATATATGTATATATATTGCGTATACATATGCGGTGAATGAAGGGAAAAGCATTTGAGGTTTTCATTTTATTGGTTCCTCTGTAATTCTCATTTACATTTGATTTATACACGTATATAGTGTAGAGTATAAGCAGCTTCACTAATTAAGCAGTGTAGAAACAGTTTTGGTGGGTTTTAGAGGGCCAGCCATGGCTGCCCAGGGTTTTTTGTTGATGGTGGCGGTGGTTGCGATGGCGGCCGCCGCGGTGGTGTCGGCGTTGAAAGGCGGTGGAGGATTTCAAGGAGTTCTCACTTTGGAGAGGGCGTTTCCGGTGGAGGGGAGAGTGGAGCTTGAGGCGATTAAAGCTCGGGACCGGGCGAGGCACGCGCGAATGTTGCAGAGGTTTCCCGGCGGCATCGTGGATTTCACGGTTGGCGGTACCTCTGATCCATACGCCGGGGGGTACTTCATCGCACCTCTTGAAATTCTGTCTTTTCTTGATCCTTAGTAGTTTTTTGTTTTGTTGATGTGGTCTGGGTTTATACATGGCTGCTTTGACTGTACTCTTGAACTTTGATGTCCTCACCCGGTCTTGTTTTGAGTTTACTGTGGTTTGTATTCCATATATGATTACGTAATAGTTGTATACATATATTCAGTTTTGTGCTGATTAACTCTGACTGCCCAATTTTATAGACTTTACTACACCAAAGTGAGATTGGGATCTCCGCCACAAGAGTTCAATGTGCAAATTGATACTGGGAGTGACGTCCTGTGGGTTACATGCAATTCCTGTAACGATTGTCCCCAGAATAGTGGATTGGGGGTAAAACTCTCGCTCTTCATCTTGTTATTACTTACACATTTGTTGGTTTGATGCTCTACTGAGTGAACCCAGTTTCACATTGGGCTCATGCCATCTTGTGCTTTCAGATTCATCTCAATTTCTTCGATGCTGCTACATCATCATCTGTTTCACCTATATCCTGCTCCAATAATATATGTGCCTCCATGGTTCAACTTGCATCTGCCGAGTGTTCTACTGAAAGCAACCAGTGTGGATACTCATTCCAATATGGAGATGGGAGTGGTACTGCTGGCTTTTATGTATCTGATATGCTTTATTTTGATACGATTTTGGGTACCTCACTGATAGCCAATTCTTCGGCTCCTATTGTTTTCGGGTAAGCTGTTATAATGACTCCTATTGGTGAGATGTGTATGCTTATATGTGGTTGTATGCTCTGGTTTCTCTTAGACCTGAGCAATATGGAATTAGATTTTTGTAACCAACTTGATAATTGTATTTCACTACCTCCAACAGTCCTACTGTACGAATGCTCTAGAAATTAGTGATGTTGTGAGTCTTCTGGACAATCAGGAGAAAACTCGGATAATGTTGCTGGATAATGGGAAGAAAATCCTAATAATGTTACTTAAATAAACATTTGAATCTTTAGGCTTGACATGCACTAGATCCTGTATCTTTTTAGTCGCTTTCATCCTTCTCCTTGTTTGTTCTAGCTTAATCGATAATAGAATTTCTATTTGCTGAAGCATTAACTTGAATTTTATGTGGAACAGGTGCAGCACCTCTCTGTTTGGGGACTTGACTAAATCAGATAGAGCAGTTGATGGAATATTTGGGTTTGGCCAGCAGGGTCTGTCGGTGATATCACAATTGTCATCACTCGGAATCACACCTAAAGTATTTTCTCACTGCTTGAAAGGAGAGGGCCATGGTGGTGGCATATTAGTTCTTGGTGAGATATTGGATCCGAGAATCGTTTATACTCCCCTTGTGCCATCACAGTACGTATTTTCACAATACAAAATGTAATTAATGCTTTTGTGTGTTTTCATTCTTTTGCCGACGATTAGAAAATGTTGTGATCATGCCACATGCATTATAATCGGGCCAATGAGATTTCATCCATGCGATGGTCATCTATTTAACAAGCTCTCTGCCACACCTTTTGTTTTAGAGACCCATCTATTGAGCCTGAGATAGTTCTATGTAGTTGTAAACCGGGGATTCTTTCTTACATACCATGGGTGGATAGTATGACATAACCGGTACTTGATGTCCCTTTGCAGATGGTAATTTGTGATTATTTTAAATCGTGATCACTTTCTTGTGTTTGCTCATAACATTGCCGAAGGTTCTCGGTCTTTGGCTTTGTCCCTTTATATTGATGCTTAACATGTTTTTCCCTTCTCATGTATCTTATCTTGTTTCTGCATTAATCTGGTGATATTTACGATCCCGCCGGGGAACCAATGCATCTTTATGTATTCAAGCTAATTCAGCACTTAAATTCTTATTGTTCATGTAATTTTTATTTCTCATATTGTTATTGACCAAATTGTTTGATGTTACAATTCTTTAAATATTGAGCATTAAAGGAAACATCTTGAAATCATTTAATTGGTTTCTTTTATTTTTCTATTCTCTTGCTTGGCGTATTGCTTCTATTACAGACAATGTTGTGTTTTAATTTTGAATGAATCACCAAAATTATTCTATGCTAATCAATGGGCATATGAAAGTGGAAGGAAGAGACATTGCATCATACAGTTGGTTTCTTTACTTGTGTATCCTACTTGGATGTATTTCCTTTGTAGTGTTAGTGAATTTTGTGCCAGATCCTTTACCACTATAATATCATCTGGATGTTGCCATTATCATCTCTCAGAATTAAATTCTATTCCATGACCTTGTGGAATGTTAAAATTTTAATATCTTTTATTAGCATGTATCTTGAAAAACATTGATCTGTAGTGCCTCGTATAACTTTCACTGAACTTCTAAACTATCACTTATAGATTATCTATTCATGCACCTCCAGTTTCCTTCAAATTACCTTCACATTAGTAGATGATGAGATGGTTTTCCTGCGTGGGCTAAAGTTTCTACAACTGCATTGAGAAAACTTAAGCATGGAGACATCTAATATTAGTTTGATGTTTGATTTTTTATCTCTAATCTTTCAGGCCTCATTATAATTTATATCTGCAGAGCATTGCTGTCAATGGGCAGTTGTTACCTATTGATCAAGCAATGTTTACAACATCAGGCAACCAAGGAACCATTGTCGATTCTGGAACAACTTTGGCTTACCTTGTTGAAGGAGCTTATGATCCTCTAGTTTGCTGCTGTAAGTATCTCAACCTACATAAGACCTGGTTCCTCTGTCCCATCGTGAATTTTATGGAGCTACAAAGTGGTATTAAGCAGTCAATGCATCATTTTTTATCTTGCAACATGTCTCATCAGTGATGTTAAGGTTGTACTAAATGCTTTTTGCAGAACCGAGCAAATAGAGCTAGGATCTGGCAATGACCTTAAAGAAAAAGAGTTCTGATTTTAGTTGATCTTTCAATTATCAAACTACCTAATAAGTTTAGTTAGTCTTTAAGGTGACCTTTGGCATAAACATGTGACTTTAATCTAATTTGAATCTCTTTGAAGAATGAGGAAATTTATTCATTATAGTTATTGAACTCAAATTTCTTTACAACTCCTCTGAGGTTTTCCTGGGTCTGCAGATTACTGCTGCTGTTTCTTCATCTGTGAGACTAACTACTTCTAAAGGAAAGTGCTATCTAGTCTCTACAAGGTTTGTTGTCAGTGTAAATGGTAGCTCAGAGCTAATGAATCTTTTTTTTCAAGAAAAGAAGAATTCATGAAGTAACCACAAGAACACGTGAATAAGATTGCTTTCTGTTCTCTGAACAGTCTAAGTGAGACGTTTCCAGCTGTTTCTTTCAATTTTGCTGGTGGTGCATCCATGGTTTTAAGACCGATTGACTACCTTGTGCTCATGGGATATCTTGTGAGTCTTCCGCTTATCTCAACATTTAATTCCCTGACCTTTCAATTATGTTATGATTATTGTTGATACTAAAATATGCAGCCTTTCAACCTTTGCTCGTCCTCGTCCTTCCATCATTATGATGATGATGCTATGACTAATTAACTGTGAGAATTTTCTAATTGTTACTCTTTTTCTCAGGATGGTGCTGCTATGTGGTGCATTGGATTTCTTAAGGTCCAGAATGAAGGCACAACAATTTTGGGAGGTTGGTTGCCTATCTAAGTCACTGCTTTGGAAATACAATGATTGTTTGAAATATGTTTTACTAGTATCCTTAAACTTGCTCCTGTCAAAGTCTCAGCAGTCCCAGTAACCCATCTCTTGCATATTGCATCATCTTTGAAAACTGGAGGTTTATGGTTATAATTTTAAACATTTGCAGTGTAGTATTTTGTAAAGATTTGGGTGCACTTACGTGAACTTACGACTATGTTGGCATCTATGGGAACAAAAGTTGTACGGCTGATCAACCTTGTCAACATAGCCATCTTGTTTTTCTCTATTCTTTCGTTTAGCATTCTTGATGCTAGATAAACCATCTATTTAAGTTGGCTTTGACTGCAAAAGTTTCTGGAATAAGAGCAGCAAAGAGAATGAGTGCCATTGTGTTATTTTCTCTCTGGCCTGCGCCTCTTTTGCCTATTGGGGTTTTGCTTTATGAACTTATCTAATTGTGTTGACATCCAAATTTAGCTTATATTTCTTTGTAACAGCTGCGAAAACTTGATTTTGTGTTCTTGTATCCAGATCTTGTTTCTCAAAGATAAAATCTTTGTTTATGATTTGGCTCATCAAAGAATAGGATGGGCAGACTATGATTGTAAGTCGAGTTCTTCATCCTTGGTTTATCGTTTTATGAGCAAAATTACCTGCTCAGATTCTACTATTATATCTCTTATCATTGATCAAATCTGTTTCTAACTATGAAACATGAACTCCTCCTCTCAGGTTCCTTGTCAGTGAACGTCTCCATAACTTCTGGTAAAGATGAATATGTGAATGCCGGACAGCTGAGTGTGAGCAGAAGCTCATCAACTACTGATATCTTCAAAACAATGCATAAGACGTTTAATGCTCTCATGTTGCATATATTGGTATTTTTTTATCGGGATTCAGCTTTTGTAAATTACGGTTCAACGCATGTCCATTTTTTGCTGTCTCCGATTTATATTCTTTGTAATTGGTAAAATGTTAATCCCATCTTCAAGCATACACAGGCTTATCTATTTTTATCCCCTCTTTAGGTGATTGGGCATGTATGAATGCTACTCCATAGTACTATAGGGTTGACAACATTAGCTTTGGTTAGGGGCAACGGGTTAGACGTCCGGTTTTAACCCAGTGGGGCTCATTAGACTCCCTTTTATTACAATTTTAACTGGTTGGGTAGATTTACATGCGTAATGAAAATATCATCATATTGTTATCTAGCCAAACTCTTACTTTTTAGTCCCATAGATTAAATGTTCAACATTTTTAGTTTTTTGTTTGTTAGAATTTTCAATATGATTTAAGATAGACATTTTTTGATATATTAGTCTTCTCTTTACACGGACTTTTGAAATGATTCAGAATTGAGGAAATTAGTATGGGTGGCAAAATGGGTTAAGATTCATGGGTTAAGATTCAATTCAACTAGAGTTGGGTTGGGTTGGGTTGTATTTTAAAATGAGTTGATATGAGTTCACTTAAATAAAATTATATTTGTGGGTTGAATATGGGTTGATAATGAGTTAGATATGAATTGATAATAGGCTTAATAGAATTTTAATGGGTTCAATTCATAAATTAAAATAACAAAAAATTAAAAGAACCCATCCTCCTCTTTCCTTACTAGTCGCGGTGGCACGCCGTTTCTGCGTGCATATAATCAATAATTTTTTATTTTAAATATTTTAAAAAGAGCAAAATATATGAATTAATACACGTCACTAAAAAAGAAAACTAATTTATTAATTAATGTATAATTTAGAAAGTTGAATGAGTTAGTTATCTTATTACTTGAAGGGCATTCTTGAC
Organism: Sesamum angolense; assembly: GCA_034509725.1. Lineage (NCBI taxonomy): Eukaryota > Viridiplantae > Streptophyta > Magnoliopsida > Lamiales > Pedaliaceae > Sesamum > Sesamum angolense. The sequence goes on along the minus strand of JACGWL010000011.1, from coordinate 8,724,881 downwards.
TTTACAAAAAATTGGTGCGGCGGTGTCACTAACCGCTGCTTGTGAGTGTCAAACCTTTTTTATTTTTATATTAATAGATACACACAACCTTTTTTCTCCACACACACTCACATGCCCGGACACACCTACGCACAAAAACACTCCCACATCTCCTCTTTCTTGATATAACACACATTTTCACATATTTTTCTCTCACACATTACCCTCTTTTTCTAATACACACATATGAAAATTATCTCCCAACAAATATCGAAAATCTAGTTGCATGGCAGTGTTCATTTAAAATGAGTGTTCAAATTAACAAAATAATTTATACATATTTAATAAGTAAGAAAAATAATTTAACACAAATAGCTGGATGCAAGTTCGGTTGAGTTTCCGATCTTAAAATTTTACAATGTGTTCAGTACATCACAATCGTAAATATTATTTTATTTATTATCAAATTAATTTGTTTTTTTAATAAATTTAGTATGTATTAATTGAATACTAAATATAACATATTTATCATATAGATTAACTTATATTCATCCAGACCCGCGCGAACATTTTCCACTTGAGATGCATACTGTCATCTTTAATCTTGAACCACAATGCAATGACATGAAATGGTACATTTTAATTAAAAACTGCACTATGTTCAAGATTTCTATCAATAAAACAAAATAAAAGAATTATTTAGAAGTAATTGCATTAGGAAATTTAATCCCAAAAAGGGAAGTAAAGAATTATACCCCAAAAACCAAAAAAAAACGAGTGGAGGCGCACCTTGTGGCTGAGGTGCCACGACGGCGACGCATTAGTGTAACTGCATTCTCTGCTTTGAACCGCTCTCTCTCTCTCTCTCTCCGGGTCCACCTACGCTTTTTCGTTACCATTTTCTCTCTCTACGCTGCGCTGGCACTTCCCCTTCGCAGGTCGTTTCGTTTTTTACTCGCTTCACTCCCACACGCGCAGCTATCAACCTTCCCGGATTCTCCATTAATAATACTAGGGTCACTTTAGCGGTAATATTACTAACTTTTATCTAAATATCATAAATTTTATATGTAATTTGTTGCTTTCTATATGTGTGCATTATAAACATTTGATTTATACTATTTTGTTTAGTTGAAATTTAACTTAATTTCTGATCGACTTTAATTATTAGTGAATAAAATGGTCAAAATAAAAACATCACGATAAATTTTGGCCAATAATTATTATAGCTAATGATGATATTGTTGTGATCCACCTAGCCCAAAAAATGAGTTGAGGCACGTGAAAGCAACGCGACCCCAGAGGAGCGTCAGAGAGACACCGTTTCTGGTACCCGCTTGGCGGAACGGCACAAAACTCCCGCGTCCATGCAACAAATAGCAACAAACAATCAATACACATTACACACACACACACACACACAAGCACACTTCACTCCTCCTCTCCTACTCCTACTCCTTCCTATTCATCGTCTTCCATATTTCCCCTTAATTACAATCTCACTCTTTATATTCCCCATAAGGAAAAAAATCTCCCCTATAATCCCCTTCTCATTCGCTCTCGGATTCCTCTTCATTACGTTGGAGCTTCCAACCTAATACGCACCATTGCATTGTACTACCAACGCCCAAAATATACGCAGCTAGAGTTTGTTGTTACTGCCGGAAATTTATTTGGAAGAGCTGATGGCTGTGGAACCGACGGTACCGAATTCGCCGGCGTCTCTGTACGTTGGAGATTTGGCGATGGACGTGACGGATGGTATGCTGTTTGACGCTTTTTCGGAGTTCAAGAGCCTCGCATCCGTTCGCATCTGCCGTGACTCCTCCACTGGCCGCTCCCTTGGTTACGGTTATGTCAACTTCATCTCGCCTCAAGACGGTAGTCGTTTTTTCTTTTTCTTTTTAATCTATATGCATTAGAAGTGCTGGCCTTCTCCGTTTTTGTATATGTACGTGAGTTGAAGTGCGTGTGGAAGTGGATCGGATTGAATGCTGATTGCTGTGATTGTTTTTCCGTGATTGAAGGTTGTTTGAATGTTAGTTGATTTTGGTTTTGGTTTAACTTATTTGTTTCGGTTGTGAGTTTCCTATTTGAAATGGTCAAATCAACTGTTTTGTCTAACGAGTATGAAATCAGTATTTGTACCTAATAAGATTGTAATCGAGGAAAAATAATCGTAAAGAGACATATGAACCAGTCCTGTTCGCAGTAGTACATGCATATGCTAGAGTTTTTGTGCATTATTAATCACGATTGAGTGTTTGATCGGCTAAATCTTTTTGCCTATCAGGATTGTGGTGAAAATTCTCTTCTTTACACAAGTTTTTGATTCTTACGCATGGGTGCTGGCTATATCCACGATTGAGCTTGCTCGGTTCATAGTTATTGGAACAGATGTGATTATTTTTTACAATGAAAATTTTGGAGATGCTCTAATTTGAGGTTGTCTGTAAATATACATCACCAAATAGGAGCAAGCTGTAAAGCCATCATTGAGAACATGTTACAATATGTGATCAACGCCTGTAACTGAGAGATGGGATATTGTTGTAGATACGGCCTATTTAACAATTTAGATATTTGTTCAAATATATTTCCATGCATTGCAAGAGATTGCACCTCTACTCTGGTACATGATTTTGCTGGTGCGGTTAATATTGGGTTTTTGAAGCTTGAAATTTTGAGCTGCCATCTATTTGATTCACTTAATCAATAACACGTGATCTGGTATTCCATTGTAATTACGTGTACCTTCTAACATATTCTTATCTTGTATGTCTCGAGTAGCCATCCATGCTATTGAGGTGAAAAATCATTCCACATTGAACGGAAGGGTGATAAGGGTTACGTGGTCACATCGTGATCCAGATGCAAGAAGAAGTGGAATTGGAAATGTCTTTGTCAAAGGTACCTGTTGATGTCACTTTTGAACTGACGTGACTTGGTTATTACATTTCTTTATCTTGTTTCATGATTCACTTGTTGAAACACAATAATTTATTTTTTTACTGTAGAACTTGAGTGACTCCATGGATAGTGTGAAGCTTCAAGAAATGTTTCAGAAGTTTGGTAATATATTGTCTTGTAAAGTTGTCACTTCTGATGATGGGAAGAGCAGAGGATATGGCTTTGTCCAGTTTGAATCTGAAACCTCTGCAAAGGCTGCCATTGAGAAGCTCCATGGTTCAACCGATGGAGACAAACAGATGTATGTTGCATTCTCCAATCTTTTTCCTCATGCTGTTGTGTTTTGGTACTTAGAGAGAATTTTCTGCAAAAATGGTCTTATCGATTCTGGGAAGTATTTTCTTGCATAGGTATGTGGGTAAGTTTGTGAAGAAGAGTGACCGAGCCGTTCCTAGTCATGAAGCAAAGTACACAAATCTGTACATTAAGAATTTGGATACGGGTTTCTCTGAGGAAGGCCTTGAGGAGAAGTTCTCTCAATATGGAAAAATTGTTAGCTTAGCCATCTCAAAGGACGATAATGGGGCATCAAGAGGCTTTGGATTTGTCAACTTTGAGAATCCGGATGACGCCAAACGTGCAGTGGAAGCTTTACATGGATCACAACTCGGTATAATCATGAATTCTAGAGGAGTTTATTGCAAGATTATCCTGTAGAATCTCTGTTGTTTGAAACTTAGGCATATATTTAATGTATGTGTTCATCAGGCTCGAAGGTTTTATATGTTGCCCGGGCACAGAAAAAATCTGAACGTGAGGAATTGCTACGCCGTCAATTTGAGGAGAAAAGGAAGGAACAGATCCTCAAGTACCAGGTCCTGTAGGACTCACTTTTTCAGTGTATGCTTATGTAATTTTACCAGTTGTTTGTGGTTATGATTTCCTTATACAACCAATTTCAGGCTTCAAATGTGTATGTGAAGAATATTGATGATGACGTCAGTGATGATGAGCTGAGGGAACATTTTAGTCAGTGTGGCACAATTACCTCCGCAAAGATTATGCGAGATGATAAAGGAGTGAGCAAGGGATTTGGATTTGTTTGCTTCTCCATCCCAGAGGAGGCAAATAAGGCTGTGTATACCTTCCATGGTAAGTACGTGTATTACTAAGAAATTCTGTCACTTCTGTTTCATACAAAATTTCACAATCATCATGCAAGAAACAACCCCTTTATGCACATCTAACTAACTTGTCAATCTTCTCATATTCAAGCGTATTAACCAAAGTGGAGGTGAATGTGCATTGCAACTGTTTTTATAGTTTATTCTGTTTTGCTGCATGTATCAAATACGGTAGAAAGGTAACGTTTTACTTATGTTTTTTTTCACCCCCTGCTTTTTTTCACCCCCTTTTTACTCTTCATCAAAAGGCTGCAAGTGTATGAATGTCATTTGTGCTAAGCAATGAGGTATCCTATATCAAAGACATGGTTCTGCGTAGCAAAACTCCCTTAGTGGAGTGATGCCTTTTTCATTTCCCCTCTCGATCTTTCTATCTAGCTGGCATTGGAGTCTGCTAAATTTAACAGATCTTGTGAGCAGCTGCACATAGCCCTTGGAAACTTTCGACTTGGTTCATTTTTCTTCAGGAGTGATAGTGGTTTCTCTTTGCGTAGTTAGCAATATCATTGGAAATTCCAGATGGCAAAATTCTCCACCTTCTAGATGCAACACTTTGACGTAGGACGAGTTTAAAGAATCAGTTTCTTTCCTTAATAATTTTTTATAGATTCTCTAGCTTCAGTTTGGTGTTTCTATTTGCTGATGATTTCGAAGCCTACCAGTTAACATATTATGAATCTGAAGTGTACTTGGTTATGCGTATATTACAGGATTTATGTTGCGCCGGAAGCCATTGTATGTTGCAATTGCTCAGAGGAAAGAGGAAAGGCATGCCAAGTTACAACTTCTATATGCTCAACGAATGGCAGCATTAGCAGGACAACAATCCACTGTTATTACTGGTGGATATTCCCCTCTTTATTATCCAGCTCCTGGTGTTGTTTCACCGATTCCTGCACAACCTGGTCTGATGTATCAGCCTCCGGGTATCAGGCCAGGATGGAGGGCTAGTAACATCACGAACCCTACTAGACCCACAGTTCAACCATCCCCAGTTACCTCGGTCAGTGTTATTATGTTCAGTTTAAGAACTTAGTTTTCGATGTTATTTCTAGTTTTCTACTAATATAAGCTGGGTCCATCCACTGCCGTCTAGAAGCATCAAGAATGGCTAGGTCTTCATTAACTTTTCTTATCATCTCAAGCTGGTCTTCATCTTCCATTTTTTTGTCAATTTACATTTTACAGGTACCTAATAATTCAAGAAATCAAAGACAGAACAGGGGAAGAACGAATGGGCATATCCTTCCACAGGGCGCTGGCCTGACATACCCACCACATTTGCAACAACAGACTCATTCTTTGGCGTCAAAAGATTCAAGCAACCATCAGGTCTACTTTCACTTTTGGTTTATTTTTTCCCATAAATATATAATGCTTGAACTATTATTACCGAGGTTCTATTGCTGTTCAGCCTATAGTCATCGGTGCTGGACCGGGTGCTGAGGGGTCGGAGATGTTAAGTAGCGTGCTTGCTGCAGCTCCCCCAGAGCAGCAGAAACAGATACTTGGGGAGCGTCTCTATCCTCTTGTTGGTCATCATCAGGTGAACATTTTCACATGTTCTTCTGTGTTTTCTTTTCTTCTTTTTATATATGTATGGTTGGCTAAAGAAATGGATTGGTTTTAGAAATGCACAGCAGGGGTGGTAAGAGTTTCTAGAACTTTCTTTGTGTCCTAGCACACCTTCATTTACAAGAGCTAAATAATACACATCAGTGCTAAGAGTTTCTAGAACTTTCATTGTTTCTTAGCTCACTTTCATTTACTAGGGGTTTTTTTTTTTGGTATTACCCTTGAACTGGCCATTCAATTTGAAAGTATGTTCATTGTTCACTTTGATTGTTGACACCAGTTTTTTGAAGCAAAAAATAATTTCACCTGGCAAAATGAAGGGGTTTTAAATGCTAATTTATATTTCTTTGCAGCCTGATCTAGCGGCAAAGATAACAGGAATGCTTTTGGAGATGGACAATTCTGAACTACTACTGTTATTAGATTCACCAGATTCACTGGCAGCCAAGGTGGAAGAGGCAGTTGAGGTGCTCAAACTCTCCAAGTCCAAAGTCTCAAACCAAGACTCTCTGCGCTCGAATTACCTTTCTGCTGAAGTCGCGGTCAACTGAGGGAAGCCGCCGTCTCTCTCAAATATACTTCCATAATCACATCTACAAACCCAAAAATTTTCATTAACAGTTTTCCTGTATTCGACCTTGTCTGCATGCTCTTGACACTGGCACAGGATCTGAATTTAGTAGTAAGTGACGACTATACCTGATATTTAGTTCCAATTTGCAATTACTACAAACTACATAGAGTTAGAAACTAAATCAGCTAATCCCAGTTTCGATTTGTTTTTTGATCTGTATGCTTTCTGAGGGTGAGGATGATATGATGATTACTTCCAAGTGTCAAATGTTTGAGTTGATTTTGCAATAGCTACTTGCTGTAGTTGGCGTCGGCTGCAGACCGTCAATTATGTCTGATTTGCATTATTGAATTATTAAAATATTAGGATTCATTTCTTTATCCAAATTAAATTTGAACATCAGATACTTATTTTGACTTAATTCAGCCATTGCTTACTCAAGCAGATTGCTTTGTTCAAACTTTTCCAAATTTCTGGTTTACTCACATCGCCCGCCAGCCAGCTCTTCGGCTTGGAAAATTGACCACCATCATTAAATTGTCCAATAATGTATTTACGAATGTAATGTTGACCTCAAATCCAACTTGGGCATCAAGCACCGTGACGATGTTAAATGGTGTGTTCATTCAATAATAATGTAACGAATTTGATTGAAATTTGGTATATCAAAATTATATAAAAGTCGAATCAAGATTTTTTATTCAACTTGATAAATTACAAGAATAGTTATTTAAAAAGAAAACCTATATTTACTGTATTTATATATATAATGTATTTTTTAAAAAAAATAATCAATTCTATACTTTAATCGGTATTTAAAATTGAAACTGAATTAAATCTCAAAATTATAAACTAAACATGTACCAGATATCGAATCCAATATGTATTAACATTTCAACTTGGTTACAAGTCAATGGTGCGAACTGAATTATGCACATCCCTAATTGTTAAACTTAATGCTACTACGTGCCTCAAAGCTTTAGACCAAATAGGTGACTGGACTTCCACAATGCTAACATAAGGATATTGGCTAGTGTTGGGGGCGGCTGTCATTATAATATTGTGTTGTATCTCACTATCATATTGCACATGAGATGATAGTGTTGTAGGTGCCTATCCCGGGCCACAACCCTAACATCGCCCCATATTTTTCTATTGATTGAATAATTGCATCATCTTCTTTCAAAATTACATGTAATTACATATATCAAATAAAAATAAAAATAATTTATATATTTTATATAATTTAAAAAATTATATTTAGTGCCCTTAACATAAAATTTATATATTAATAAAAATTTATTGATATAAAAAATATATGAATAACACTATATTTATAGATTGATTATTGTATATTAAATAATCGAACTATTTTCATTTAGTATTTTTGTTGATGTTGATGTAGATGTAATTACATCAAATTTCGTTTAATTATCTATTGATTTATTTATCGCTAATAATTGATTATTGAAAAAGACGTAAGTTTAGCCCTAAACTTTAATTCGCGCTGATAACCGGTGCAGCCGTCCACAGAGAATAATAAGTTCCCTATAAATTGTGGCAGGCCGTTAGTCGTCACTCGTCATCTACCATTTCTCCTCTCCGCCGGCGGGGGAAAAAAACGTCGACGTATTAAGAAATGGAAGTTCTTCGCTTTGTTCCTGCGCCATCACTCCCCCTTCATGCCAAATTTTCCACCAAGGATGCCGTCAGCACATCCTCCAATGCCGTTAAGTGCTCCCGCCTAAAGCCGTTGATCTATGCCACCCTGTCTAACCCGGGGGCGGAGATTTTACCCTCGGCCGAAAAGGTTAATAGGGTTCCGCCGTTGAATGGCCCGATTCCTTCCTCGGCGTCGGCGCCCCTGTTGAGAGTTTCTCCAAGTTCTATCCAGTGCGACAGCGGTTATCTGTTGCAGAATGAGAATCTGGGTACAACTGTTGTTAACGACGGTACGCTAAATGCAATGGAGTATTTGACGAATATACTGGCGTCAAGGGTGTATGATGTAGCGTATGAGTCTCCGTTGCAGCTGGCGACAAAGCTTTCCGAGAGGTGGGGGGTCAATGTTTGGCTCAAGAGAGAGGATCTTCAGCCTGTATGTACTTCATTTGATGCGCGCGTCTGTATGTGTGTTTTTCCCGTTTGTGCGTCTGTTTGCGTAGGTAATGTATGCATGCTTGTGTACGTTAGTTGCCTGGATGTTTGTTTATGAGCAGTTTGAAATTCGTCAACAAACTCTGGATTGTTGTTTCCAATTTTCAGCTAAGTTTGCAATAGTAATCAGACTTTTGAAGATCTTTAGTTTCTGGCATTATGTGTGTGAAGCAATGTCTTCGTTTATTATCATTGTGATTTATTCAGTGTTAGTTACCTGCTAATCTTGCAACCAGCATGGTTCAAAAGACGCAGCTTGCTCGTGTTCACGTATTGTTCTGTAACTTATAAGGCTTTGGGTATATTTTGCACTTCTATTGATTTTGAAATTTGAGGAAGTCTAGCGCCTCAATCAACATAAAGTCTATTGCAGGAAAGCATTTCTAATATCCTGTCCATTGATACTTTGCAGATTGACTTCTCTGTGACTGAGGTTTTGGATTGAAACAAAGTAAATTGTTAAGTTATCCTGACCATCTGCTTTGCAGGTTTTCTCATTCAAGCTTCGAGGTGCTTATAATATGATGGCAAAACTTCCGAAGGAACAGTTGGAAAAAGGAGTAATTTGTTCATCAGCAGGAAATCATGCTCAAGGTGTGGCATTATCTGCACAGAGATTGGGGTGCAATGCTGTGATTGCTATGCCTGTTACTACACCAGAAATTAAGGTTATTACTTGTTTAATCATATGTTTATATTTTTCTTAATTTTCCACAATCAGTTTATCACGTTTGGTGAAGCTCTTTTGCTTGGTACTGGTAGTGGAGATCGGTTGAAAGACTCGGGGCGACAGTTGTACTTGTAGGGGACTCGTATGATGAAGCCCAAGCTTATGCCAAAAAGAGAGCTGAAGAGGAGGGCCGCACATTTATACCTCCTTTTGATCACCCTGATGTAATCATGGGGCAGGGAACTGTTGGAATGGAGATTGTGAAACAGACGAAAGGCCCAATAGAAGCAATATTTGTGCCTGTTGGTGGTGGTGGGCTTATAGCTGGTATTGCTGCCTACGTCAAAAGGGTTTCACCAGAGGTAAAAATTATTGGAGTTGAACCATTCGATGCAAATGCAATGGCATTATCACTTTACCATGATCAGCGAGTTATGCTGGATCAAGTGGGAGGTTTTGCTGATGGAGTAGCAGTGAAAGTGGTTGGTGAAGAGCCTTTCCGTCTTTGCCGGGAACTGATTGATGGTATAGTTCTTGTTGGTCGTGATGCTATTTGCGCATCAATAAAGGTTAGCTGCCTTTTTTATTTTTTCTTTTCATATCTTATCGATGCCTTCTTGTAACCAAATCCCTTATCGGTCAGAAGCAGATCCCTTATTCTGGCACCGATGACACTTATTTGGCAGTTTAAGCTAATGAAGAGAAAATAAAGAAATTGATCCAAAACTCTTAGACCCCTCCCTTCACTCATATCAACAGCAGATTCCTGATTCACTTCATGCTTCCAAGAAAAGCAAGGCATAGTGTGAGTGATATCTTTCTTTCTTCAAGGAGGCTGTAGCTTGAACTGAAACCGTGTAATGAGTAACGGCTACTTAGAATGGTTCTTATTGGTTTCTAGCACCAACTTCTTTTATAAACTCTTACTAGAAAATGTTTGGGCAAAGAATGAGGAAGCTAAGCTGGAATTCTTTTATGTAAATTTTATTCATAATTATTACTGTTATCATCTCCACATCAATTTTCAGAGGCTGGTCCATAGTCCTACTCTCGAGATTCGGTTTGCCAACCAACTGACTTGGCTGTTTGTATTTGACTGATGCTTGGATATATTCTGTCATCGAATTTTGTGACTTACTGCTAACTATTAAGTTACCATGCTACAGGACATGTTTGAGGAGAAAAGGAGCATTTTAGAACCAGCAGGTGCTCTTGCCCTAGCTGGCGCGGAAGCTTACTGCAAGTACTATGGACTGAAGGGTGCAAATGTAGTAGCAGTGACTAGTGGAGCTAACATGAACTTTGATAGATTGAGATTGGTAACTGAACTTGCAGATGTTGGTAGACGACGTGAAGCTGTACTTGCAACTTACATGCCAGAGGAGCCTGGAAGCTTTAAACAATTCTGCGAGCTTGTGAGTATTGTGATGCTTGTTGGTTTTTTCCTTCTCAATATTAGCGACTCTTTCCAAGTTTAAGTACTTGCTATTATTTATTGCAGGTGGGGCCTATGAATATCACTGAATTCAAATACAGATATAATTCAGATAAAGAAAAAGCTTTAGTACTATACAGGCAAGTTGTATTTCATGTAATTCATTCATTTTCCCAGAGAACAAAATATGTTCATTGGCCTCACAATTTGCAGTTTTGCGATTACAGAGGAGTAACATATTTCATTTACATATTCTTTTGCTTTCATCACCAGTGTTGGCCTTCACACAGAATTAGAACTTGAAGGAATGGTCAAGAGAATGGAATCAGCTCAACTAAGGACTATAAATCTTACAGAAAATGACTTGGTCAAAGATCATTTGCGACATTTGGTAGGGACTTTTTTCATTTTTCTAAATGGAAAATGACTTCTAATACTTGTTTGTGCTTGTGGAGCTATTTGTTTCATCTGTCTGATGTATGATTATGAATATATTGAGGCTTTGAAAAGGTTGAGCTGTGAACATAGGTGCTATTGGTCTTCATTTTGTTGGCTCTTTCACGTAAGCTTGACACAATAGTTAAGATCAAATCAAATACACTTGCAGTACTATCTGTTCAGTGCTACTCTCTTGAATCTTGATGCATGTTTTAGCTAAAATTGTGATGAATGGTGTTGTATTAAACCCATATCCAAATGTGAGTCTCAATAAAATTTGAACCATGCTGGTAAGTATTTGCTGACTGGATTAAGATTGATGCTGTTTCAATTTTGGTTTTCAAGTATATACAAGGTGACAATTCTAGGAAAGCTTGCACTCGACATGTACAGTAAATTGTCTATGGAAGAGTTGGCCTTGCACTGTGCCCATGGCACTGCTCATCAACAAATTTAATTTGGAAACTCTGGTTTTCAGGTCAGCTTGTCGCACACAAGTGAAGACGACAAGCATGGATTCTGTTTGTTACTTAATCAAACTTGAAAAAGCTAGAAAATATACATGTAAATTATCTCTTAACAACTGGGTTCAAATACAACTCTAAATACGTAGTTGTCTCTTTTTTGAGCATAGATGGTTTTGTAATTTGTTCAAGGCAGTGGTGCTACAGCCTACCATCCCTCTTGGAGGATTGGTGGGTCTGAGATGCGTTCTGTTTCAAGAAAATTGATTGTAGAATAATATTCACAGCAAACAATATCCAAAACTATGTGTACAAGATGTGTGACTTCTTCAGTAAATTTTTCATGAACATTCTAGTTTAGCAACTTGCTCGATGTTGGAGTTGGCCTGAGTACATAATCTAGTTATGCAATTTTCTGACCAAATCAGTAAGCTGGTTTGGGCACGGATCAAATCATTGCTGTAAAAATTATGGAAATGAACAGATAAGTGAACACTATTATTATACTGGGATATGAAAATTGATGACTGGAGATGTGTTTCCATTTTGATTTTATATAATGGCAGTACTCATAATGATGGTCAATAAACAGTAAGAGTGATTTTTTATTACTAATACAATCATGGTATATTTCGAATGCAAGTGTTGATACTCACCCTCCAGTTGATGGGGGCACATGATGCCTTATTTCATGTGAAATAGCAAAATGCATATCTGTTTCCTGAGTATTAGTGAGTAGTACTTGAACTCGCTGTTTGTGAAGATTTTTGCATGTAACCTGATGTTTATTCTTTTGGGATGTTTAAGATCTCATCAGTTAGAAAGGTTATTGTGTTTAAAGCAGTTCCAAAATCCAAGTACAAATATATCTTTGGCCAGATGTATTACAGAAAGTTTACAGACTGAGATCTGAGATCAACATACGTCAATTAGGAACTAGGTAGATAAGTCAACAATTGATGGAGAATTTTCATGGAATATGGTAAGGAAAAGAACCGTTTATCAGATTTCAAGGATTTGTAAATGTAGATATTACTTAAAACAGATTTTGTATAGGTCAATTTTGTTGGAATTCAATTTTTTTCTCTTATGTAAAAATGATGGAATATAGATTGCTTAGAGTGAAACCATGTTCCCATTATATTAAGAGAATAATGATTTAATCTGGAAACAACTATTTTATTCTTGAAGTATTAATGGTTTGTAGCTTTATCTTTGAGTTGAATTATTCATGAATAAGTTTGACAAAAAGTAATTCCGAATAAATGGATGGTATACCCATGGAAATTTTGAGAATGGACCAGATTATAGTTTGCAGTCACCCAAAGCAAAGGCGTACAAATGTCAATCTTGATGCAGCATGTGATGCAGAGTATATGTTTCATATTAGGAAATAACCAATTAATCTTGTTACTATGAACTTGTGTTGAATTTCTTGTTCCTGTCAAATTAATTTTGTGTTTTAAAGCTTAGATTCTACTCCAGGGATGAAACAGGGTACTTAAATTTTACTATATAGCCCCTGTCATTAATATGTGTTATGAATAAAACAACACAGGATTAAGTTTATGTCAGTCTGTTTCTTGGTTGAGAAGGTACTCTATATGGTTGACTTGAAAAGTCTGCATGTATTAGTTTGCAATACACTTTACTCATCATGTACTTGATGTATTTGCTGACTTTGGTATGGATCCATTTCAGATGGGTGGAAGATCAAATGTTAAAGACGAGTTGCTGTGCCGTTTTGTTTTTCCTGAGAGGCCGGGTGCTTTGATGAAATTCTTGGATGCTTTGAGTCCACGTTGGAATATAAGTTTGTTCCATTACCGTGGGCAGGTCATGATCTCAGAAACTTGTCTATGCATATCTTCTGCATTATTCTTTATGTACACAAAATTTACCTTTTCATTGTATCAACAGGGAGAAACTGGTGCAAATGTGTTGGTGGGCATCCAAGTAGCTCAACATGAGATGGACGAGTTCCGGGATCGTGCAAATAGTCTTGGATATGAGTATGAACTGGAAACCAGGAATGAAGCATTCCAGCTTTTAATGCGATGATGGAGTCTACAATAAGAACTGGCTCATTGATGATTGATTTATCAGTCCAAGCTTTTATAGCTCTTTAAGCAGATATTCTGAGAATATGCTCCTTCACCACCATCTTCTCAAGTGGATCAAATGGTATGAGTTTTTGGTTTGTCCTTGATGCTTTCTTGTCTTCTCTGTATTATACAACATCCAACTTCCATCTGTTATGAATTAGTCTAAAGGATTTGCTTCAGAGCCAGTTCTTTTCTGTAACATAGGGTGTGGGATATAGCATAGTAACTATAACCACTCTGGTTTGAATTATACTTTGAACGATGGACATATATCAGGTTTCATGTAAGTATTGATATTTGGAATTGGCCTCAGACCAGTCCGGTCCAATTGGGCCTATATCGGACCAACTCATTCTTTTATTAAACTAATTCAAGCCCAGCCTACTATGTGTCCGCTGGAGGCAATATGGGGCCTCTTTTCCTTTGTGACACTGTCTTCATCTGCCCACTTTGGGCTGGATCAGGCCCATACAGAAACTACTAGAATGGTCCTAGGACAACATCATAATTAGCTCTCGTGGGATCGGGCTGCTGGGCCTTAAGTTCGGCCGGTCAGTGGGTCGGCTTGGCACTAGGATAGGATATCTGGTAGTGCACATATCAACAATTCAACTCCAAAATTGCTTGGGTTTGGTCGCCTAGCAAAAGTTAGAGAAAATCCATGGTGTCTGCTAGATGCACCAACTTGTATGCATTGTGGTGCAATCAGATTCCATCGAGAACCACCTGGTTTTTGTTGCTCCAATGGTCAAGTGTCACTTTCAATACTCAACGTTCCTGAAGAATTACGGGATCTGTTCTTCGGTAGTTCTTAGATGTCTATGCATTTTAAAGCCAATTATTGTATATACAACAATATTTTTTCTTTCACCTCATTCGGGGTCACTTATGATGTTGTAATGACAAAATGTACACATTTAGAGCCCAAGATTGATTTATCACTTTCTAATGACCTTATTTCCAAAGAAGGAAATGGAACAGGTTTGCAACTATTTTTATGATGATTGAGCTCTTGATAATCGTTTCTGTGTCTGAAATTGAAATGGTTTAATATGAAACTTCTAGTAGTCAATCCTTACTTTTTATTCTTCCGTAGCCTACGAGAAATTCTTGAATGACATGATTATAGAATTATTGTAAGAGTTGACCCTGGGTTAGACCAACACATATATAATGTTCCTGCTATTGATCAAGTTGCTGCAATATGGAAAGACTCTGATGAGTGTGACGATTCTCAGTCTCGAGATATTAGAGTTTATGCAAAATCAGATAGAGTCAAAGATAGAGAGTATTATTATGAATGTTATGATCCATTACATACCCTTTATTATTTCCTCGAGGTGAACCTGGTTGGCATGTGGGCATTAAGCGAAAAATATCATTTTTAGATAGTTGGTTATCAAAAAAAGAATGAGATCTTGTAAAGGTGAACACTTGTTCTATCCTTCACGTGTCTTTTTAGGTGTTCAATTGTTGCAAAGTCAGTATGAGTTATGACTTCTTCCCATATATAGAGTATGGACTTGTATAAGTCAATGTGGAACTAATTCTATTTTCTTCCCCTTATCTTTATCAGTTTTCTTGAATTTAGAATCTTGCCTACAAAAAGAAATTCTTCTTGATTCTCTAAGCCACAGTTCAAAATCATATCATGGAAACAGTAACTAATGCACAAAGACTATTGCAAATGAAGGGGAAGCAATGAGCACGGCAGAAAAGGGGCAGTTCCTCTATAGGAATATATTGAAAAGGAGGATAACAAACAAACATGATAAAACTATAGGCAAAAGAGAAGATACTATAATTTTACAACTTACTCATAACCATACTCGTTCTCTTCATCTAATTTTAAGCAACTTTTATTCTAGTCTATTAACATACACTTCTCATCTTTCTCCATTCACATGGTTATTTGAGCTTGGCAATGCTTTACTTAACTCTCTCTCCCACCAATCTGGAAGGAGAATTGACCTGCAAAAGGTGCTGTACCTTGCAGTTTTTCTTCTTTGCTGTCTGCAAAACCTGCTAACCAAGGAGAAGTATATCCCTCTGACTTTTCAACCCTAACAGAAGTAGGCAAAATGGCATTCCACATTAAAAAATTCGTCACTGTAATTTCGTCCTGCTGTCAGAGATTAATAAAATATAATCTTTTACAAATTATTGTCTATTATGTCTGCTTTCCTAATTTTGTGCCCCTAATGTACTCAATCTATGTTTAAACCTTTAGTAATCACCAAGCAGATCATTCCTCTTAATTTGATCTCACTCCTATTTGACAAATCCATCCCTTCATCACTGCCAACTATAGTACCTAATCTGCAAATATGAGAGCAAAATATCATTATTTTGCCTTTAAAAGTATAACTTCATGGAAAGAGGAAGGAAGATATTGTTTGCAAAGCCATGACCTAGTAACTACAACTGCACAACAGTTGTTCAACATACCAAATTAATACGAGATGCTGATATTTACAGAAATAGTTACATGTACAAAAGCCATTCTGCTTCTAATATAGTATTTCTTGTCACGGGTATCAGCAGTAATCAGAACGAGATTTTTGACTAAGTTACCTGCAGTCCTGATTAAATCAGTGAGATCAATTTTCACTCATCAACCTAAATCAAATTCAGAATCTCAGTTTTAGCCACTCCGGTACACATACTACTTTTGAAGTTTACTGAAGGTTTTTGTTCAAACAACATGTGGCACGACTCAAATTGCATAATAAATAGCCACAAGGAAAAGGATTCCAGAAAGTTCCAGTAAAGGAGCAGAACGAGTACAAAAGAGTAATGCATATACAGCCAGGCACATGTGAATGTCATTCCTGTCAAATTTATCTGAGGATTAATACAAGTGTTATGATGAATGTGAGGCTTCTCTGGAAAATCACTACCAATATAAACAGCTATAAATCCATAAAAGAAGAGGGTAAACAAAAACTTGAGTATGAAAATAACTAATACAGGGATAAAATCACCATTCTCGTAATTCTATTAACTTACTTTCATAGTTGTCACAGTAGTCATAAGGCCATCAGCATCTGGCCGGCTTAACACACTTGTATCCTGGTAAAATCTGAAAACCAACTCAGGAGAGTGATGGAGGATATGGTAATACTGCTCAACAAAAGCATTTCCAACCACTTGAGCGCTGGGAGCTGGTGGCAGATTTGCAGTTTGTGTGGCCATTCCTACTAGAAAGCTAACAAACTTGATGTCAGAATGGAATCTCTACCTAACATTACAAAATCAGTAGAGAATAAAGGAGAGAGAGAGAGAGAGAGAGTAAAAAAAAAAAAATGGTCGCCCTATCTGCATTCTGGTGCATAATCTTTGGAAATAACATGAAAAAAATAAAACCTAGCTAAACAGGCGTTGAACCTTAAAATGCTGGAACTCATTCATTTAGTAACTGACCCAAGTCACAACAATTAAGGAATATAATTTATCACTGACTGAACGTCATAGATCATTTGTTTCAAATTCAAATCCAAAGTCAGAACACAGCAAAGAAACAAAATAAAACCAGCACTCTCAACAGCTCAGACATTTCTTTTCAAAAAAAGGAAAAGGAAAAGGAAAAGAAAAGAAAAGGAGAAGAGGGATCAATGTTTACCTAAAACCCTAATCGCTTAATTTCTATATCACAGTGTAAACCCCGACAACTTTTCCTAAAATGTGAGACTGTAACGGTAGCAACATTGACACAGAACAGAAAACCCAACAGCGAGAACAAACCAACCATCAGCTTTTCACTCGTTCCACCAGCAGATCTAACCGTGGTAGCAATCAACAACGGAACACAGGAACCAAAAGGCATTGCGAATGTAGAAACTAACCAGCGAATCCAACGATTCAAGAACACACACATTTTCCATCAATTGAATAGCAGAGCTCACGCCATAAATGAAAACAAACAAATCAGACAAACAGCCAGCTCGCACATGATCTACTTAATTACGTGAAAAAGAATACCTGATTAATGGGACTTAGTTTGGAGGTGGATAGAGGGGGGCAGAGAGAGAGAGAAGGTGACGAATGGTGAGTGAGCGTAGACTGTAGATAGAAAAAGAGACCGGAAGAGAATCTCGGAGATACAGATGAGAGAGAGAAAGGAGGGATTGATGATAGAGAGCGAACGAGAGTTGAGAAGCTTCGAGTACAGAGTCCTGGGCGTGGGCGGCTTCATCTCTTCTCCATTTTGAAAATTGAATTAATTTTCAATATCCTTTTTTCTTCAATTTTCAAATTTATTTTTTATACATCATGATTGCACCTATTCGTAATTTATGCCTGCTTTTGTTGAAAAAGTTGTTACATTAGATTTATCCTTTGTTTCTGTGGCCTCACCAAATATAATATATGGGTTAAATAAATTTTGCACCTCTCAAGATGTTATCCTCGTCATTACCCCCTTAAATTAAATAAATCTTCATTTTCCACTATCCTTGGATAATTGTTTAAATTAAATAAAAGTTGATAAAAATACAATTAACTACTAATATTTGATATATTCACATATATCAATCAATTTAAAAAGTTTATTCAACCACAATGTTTAAAAATACTGTGTTTAAATAAATCAATTAAGTAAAAATAATTATTTCAATTTTGAGTATATGAATAGTCGTATTTATGATTAGCAAAATTTTATAAATTTAGTAATTTTAAATAAACTAATAAAGATGCTTTTGTGCATATAAAAATTTTATCCATTGGTATTTTAGAGTGTAAGGTCTACTCAAATAAAAAAATTATTACCATATATATATATGTGTATAAATCTGGATCTAATATCAAAACATTAGGTATGAATACGGAACATAACTATCAAAATGTGTTTGAGTTTAAGTATTGCACATTAATTGACACAGCCAAATATATTGGACGTAAGGTTAGATCAATAGGCGAAATAGAGTTATTATATAAGAAAGATTAAAAAAAACAAAAGAAAGAATTTATTTTAATTTAAAAGTATTAACATTGATTTGATCAATATGTAGTTACTTAAATAATAATTTATTAACAGCGTAATGAATACAAAATAAAGTCATAATTGATATATTTAACTATAAAAATCATTAAAGTGAATATAATATATAATTAATAATAGTTAATGATATTTTTATGAAATTTAAAAAATTATCACAAAAAATAGGAGGGGAATAATTGATGAAGATATTATTTAACCCTTTAACCTATTAAGGAGTAGCATTACAAGAAAATGTCTGTCTAATAAATATTACCGTTACCTTGGCAAAAAAAGAGGGTCTAGCACTTTCTAATACATATACAAAGTGGAGCGTGTACGCTGTACAGTGTACTTGAGAGAGTAAATAACCAGAGTCTACGGCCCTTTCTTCTAGTCTCAATTTGTTCTCCCCTTTCTTCTTCCCTCACCACCACATATTCTTCCATGGAAGAAGAATTCAATTGGAAATCATCCCCACTCAAGGACCGAAATATTTTCAAGATTCTAAGGGCGGTGAAATCCTCAAGTGTGTGGACGGGGTCGGCACGATCAGTTTCTCCAAAATGATCCGTTGGTTGCATGCGCGACCTTTGTGGTTTGAAGCTGTGCCTGAAGATTCCGAATAGGCCTCGCGTTCCTTAAATTCCTCACTTGTTGGAGTTTAGAGGGGTATTATATTTTTACCCAATTTCTTGATTTCAATTTTGTTATTTAGGGTTTGATTCTTCATATTGTAGACTAGGGATTAACTGAATCTTGAGCAGTACTAATTGATCAATGAACATGTCAACTCTTTCTGTCGCATGGCTTCTTGGTTTGATGAATTAATCGATTATCTTTCTCCTTTCTTTGTTTTTCTTCATGTTTTCTGGTGCAGTTAACCGATTCCTTTTGCACTTTCTTGTTTTTTTTTTTTTTTTTTGTTTTTTGGTCATGTTCTCTCAATGACAGATTGAATCTTGGAAAATTTACTAATCAAGATTTTCTTTCTAGATGTAGATAGAAATGCTACATGTTTCTGAAACATGTGGTATGAGACATAAATTCTGGACTTCATTACATTGTCAAGTTTTTTTATGTAGCTTCAATAGATTCTTCATTCCAAAGAGTGCTTCATTGTCATTGTTGTGCTTCTCAGCATTTCTTATCTTTAAGTTTGTGCATGAAGATTCCATCATTGTTAGGCTTCGCATTGCTTATATTCCCTGTTCAAACCTAGAAAACAGGCAACAGAAAGAGTCAGATGTAGTGCTTTTGTTCTCTTGTGGAGAGGCTACATTTTTTAAACGCACAAATGCAGTGCTTTTGTCCACAAGACTGTTTCTATGTACATTTTGGTTGATCGCTAATTCCTGCATTCCAGAGGTTTTATTTCCATAAATTTATTTGTAATTTTCATTTCAAGTGTGTTCAATTTTCTGCATGTAGAGAGAAAAGCTGCATGTTTTTTAAGCATTTGGTGTGACATCTTTCTTGGACATGATTTCGTTCATTGTCAAGCTTTTTTCAACTTCAACTTCAACTGTTCAACAAGTTTTTCCTTTTAGAAAACGTTCATTGTTAGTTTATCTTTTTCCCTTCCCCCCTGTTTTTTTTTCTTTTTGCTTTTGTTCTCTTGTGGAGGGGCTACATTTTTTAAACACAAAAATGCAGTGCTTTTGTTCACAAGACTGTTGCTATGTACATTTTGGTTGATCGTTAATTCCTGCATTCCAGAGGTTTTATTTCCTTAAATTTATTTGTAATTTTCATTTCAAGTGTGTTCAATTGTCTACTTGTAGAAAGAAAAGCTGCATGTTTTTTAAGCATTTGGTGTTGGACATCTTTTTTGGACATGATTTCGTTCATTGTCAAGTTTTTTCAACTTTAACTTCAACTGTTCAAAAGTTTTTCCTTTTAGAAAATGTTCATTGTCATTTTCGTGTTGAATTCCTCCTATTTCCTGTTTGTATGTTGGTATGTTTCTCTGTTACTTGCGTCTTTGGTTAGAGAAATATCTACACTGAACAAATTGTCGCTGAATTAAATTTGACATTGTTGGTGATTGTGGATTTGTTACAAAAAATGGAGGAGATATTTTACTATTTTCTATTTTCAGGCTCTAGTTCTTCAAGAACTTCTGGGGGAGATGATGACCATGGCACTTTCATTTGTATGCTCAGGTGACTAATTTCCTTATCTTAGTTAATATTCTTAATGCCAACCATATTCACCTGAATTGCGACTCTTGCTCTTTATTGAAATTGATGGTAAGCCGCAGGCTATGGATTGACTTGAATTTCTGATCCTCCTGGATTGGGATGGGAAAGAATGTCAGGTTCTAGCAAAATGTCATTGTTGTATGCATAATAGTTCCATATTTACCTATGTGATTATAATGGTACAAAGATTTTCTTTCTCTATGAGGGGTTTGTGGTATTTTCCTAAAATTATCTGAACTAGTTATACTTGGTTTATATAGGACTTTTGTTTTGATTAATTTTGGTTTTGTTGTCTATATGTGACCTGTTACTAGCAAATATACTATGTTTGTTGGTTACACCATGTTGATAGTCTGACACAATCTAGAGTGAGACTATTGCTTGAATCTAATGGAAATTCATGCTGTGATATGACTTTGATCAGTAACACTGGGTACATTTTAGGAGCCGTCAGTAACCTTTTGTTCTCCTACTATTATCTTTATTACCAATCAGATTAGCCTATCTATCTATCTATCTATCTATCTATATATCTATCTATCTATTCACTGTAACATAAGTGCCATCCAGCTGCTTTCTTTTACTTCTAGTTCAGCTTGAGTTTAGTAATCATTAGTAGCTTGTGAATCGATCAGGAGTATTCTTTTCTGAGGTGCATCTGAGAGCTCTTTGGTTATTAAGTATTTCCGGTTTGTTGCTTATGTCTGCCTCTGAAAAACTTTCTTGGTTCTGAAGTATTTTTGCTATGTTTCTTATGCCCCTGCATCTTCGTAGTTTGTTCTTTATGGAGTATTATTGCTATTGTTGCTTATACCCTTTAACTGGAGAACTCTATGAATATGGTTTAAGTAACAGGTTACATTGTGGAACCCAAATGATTATCTATGTTCTTTTCTCATATCCAAGTTTCTTTCACAATTATGTCTTAATACATATTATAGGATATGGAGGCAATATCTTATTTTCTTTTCCCATAACACGTGGAGGCAGTATCTGATTTTCTTTTCCCATAAAACATATAGCATACAATTATAAACTGGCATCAACTTATTTTGAAAAATCATTTCAGTACTATGTGCCGCATGCATTTTATTGATTGTATCTATACTCGTTTCTTGTAAGATTGAGGGCCTGAGCTCGAATTTGGTTTGTCAATTTTGTGCAAAATAAAGTAATCTCATATTCCTAAGAATCATGTGGAGATCAAAAGGTCAAGTAGAAAATTTAAACACTCAACTGAACGCTACAATAATGCATTTTGACAACATTCAGAGTCTAATGGCAACCGTTGTATCTATGGTTTCCTCTCGATTTGCTTTTCTATCAGAAAAGTAATCCATGTTCCTTTTCATTCTACTTTGTCGATTTTTCTCCCACATTTGAAAATCAAGAAAATGTTGAGCCATTGCTTTTACAATTTGTAAACTTCAAAACTTAAACCCCTGTTGTGATTCTGTGAATTGTCCTTGTTATCACCATTGTAATTTGGAAGAAACAGGAATATGTAATTTTTAAGGCTACTAAGAATATGAAGGATGCATGTGTAGAGTTGAATGCCCATCTGAAGAACGAAACTTCATTCTTTTTGTAGAATTTGCTCTTGGTTTATTCATTTTGGGGTTCCTTTCATGGGTTTGCTTTACAATCTTTTTATGCCATTTATTTATCATTTTGTATGGATGTACAGAAAATCATGTTGTCATATGCTTTGACATCTTCACTTTTATAGGAGTATCATAGAAAGATTTGTTAGAAATTCTTTACCATACAATCATAAACTATTTATTTGTGAACTTCGATAATGGAACACTATGCCGAAATATAGGATGGTTGTCTACATGCCACTTTTAATTTTTTCTTTTTGGGATTTGAGAACTCTTTCTTCAATATTTGTGATTCTTAAATTTGAGGATTGTATTTTTAAGCAACATGCAGTTTTGACAAATAAAGAATCTTACATTTACAAATTTGTTTTTCTTATCAAATGCCTTCATTTTCTAAAACATGTACTCACCCGAGTATTTTACTATTTTATTTATTTATTTATTTATTTTGTCTTTCCTTTTGATAACTCAACATGTTTTTCACTTGCACAGGCTTGAATGTGTCTATTGCTTAAATGAATTAATATTCTTTTGATAAATTTTTTTGTTTTCAAATCAGCTTCTAGTGCACAAATTTTTGTATCCAGAAAATTTTTGTATAAAAAACCTACGTATTCATTTAATTGGTTTTGGATAAATGCCTAAGAATTCCTTGGTAAAGCCAATTCATTTCTTTTTTTTATAACAAAGCAGTTTTTATCATTTTTTCAAAAAAGCAATTCATCTGACCTTTTTCCTATAAATTTGAAAAATTCCTCGCATTTTGATGATTGAATTTAAATTTCTTTTTTGATAACAAAGTAGTTTTTATCATTTTCAAAAAAGCAATTCATCTGACCTTTTTCCTATAAATTTGATAAATTCCTCACATTTTGATGATTGAATTTAAATGTTTTTTTAAGTTATCCAGAACACTTGAAGACATGTATTAATTATGACGATATTTATGAATACAAATGCACATGTATTCGGGAAATAAATGAATCAAATTGGCATGTAGACAACCGTCAATATTTTAGTATGTGATGTTTTATTAATGAAGTTCACAAATAAACTAAGTTGTGTCTTGTATAGTAATGATTTTCCAACAAATTTTGTTGTGATACTTCTGTAAAAGTCAAATGTCAATAACACGACAAAAATATGATTTTCTGTAAAATTTGTACAAAATTTTAAATATATGATATATAAAAAGTTCTGCAAAAGCAAACTCTTGAAATAAATCCAACATATTGAATAAATTAGGAGTAAATTTGCCAAAAGGTTGGAGTATAGTTCTCGAAAGAGGTATTCTTCACTATTTGCGTCAATTGTATTCTTGGAGGCTTAAAAAATTCAAGCACCTGTTTCTCTCAAATTAGAATAGTGAGAATTTGGACATTTTATAGAAATTAAAGCAGACTTTTGGGTTTTGAAGTGTACAAAGAAAAAAACAATGGTTTTTCAACTTTTTGGATTTTTCATAAAAGGGAGAAGTTGACAAAGGGGATACATATAGGAACAAGGGTCACTTTTTCTTTTAGAAGAGGAGGGAGAGAGAGGAACATGGTAGATACGCAAGTTGCCGTTTGGTTTTGAATGTTGTTGAAGTACATTGTGTGTTCGGTCGAGTCTTTAAATTTCCTACATAAACCTCAGATTTCCACACAATTCTTGGGTGTACGAGGTTATTTTGGCAAGCACACGTGACAAATCAATGACGGGCTTTGAGTCCCTCGGCCTTAATCAACGAGTATAGATATAGATTGCACATGTTTCTCATTCTTTGCCTTTTGTTTTTCTTTTCAGGCTTTTAGACAATGACTGGCATACGATGCGAGACACCGCTGTTGAAGATGATCTCAACACCAGAAAAGATCTGCCGATGGAAAACGCTGAAGATGATCTCAACACAAGAAATGAGTTGAAGATGATCTCGACACGAGTCCAAGGACATTGGGAGCCTTCTGTTGTAGACACTAGTCTTGCCTATTGTAAATTAGAATACTTTGTTTACGGGAACATGGGCCTTCTCAGTTTGGGAATGTAAAGACTATTCTTAAATAAAAGATTTTGATATTTGTTACTTCAAAACTTGTTTATGGGGAAAGTAGTATAGAAAATCGATTCAAAATTGATTGCAACACAAGCACCAAACTTATAGTATAATCATCACTTTTTCCTTCTGAAATACAAAAGCAAAACATCAAGAAAAGAAGAAAAAAAATTGAGGAAATAACGGAAAGCACAATTATGGCCTTCTCATCTTGCGTTTGAGGGCTTTTATTTGTGGTCGACTACTGGCTTTTAAGAGTTTGAGACAAATTAATTTCAAATGATTCCATCGTTTAGCCACAATGTTGCAAAACCAAGGCGCCTCCAATTTTCCACTTCTTGTAAGACTATGAATATTACTGTAAATGGGATTGAGGAATGAGTCTAGTGATGCTATGATTGAAACTTGAATTCACAATGTAATTCCTAATCAATGATGCAGAAAACTATCCAAAGTCAATCCAGGCGCCCTTAATCCTATATTGGTAAGTAAATATGCCTTTAATTAAAATGAAAGTTATGAGACTGTGTTAAATGTATATATCAAGTTAAGTAGTAATTCTGGTGAATAAAATTGCAAAAAAGTGCATATACGCCACTTTTTCACTGACGAAGAGACTTAGGTATGAGTCCTGAAACTTTCAAACGTTAGAGGCTAATATGATGAGTCAAAAGTTTGAGGGACCAAATTTGTATAAGTGATATAGTTGAAGGATGAAAAGTGATACTTACCTACATAAATGATAGAAACTTAGAAACAGAACTTAATCCATGATAAGTGTCTCAAATTTTTTAGAAACAAAATTTCACGAAGCAAGAGTATCCAGAAAGTGTTTTTGAGGCATAGCGATTCATCTTTTGGTAATTGGTGAGTGTAAAGCAACAAGGGTTTGTATTTTCAACATTTTTGTTACCATTCTCCCACCATTCTCTTAAGTTCTGAACCGCAGAGCTCAGGCGCAGTGAAGGATGGTGTCTGCTGCGAAATCCCTAATCCAAACCCTCGTTGTTACATAAAGAAACCCTGGTTGTAGACTTTCCTGCTGATCGGGGACCTGCTGGAGCGTGATGGGCCTACTGCAGAGGAGGCCAAAAGGAAGGTGGAGGAGCTGGAGGGAGACATGCGTGCAAAGGAACGTCATTACGAGGCTAGCCTTTCCCATTTAAGATCTGAGGTTTCAAGCTTACATGGCCGCTCGGAGGAAACAACCCTAAAGATTCAAAAGTACCCTTCTTTTGGGGAGCGAAAGAGAAAATTTAAGGAGCCGTGGATCAGCAGACTGGTAGACTTCAAAAGTCTAAAGAGTTTCACCGTCTCCTTGCTAAAAGTGCCTTGAAATATTATTATCATGGGTATCGGACGTGCGTGGGTCAGTCAGTTGATGCCGACTTCCCTCCATTGACTGTTTCTACTGATTTGCTTGGACATTCATGCTTGCTTGGCCGATGCTCCTGAGCCCGATGAGGAAATGCCCCAAGAGTTGCCCAAGAGCCTGCTTTATGCTCCACTTAAAGGCGAGGCTCCGCAGATCCAAAGGATCTCATGGTAGAGAATGCAGCTCCTCTAAAGATGGTTCCCCCTGTTGGGGATGATACTGTTGTCCCTCCTGCTCATAAATGAGACTTTGCTTTCTTGATTTAACAAATAGTAGTGCTACCTCCTACGTGAGGATTTATGGAAGTGCCCACCTGTGCCATTTTGGATAATTTTTTAGTCAGTGTTCCTACAATTTTGTTCAATTTCCTTTTTGCGTCTTATATGTTGAGCAGGATTCCTGCCAGGATTCGTATGATTCCTGAAAGAAAATAATGATACTATCTCTGTTTATTTAGAGGATCCCTATCGTGGGAATTTAGGGAGACAGAATATATTCCAAACACTTATGTTGTGAATTTTAATAAGGTAAATCATATGAGAGAAACCATCTTTTGAAGTATAAAGCTACTTTAATCAGGCACTCTGGAATTATAATGGAGATACGGTGGTAAGATAATATACTTGAGAATGCTCTTGATTCATAGTATATAGCCAAGGTAAAGAGGATACCTCTAAGAAACGCAGGCTGATAAGATAACTTAGGTACGGATGATACCAGTGAGGAAACTCAAGCTAAAGTACCCACTAGAGTGGTTTAGATAGATATGCATCGGTAAGGAAACCTAAAGGTACCAGTAGGGTGGCTTAAATAAACGCTTGTCAGCAAGGCTATAAGGAAAGTATGCGCTAGTGGCGCGATTTAAGTAAGGCGCGCGCCAACAAAGCAATTTAAAAAGCGTGTGCCAGCAAGGCGACTTTAAAATCATGCGCTAGCAAGGCGAATTAAAAGCGTACGACAACAAGGCGTCTAAAAAGCGTGCGCCAGTAAGGCGACAAATAAGGTTGAGCTTGTGCATTTTTAGGATGCGACCCTGCAATCACTGTGAAAAGAAATGTCGCAATTTCATTAAAAATGGGCAATTTACAAGTGAAACGGTTCTATAAGCAAAGGAGATTTGAAGAATAGAATTTTCTGAAGTTATAAGCACCATAGACTTCTGTCGTCTATGTCTTCCAATTCATATGCCCCGAATTTGAGGATTCGGGTGATTTTATAGGATCCTTTTTAATTAGGGGCTAGCTTTCTTACTGGTCCGAGAGTGTCTCCTCACTGGAGCACAGTCTCCCACCTGGATTCCCTTCTTCTAACTCGTCGATTATAAGCGTTGACTATTCTCTGCTTACATCTTTCTAGGCGGGTGCGGGCATCCTCTTACTTCTCTACATGGTCTAGATTGGTTCGTAACAAGTTATTATTATTTTCTTGCTCATAACATTGGATTTGACTGTGCTTCTAATGGGATGACTGCTTTTGATCCATACACCAAATTGAAATGAGTTTCTCTAGTAGTGGAACGAAGAGTAGTTCTGTGTGACCACAATGTAGACTTCCATGTTGTGTCCCAGCTGTTCATGGAACATATGGTCCACAAGGCGTTGATACGTAACTCCTGCATTTTTTAAATCCAAAATAGCAATAGGTTCTTCCTGAGGTGATGAAGCTAACACGCTTCTAATCATCGGGATTAAGCGCTATTTGATGATAACCCTGTGAATCATACATTGAGCTCAATAATTAATGACCAGAGGGAATCCACCAGCTAGTCTATTCGAGGTAAAGGGTAGAAATTTTTAAGGCATAGTTTATTAATATTTTGAAGTTAATACACATGCACCATTTGTTACCTGATTTAGTCACTAACACAACATTGGACAACCATTCTGGAAATTGGATTTCCCTTATATGTCTTGCTGATAGTAGTTTACTTACATCCTCCTGTATGATCTTATCTTTCACTATGCACAACTACGCTGGGGTCGATCCCTACAAGGTTACTAGTTGTTCAATCAAAGACGTTGGAATTTCGGGGCAGGAAGGCGGTTAAAAGTCCTACTAGTGTAAGGCTCAGCTGGGAACCGATTTTTGTAATTTTTATCCGGCTCTACTAGCACCAGCTGAATACTCAGCATCTCTTCCGCTGGTTGGACACGAGTAGGGTCCACCCTTATTTGATTTTCCTCTGGGAGAAGGTCCTACTGTGTTCTTCATTAGGAAGGCACACTTCCATTTTACTGTTACTGTTTTTTATTGCCTCCACATAGCACTTCCATGTTGTGTACCGCTTTTAACTTCTCCCATGCTATCTCTAATAGGGAATTTCAACTTCATATGATATGTGGATAGAACAGCTTGGAAAGTTTTTCGAGCAGATCGTCCAAGGATCAAGTTGTATGCGGATGGCATGTCTACGACCAGGAAAAAGACCATTCTAGTCCTCCGAGTAGGCTCGGACCCCAAGGAGAGGGGAAGTGAAATTTGTCCCAACGGGTGTACCACCTCTCATGCAAAACCGTATAACAACGTGTCTATGGGCTCCAGGTGGAAGTCCCATAATTCCATTTGCTGATATACTTTATAAAATAGGATATCGGGGGAATTACCTGAATCCACAAAAATACATTGAACATTATAATTAGCTACAGTGGGAGAGATAATAAGTGCATCATTATGGGGTAAATGTACTACTTGGGCGTCGGCATGACTGAAATGGATCATTGGTCCTCCTGCTGGCGCCTTGTCGTCTATCTCCATGACGGTTCTAGCAGCTCGCACTTGAGCATGCTGAGCTCATCTTGAATATCCATCAGTGGGCCCTCCTGCTATCATATGTATTATTCATTTAGTTTTTTTTACCAAACTAACTTTATGCTGGTGAAGATATATAATAATAGTCTGGTCATAACTCCCGTTTCTGTTTTTCCATAGACCCCAGCAAAGCATAAGAAAGAGGCAAAAACAGCCTCTGGCAGGTCCCTCACAACCTGTCCAAACCAATCTTCGACACTCACACCGCGGTTGGAAATAACCTCCCAGCAAATGTGCGACAAGGCCCAACATTGACGGGCGAAGTGACAGAGAAACAACACATGAATCACATCCTCACACCCTTCTTCGCACATAGGACATCCCCCCAACAAGCTCCCCATCCTCTACTGCAAGTTTTGGGAAGTAGGGAGGGCATTATGACAAGCTTTCCATGTGAATAGACGTACCTTAGGGGGAACCTTAGCAGTCCACAAGAAGGTCCAAGAGCGGGGTGCCGAGGGTGAAGCCCCTACCTGCCTCATTGACCAAGCAAGATGATAAGCGCTACGGACTGAAAACCTACCATCTGCCGAGTAGTGCCATACTGCAAAATCAGGTTGGCTAGTGCGTCCGAGGGGAATTTTAAGGATAGCCTCCACATCCACTGGAAGAAAGAGATCTCGAAGCCGATCATGCTTCCAAGTGCCAAGCTCGTGGTCAATCAAAGCAGAAACAAGGAGGTTTGGATCATTTGTAGCCACTGGCGTGATCGGACGGAAGGAGGAAGAATCGCGGTATCCAAGGAGAAGCCCACACCTTAATAGAGTGGCTCGAGCCACCCCGCCACCGAAATTCGGCCAGCATCAGAGGCCTCGCAGACAGCAGGCTTCTCCAAGTCAGAGATGGTCTCGAGGAGAGGGGTGCGTCAAAGAAGGTCGAGCGTGGGAAATAACGGGCCTTAAGAAGCCGGCCAAGGAGACTATGAGGATTCGTGAAGACCCTCCAGCACTGTTTCGCAAGCATGGCTTGGTTGAAAGCACGAAACTCCCGAAAGCCCAAGCCGCCTTTGACCGACCTAGCACATAACTTGTCCCAAGCGATCCAATGCACCTTCCTATGACCCCGATCATGCCACCAGAAATCAGCACACAAGGATTGGATGTCCCGCAGAACACTTTCCGACAGACAGAACACCCCCATGGCATAAGTTGGGATTGACTGCAACACTGCTTTTATTAGCATCCCCTTCCTTGCGTGGGATCGCATCTTTTCGTTTCGGCCACTGATCCGATTCCAGACTTTATCCCGTAGAGAACTGAAAACCGCCTTTTGAGATTTTCCCACAATTGATGGAAGACCTAAATAAAGGTCATGCCGGGCCACCGTTCGGATCCCCAAAATATTTGCCAAAAGATCCTACAGCGCCACATTCACATTACGGCTGAAAACAACAGAAGATTTATTCAAATTAATAGCTTGGCCGAAGCCTGGGTATATCTCCAGCATCCGAGCAACACCCCTCATAGCTTCCTCGCTTGCTTGACTAAAAATGAGGGTATCGTCAGCGAATAAAAGATGTGAAATTGGGGGCGCATTCCTACAAATCGACACCCCTTGGAGTGTACCCTCATGTTCCAGCCCTACAACCAAGGAGCTAAGGGCCTCTGTACATAAGAGAAACAAGTACGGGGACAACGGGTCCCCCTGACGGAGGCCCCGTTGGGGGTGAGGGATCCAAATTCATGCCCATTGATCAGAAAACAATAGCGAACAAATGAAACACAGAGCATGATGAGATCAACAAATCGAGGAGGGAAACCTAATCTAAGCAAAACATGCTTAAGAAAGTTCCATTCGACTTTGTCATAGGCCTTACTAATATCCAGTTTAAGAGCCATGTGCCCCATTTTACCCCAATTCTTATTTCGCTTACAATGGTTAAGTTCATAGGTCACCAAGATATTGTCAGAAATAAGCTGGCCCGGGACAAAAACCGCTTGAGTAGGCGAAATGATAGTCTCAAGAAATGGCTTAATACGATTTGCAATGGATTTGGAGGCAATTTTATAAAGAACATTGCAAAGGCTAATAGGCCTACACTGGGAAAGGGACTCAGGCTTACGACATTTGGGAATTAAAATAACATGATTGTTCAACAAAGCAAGCACACAAGGAACGACATCCCTTTGAATCGACGGCCAAAAACGTTGAAAAAAGAGGGGAGGCATACCATCTGGCCCCGGGGATTTCATAGGGGCCATTTGAAATAGAGCTCGAACCACCTCCTCCTTGGTGAACAGTTGGGCTAGTGCTTGGGCTGTCGCGTAATCAATTCTGCATGCAAGGTGTTCCATGCCCCTTTCCATTTCGGTGGTCGATGGCTGATCAGAATCAAACACCCTCGAGAAGTGGCGCCCGATCAGACGTCGGAGAGCAGCTGGGTCATCAATCCAGCGACCCCCTTCATCCCTCAACCTATCAATAGCATTTACCTTCCGCTGCGAACTAGCTTTGGCATGAAAGAAGGAAGTATTCCGGTCCCCATCCCGGAGCCAGTGAATTTTGCTTCATTGTTGCCAATACAGTTCCTGTCTTGCGTACCAAGCATCTAATTTATCCCGTAAATCAGCCTCCTTTCTACGGGACTCCAAGGAAATCGGTCCCCTTTTGATCTCCCTGATCTGTGACTCTAACCGATGTCCTTGTTTCCTATCAAGGTGGGCTAGAGAACGACTCCATGTTTTGAGATGATGCCGGCATGCTGATAATTTGTGTATCACCCCCAGCACCCAGTGATCCCCCCCATCCCAGCCCAACCCATCTTAATAACCTCCTCACACTTTGGTCCTTGGTGCCAGTTAGCTTCAGACCTCTATGGTCTAGACAATGCCGTTGGTGTTACCACGGAACCAGTTGTAGAGATAATAATTGGAGCATGATCCGAGAGCACAAAGTCAAGATGCATAACCGTAGTTTCAGGGAACATCTGCGACCATAAGGGATTGCCGCATGCACGGTCAAGACAAACACGTATAGTGTCAGGTGCAACATGATTATTACACCATGTAAATGGAGATCCCACAAAGCCCAGATCATGCAGCCCTGCCGATTGAAGGACCGAGCGAAAATTCTGAATTTGCCACTGAAGTCGGTCCACCCCACCCTGTTTCTCATCCTATTTCAGAATCTCGTTATAGTCACCTGCACAAAGCCATGGACGACAAGATTGAGACGAAAACCGGGATAAAAGAGACCATGTCTGAAAATGATTCCCTGTCTTAGGGGCGCCATAGATGCCCGTAAAACGCCAACTATCCCGATCATCATAACATAGAACTGTGGCATCGATATGGTGCTCTGAAAATGACCGAAGTTGAATAGAGACCGACTTATCCCTAAGTAAAGCGAGGCCCCCACTTTATCCTGTCGAAGGTACACCAAAACCAAACCAATCCAACTTCTGTTTAACGTACTCAATTTGGTTGTTATTGGACTTGGTCTCGGCTAAGAAAACCAAAGAGGGGTGGTGCGTGCAAACTAAGTTTTCCAGTCCGCGAAACTTGCCAAGGCTCCCCCTAAACCTTGGCAATTCCAGCAAAGCGTACTCATAGCTCCCGGCGGGGCTGCACCGCAACCGCCGCCGATAAGTTGGTGATGTCTGAGAAAGGTCGGCTGTTGGTATTGGGTTTCTTATCAATGTGGGCAGGTTCATCGAAGTTCGGGGAAGGGGGAACAAGTAATTTTCGCTTGGAGGGGGTGGCTGATTTGGCTTGGTTGGAGGGATTAGTGGAGACAGGGGTTCTGGTCTTACGACGGACAGAAAGAGGAGGTTGTGGAGGGGCTATAGGAGATGTAAAGGTAGGCGATGCAGGGACGAGGGGTGGTAGTGTGTGGGAGGGGGGGAGGACATGTTTGGAGGGGTTAGGTTCATTGAGGATGGGAGGTGAGGGGACCTCAGTTGTACCTGAACGGTAAGATCCAACGGGGCTGGAGGGTTAGCAGGGTGGGATATAGTGGCCGAAGCCTGGGGGCTAGACACAGGAGTAGGATCAATAAGTACCGTGCATTTGGGGAGGTCGTGAGTGAAGCCAAATATGGAGGAGCCAAGGCGAGGGGGTCCTCGTCAACACTACGAGCAGGAGAAGCCCGACGAGCACTAGAAACAACCGACGGAGGGAAACCGAATAGAAGCATGGGAATCATTTCTCGCCCAACGTCCGGACCGGGGGGGGAGCCCTCAGCCAAGTCCCAAAGGGTGTGGCAGAGCCTAGATCAACAAAGCCGTCCTGAAATTGTAAGTCACAAAACTTGGATATATGGCCAAGACACCCACAGAAGTAGCAAAAGTTCGGCAGTCGCTCATATCGAAAGTAAATCACATGTTCAGTTCTGATTTCAGCAAGCGACGAAGAGGCTGGCGAATGTCGAGCGCCACACAGATACGTAGAGAGGATCCCCACAGTCCCCCATTGGCGCTCGTGTCCAAATCCACAAACCGCCCAAGCTTATTCCCAACAAACGCGGCCATCTCCTGTGTCATCTTCCCTAACGGCAACCCTTGAACCAACACGTGAAACTCACACCAATTCAGATCAATGTCAGTCGGGTTCTGATCCTCTTCCACTTTAGCAACAAGGATCAGACATTTTTCGTACGCCCACGGACAGCGGTCGAGTACTCGGTTACAGTTTAGCACATGATTAAATCGAATAAAAAAAACCGATTATCCTCAATGACTTTAAAATCTATCCCCTTCACTGGGTTGAAAGCCAATTGCAGGACTGTTTTCAAAGCCTCAGGGTGGAATGGTTTGGTGCTAAGGATCCTGCCTACTAGGAAAAAATACTTGTCGATCAGATTCCGCATGCCAAGCACCCAACTGGACGACGACCCTTGCTCCTCATCCTTAGACAAATTGAGCGCTCTACCCATTCGATGAATGTCCTGATCCATGAACTTGAAACAAAGGGGCAGGGAACACCGCCTACGAGAGTTAATCAGCAGAAGCAACCAAGCACTGAGCACAACCTGTTCAACAACGACAAAGAGACAGTGAGAAGGGAAGAAATGGAACAGCGAAAAACACAAGTAAACGAAGAAGGAGCGGGGTCAAGGAAGATCAACACAAAGACAAACACAGAGAGAACGAGGAATAGAGAGAAATAAGAAACGGATAAAACAAAGATCCAAGAGCTCCAACTTCTAATTAACAAGGCCTATAACTCGTTTCATGAAACTCCCAAGCCAAAGGTGGAAGGAAGAACCCTAATCAAATAGGGAAAACCCTCATTTAGAGGGAGAACTCTCAGAGAGAGAGAATTTGGGTCGCAATGGTAATTTATTTTTTATCTATCGTGATTGCACCTCCCTAATTTATGCCTGCTTTTATTGAAAAGTTTGTTACATTAGATTTTTCCTTTGTTTCTGTCATACATATGGCCTCACCAAATGTAATGTATGGGTTAAATAAATTTTGCACCATTCAAGATATTAGCCTCATCGATTATCCCTTAAATTAAATAAATATTCATTTCCCCCTATCTTTGGGCAATATTTAAATTAAATAAAAATTAACAAAAATACAATTAACTACTAATAATGTGATATATTGACAACAACACCCTCTATTGTTAAATATATCAATCAATTTGAAAGTTTATTCAATCACAATGTTTATAAAATACTGTGTTTGAATAAATCAATTAAGTAAAAAATAATTATTTCAATTTTGAGTATATGAATAGTCGTATTTATGATTAGCAAAATTTTATAAATTTAGTAATTTTAAATAAACTAATAAAGATGCTTTTGTGCATATTAAAATTTTATCATTGGTATTTTAGAGTGTAAGGTCTACTCAAATAAAAAAAATTATTACCATATATATATGTGTATAAATCTGGATCTAATATCAAAACATTAGGTATGAATACGGAACATAACTATCAAAATGTGTTTGAGTTTAAGTATTGCACATTAATTGACACAGCCAAATATATTGGACGTAAGGTTAGATCAATAGGCGAAATAGAGTTATTATATAAAAAGATTAAAAAAAACAAAAAGAAAGAATTTATTTTAATTTAAAAGTATTAACATTGATTTGATCAATATGTAGTTACTTAAATAATAATTTATTAACAGCGTAATGAATACAAAATAAAGTCATAATTGATATATTTAACTATAAAATCATTAAAGTGAATATAATATATATTAATAATAGTTAATGATATTTTTATGAAATTTAAAAAATTATCAAAAAATAGGAGGGAATAATTGATGAAGATATTATTTAACCCTTTAACCTATTAAGGAGTAGCATTACAAGAAAATGTCTGTCTAATAAATATTACCGTTACCTTGGCAAAAGAGGTCTAGCACTTAATACATATACAAAGTGGAGTGTGTACTGTACAGTGTACTTGAGAGAGTAAATAACCAGAGTCTACGGCCCTTTCTTCTAGTCTCAATTTGTTCTCCCCTTTCTTCTTCCCTCACCACCACATATTCTTCCATGGAAGAAGAATTCAATTGGAAATCATCCCCACTCAAGGACCGAAATATTTTCAAGATTCTAAGGGCGGTGAAATCCTCAAGTGTGTGTGGGGGGTCGCACGATCAGTTTCTCCAAAATGATCCGTTGGTTGCATGCGCGACCTTTGTGGTTTGAAGCTGTGCCTGAAGATTCCGATTAGGCCTCGCGTTCCTTAAATTCCTCACTTGTTGGAGTTTAGAGGGGTATTATATTTTTACCCAATTTCTTGATTTCAATTTTGTTATTTAGGGTTTGATTCTTCATATTTGTAGACTAGGGATTAACTGAATCTTGAGCAGTACTAATTGATCAATGAACATGTCAACTCTTTCTGTCGCATGGCTTCTTGGTTTGATGAATTAATCGATTATCTTTCTCCTTTCTTTGTTTTTCTTCATGTTTTCTGGTGCAGTTAACCGATTCCTTTTGCACTTTCTTGTTTTTTTTTTTTTTTTTTTTGTTTTTTGGTCATGTTCTCTCAATGACAGATTGAATCTTGGAAAATTTACTAATCAAGATTTTCTTTCTAGATGTAGATAGAAATGCTACATGTTTCTGAAACATGTGGTATGAGACATAATTCTGACTTCATTACATTGTCAAGTTTTTTTATGTAGCTTCAATAGATTCTTCATTCCAAAGAGTGCTCATTGTCATTGTTGTGCTTCTCAGCATTTCTTATCTTTAAGTTTGTGCATGAAGATTCCATCATTGTTAGGCTTCGCATTGCTTATATTCCTGTTCAAACCTAGAAAACAGGCAACAGAAAGAGTCAGATGTAGTGCTTTTGTTCTCTTGTGGAGAGGCTACATTTTTTAAACGCACAAATGCAGTGCTTTTGTCCACAAGACTGTTTCTATGTACATTTTGGTTGATCGCTAATTCCTGCATTCCAGAGGTTTTATTTCCATAAATTTATTTGTAATTTTCATTTCAAGTGTGTTCAATTTTGCTGCATGTAGAGAGAAAAGCTGCATGTTTTTTAAGCATTTGGTGTGACATCTTTCTTGGACATGATTTCGTTCATTGTCAAGCTTTTTTCAACTTCAACTTCAACTGTTCAACAAGTTTTTCCTTTTAGAAAACGTTCATTGTTAGTTTATCTTTTTCCCTTCCCCCTGTTTTTTTTCCTTTTTGCTTTTGTTCTCTTGTGGAGGGGCTACATTTTTTAAACACAAAAATGCAGTGCTTTTGTTCACAAGACTGTTGCTATGTACATTTTGGTTGATCGTTAATTCCTGCATTCCAGAGGTTTTATTTCCTTAAATTTATTTGTAATTTTCATTTCAAGTGTGTTCAATTGTCTACTTGTAGAAAGAAAAGCTGCATGTTTTTTAAGCATTTGGTGTTGGACATCTTTTTTGGACATGATTTCGTTCATTTGTCAAGTTTTTCAACTTTAACTTCAACTGTTCAACAAGTTTTTCTTTTAGAAAATGTCATTTTTTCGTGTTGAATTCCTCCTATTTCCTGTTTGTATGTTGGTATGTTTCTCTGTTACTTGCGTCTTTGGTTTAGAGAAATATCTACACTGAACAAATTGTCGCTGAATTAAATTTGACATTGTTGGTGATTGTGATTTGTTACAAAATGGAGGAGATATTTTACTATTTTCTATTTTCAGGCTCTAGTTCTTCAAGAACTTCTGGGGGAGATGATGACATGCACTTTCATTTGTATGCTCAGGTGACTAATTTCCTTATCTTAGTTAATATTCTTAATGCCAACCATATTCACCTGAATTGCGACTCTTGCTCTTATTAAAATTGATGGTAAGCCGCAGGCTATGGATTGACTTGAATTTCTGATCCTCCTGGATTGGATGGGAAAGAATGTCAGGTTCTAGCAAAATGTCATTGTTGTATGCATAATAGTTCCATATTTACCTATGTGATTATAATGGTACAAAGATTTTCTTTCTCTATGAGGGGTTTTGTATTTTCCTAAAATTATCTGAACTAGTTATACTTGGTTTATATAGGACTTTTGTTTTGATTAATTTTTTTTTGTTGTCTATATGTGACCTGTTACTAGCAAATATACTATGTTTGTTGGTTACACCATGTTGATAGTCTGACACAATCTAGAGTGAGACTATTGCTTGAATCTAATGGAAATTCATGCTGTGATATGACTTTGATCTGTAACACTGGGTACATTTTAGGAGCCGTCAGTAACCTTTTGTTCTCCTACTATTATCTTTATTACCAATCAGATTAGCCTATCTATCTATTATTCACTGTAACATAAGTGCCATCCAGCTGCTTTCTTTTACTTCTAGTTCAGCTTGAGTTTAGTAATCATTAGTAGCTTGGGAATCGATCAGCAGTATTCTTTTCTGAGGTGCATCTGAGAGCTCTTTTGGTTGTTAAGTATTTCCGGTTTGTTGCTTATGTCTGCCTCTGAAAAACTTTCTTGGTTCTGAAGTATTTTTGCTATGTTTCTTATGCCCCTGCATCTTCGTAGTTTGTTCTTTATGGAGTATTATTGCTATTGTTGATTATGCCCTTTAACTGGAGAACTCTATGAATATGGTTTAAGTAACAGGTTACATTGTGGAACCCAAATGATTATCTATGTTCTTTTCTCATATCCAAGTTTCTTTCACAATTATGTCTTAATACATATTATAGGATATGGAGGCAATATCTTATTTTCTTTTCCCATAACACGTGAGGCAATATCTGATTTTCTTTTCCATAAATAATATAGCATACAATTATAAACTGGCATCAACTTATTTGAAAAATCATTTCAGTACTATGTGTCGCATGCATTTTATTTGATTGTATCTATACTCGTTTCTTGTAAGATTGAGGCCTGAGCTCGAATTTGGTTTGTCAATTTTGTGCAAACTAAAGTAATCTCATATTCCTAAGAATCATGTGGAGATCAAAAGGTCAAGTAGAAAATTTAAACACTCAACTGAACGCTACAATAATGCATTTTGACAACATTCAGAGTCTAATGGCAACCGTTGTATCTATGGTTTCCTCTCGATTTGCTTTTCTATCAGAAAAGTAATCCATGTTCCTTTTCATTCTACTTTGTCGATTTTTCTCCCACATTTGAAAATCAAGAAAATGTTGAGCCATTGCTTTTACAATTTGTAAACTTCAAAACTTGAACCCCTGCTGTGATTCTGTGAATTGTCCTTGTTATCACCATTGTAATTTGGAAGAAACAGGAATATGTAATTTTTAAGGCTACTAAGAATATGAAGGATGCATGTGTAGAGTTGAATGCCCATCTGAAGAACGAAACTTCATTCTTTTTGTAGAATTTGCTCATGGTTTATTCATTTTGTGGGTTTCCTTTCATGTTTGCTTTACAATCTTTTTATGCCATTTATTTATCATTTTGTATGGATGTACAGAAAATCATGTTGTCATATGCTTTGACATCTTCACTTTTATAGGAGTATCATAGAAAGATTTGTTAGAAATTCTTTACCATATAATCGTAAACTATTTATTTGGGAACTTCGATAATGGAACACTGTGCCGAAATATAGGATGGTTGTCTACATGCCACTTTTAATTTTTTCTTTTTGGGATTTGAGAACTCTTTCTTCAATATTTGTGATTCTTAAATTTGAGGATTGTATTTTTAAGCAACATGCAGTTTTGACAAATAAATAATCTTACATTTACAAATTTGTTTTTCTTATCAAATGCCTTCATTTTCTAATGTACTCACCGAGTATTTTACTATTTTATTTATTTTTTTATTTTTTATTTTTGTCTTTCCTTTTTGATAACTCAACATGTTTTTCAATTGCACAGGCTTGAATGTGTCTGTTGCTTAAATGAATTAATATTCTTTGATAAATTTTTTTGTTTTCAAATCAGCTTCTAGTGCACAAATTTTTGTATAAAAAACCTACGTATTCATTTAATTGGTTTTGGATAAATGCTTAAGAATTCCTTGGAAAAGCCAATTCATTTCTTTTTTATAGCAAAGCAGTTTTTATCATTTTTTCAAAAAAGCAATTCATCTGACCTTTTTCCAATAACTTAGAAAAATTCCTCACATTTTGATGATTGAATTTAAATTTCTTTTTTGATAACAAAGCAGTTTTTATCATTTTCAAAAAGCAATTCATCTGACCTTTTTCCTATAAATTTGATAAATTCCTCACATTTTGATGATTGAATTTAAATGTTTTTTTAAGTTATCCAGAACACTTGAAATAAGACATGTATTAATTATGACGATATTTATGAATACAAATGCACATGTATTCGGGAAATAAAATGAATCAAATTGGCATGTAGACAACCGTCAATATTTTAGTATGTGATGTTTTATTAATGAAGTTCACAAATAAACTAAGTTGTGTTTTGTATAGTAATGATTTTTCAACAAACTTTATTGTGATACTTCTGTAAAAGTCAAATGTCAATAACACGACAAAAATATGATTTTCTGTAAAATTTGTACAAAATTTTAAATATGATATAAAAAGTTCTGCAAAGCAAATCTTGAAATAAATCCAATATTGAATAAATTAGGAGTAAATTTGCCAAAAGGTTGGAGTATAGTTCTCGAAAGAGGTATTCTTCACTATTTTGCATCAATCGTATTCTTGGAGGCTTAAAAAATTCAAGCACCTGTCTCTCTCAAATTAGAATAGTGAGAACTTGGACATTTTATAGAAATTAAAGCAGATTTTTGGGTTTTGAAGTGTACAAAGAAAAAAACAATGGTTTTTCAACTTTTTGGATTTCATAAAAGGAGAAGTTGACAAAGGGGATACATATAGGAACAAGGTCACTTTTCTTTTAGAAGAAGAGGGAGAGAGAGGAACATGGTAGGTATGCAAGTTGCCGTTTGGTTTTGAATGTTGTTGAAGTACATTGTGTGTTCGGTTGAGTCTTTAAATTTCCTAATACCTCAGATTTCCACATAATTCTTGGGTGTACAAGGTTATTTTGGCAAGCACACGTGACAAATCAATGACGGGCTTTGAGTCCCTCGGCCTTAATCAACGATATAGATGATAGATTGCACATGTTTCATTCTTTGCCTTTTGTTTTTCTTTTCAGGCTTAGACAATGACTGGCATACGATGCGAGACACCGCTGTTGAAATGATCTCAACACCAGAAAAGATCTGCCGATGGAAAACGCCGCTGAAGATGATCTCAACACAAGAAATGAGTTGAAGATGATCTCGACACGAGTCAAAGGACATTGGGAGCCTTCTGTTGTTGACACTAGTCTTGCCTATTGTAAATTAGAATACTTTGTTTACCGGGAACATGGGCTTCCAGTTTGGGAATGTAAAGACTATTCTTAAATAAAGATTTTGATATTTGTTACTTCAAACTTGTTTATGGGAAAGTAGTATAGAAAATCGATTCAAAATTGATTGCAACACAAGCACCAAACTTATAATATAATCATCACTTTTTCCTTCTGAAATACAAAAGCAAAACATCAAGAAAAGAAGAAAAAAAATTGTGGCCTGCTCATCTTGCGTTTGAGGGCTTTTATTTGTGGCTGACTACTGGCTTTTATGAGTTTGAGACAAATCAATTTCAAATGATTCCATCGTTTAGCCACAATGTTGCCAAACCAAGGTGCCTCCAATTTTCCACTTCTTGTAAGACTATGAATATTACTGTAAATGGGACTGAGGAATGAATCTAGTGATGCTATGATTGAAACTCGAATTCACAATGTAATTCCTAATCAATGATGCAGAAAACTATCCAAAGTCAATCCAGGCGCCCTTAATCCTATATTGGTAAGTA
This sequence comes from Sesamum angolense, assembly GCA_034509725.1. Taxonomy (NCBI): domain Eukaryota; kingdom Viridiplantae; phylum Streptophyta; class Magnoliopsida; order Lamiales; family Pedaliaceae; genus Sesamum; species Sesamum angolense. The sequence continues at coordinate 8,684,153 of JACGWL010000011.1, read as the reverse complement.
AATATGCCTTTAATCAAAATGAAAGTTATGAGCTTGTGTTAAATGTATATATCAAGTTAAGTAGTAATTCTGGTAAATAAAATTGCAAAAAAGTGCATATACGCCACTTTTTCACTGACGAAGAGACTTAGGTATGAGTCCTGAAACTTTCAAACGTTAGAGGCTAAATATGATGAGTCAAAAGTTTGAGGGACCAAATCTGTATAAGTGATATAGTTGAAGGATGAAAAGTGATACTTACCTACATAAATGACAGAAACTTAGAAACAGAACTTAATCCATGATAAGTGTCTCAAATTTTTTAGAAACAAAATTTCACGAAGCAAGAGTATCCAGAAAGTGTTTTTGAGGCATAGCGATTCATCTTTTGATAATTGGTGAGTGTAAAGCAACAAGGGTTTGTATTTTCAACATTTTTGTTACCATTCTCCCCACCATTCTTTTAACTTCTGAACCGCAGAGCTCAGGCGCGGTTAAGGATGGTGTCTGCTGCGAAATCCCTGATCCAAACCCTTCCTCGTTACATAAAGAAACCCTGGTTGTAGACTTTCCTGCTCATTGGGGACCTGCTGGAGTGTGGTGGGCCCACTGCAGAGAAGGCCCAAAGGAAGGTGGAGGAGCTGGAGGGAGACATGCGTGCAAAGGAACGTCAATACGAGGCTAGCCTTACCCATTTAAGATATGAGGTTTCAAGCTTACATGGCCGCTCGGAGGAAACAACCCTAAAGATTCAAAATTACCCTTCTTTTGGGGAGCGAAAGAGAAAATTTAAGGAGCCGTGGATCAGCAGGGTGGTAGACTTCAAAAAGTCTAAAGAGTTTCACCGTCTCCTTGCTGAAAGTGCCTTGAAATATTATTATCATGGGTATCAGACGTGCGTGGGTCAGTCAGTTGATGCCGGCTACCCTCAGTTGGCTGTTTCTACTGATTTGCTTGGAAATTCATGCTTGCTTGGCCGATGCTCCTGAGCCCGATGAGGAAATGCCCCAAGAGTTTCCCGAGAGCCTGCTTTATGCTCCACTTAAAGGCGAGGCTCCCGCAGATCCAAAGGATCTCATGGTAGAGAATGCAACTCCTCTAAAGATGGTTCCCCCTGTTGCGGATGATACTGTTGTCCCTCTGCTGATAAATGAGACTTTGCTTTCTTGATTTAACAAATAGTAGTGCTACCTCCTACGTGAGGATTTATGAAAGTGCCCACCTGTGCCATTTTGGATATTTTTTATCAGTGTTCTACAATTTTATTCAATTTCCTTTTTGCTTCTTATATGTTGAGCAAGATTCCTGCCAGGATTCGTATGATTCCTGAAAGAAAATAATGATACTATCCTCTGTTTATTTAGAGGATCCCTATCGTAGGAATTTAGGGGGACAGAATATATTCCAAACACTTATGTTGTGAATTTTAATAAGGTAAATCATATGAGAGAAACCATATTTTGAAGTATAAAGCTACTTTAATCAGGCACTCTGGAATTATAAATGGAGATACGGTGGTAAGATTAATAACTTGAGAATGCTCTTGATCCATAGTATATAGCCAAGGTAAAGAGGATACCTCTAAGAAACGCAGGCTGATAAGACAACTTAGGTATGGATTATGCCAGTGAGGTAACTCAAGCAAAAGGTACCCACTAGAGTGGTTTACATAGATATGCATCGGTAAGGCAACCTAAAGGTACCAGTAGGGTGATCTTGCCAGTAGGGTGGCTTAAATAAACACTTGTCAGCAATGCTATAAGGAAAGTATGTGCTAGTGGTGCGATTTAAGTAAGGCGTGCGCCAACAAAGCAATTTAAAAAGCGTGTGCCAGCAAGGCGACTTTAAAATCATGCGCTAGTAAGGAGAATTAAAAGCGTACGACAACAAGGCGTCTAAAAAACGTGCGCCAGTAAAGCGACAAATAAGGTTGAGCTTGTGCATTTTTAGGATGCGACCCTACAATCACTGTGAAAAGAAATGTCGTAATTTCATTAAAAATGGGCACTTTACAAGTGAAACGGTTCTATAAGCAAAGGAGATTCCAAGAATAGAATTTTCTGAAGTTTTAAGCATTCCATAGCCAAGAAAGACTTTTGTCGTCTATGTCTTCCAATTCATATGCCCCGAATTTGAGGATTCGGGTGATTTTATAGGATCCTTCTTAATTAGGGCTAGCTTTCTTACTGGTCCAAGAGTGTCTCCTCGCTGGAGCACAAAGTCTCCCACCTGGAATTCCCTTCTTCTAACTCGTCGATTATAAGCATTGACTATTCTCTGCTTATATCTTTCTAGGCGGGTGCGGGCATCCTCTCTTACTTTCTCTACATGGTCTAGACTGGTTCGTAACAAGTTATTATTATTTTCTTGCTCATAACATTGGATTTGACTGTGCTTCTAATGGGATGACTACTTTTGATCCATACACCAAATTGAAATGAGTTTCTCCAATAGTGGAACGAGGAGTAGTTCTGTGTGACTACAACACCCCTGGTAATTTATCTACCCACTGTCCGCCTGCTTGCATTAGCTTTGTTTTGATCCCTTGGACTAGGATTCGGTTAATGACTTCGACTTGTCCGTGGGTTTGAGGGTAGGCAAGGAATGTGAGGCGTTGTTGGATACTTGCTAGCACACCAATCTTGAAATTTTCAGCCTTGAAATCATTGTCAGAAATAATAACACGAGGCAGACCATACCTGCAAATGATGTTTTTCCACAAGAACTTGAACACTTCATTTTCTGGGATTAGAGCTAAAAGCTCTGCATTTACCCACTTGCCGAAATCCACTGCCAAGGAGGAATTTACTTGCCCTGTTGCTATGGGAAGGGCTCTACTATATCCATTCCCATTGAGAGAATTGACAGGTGCCAATAATGCTTTGAGAGGATTTGCTAGAACATAAATGAGGGTGGCATGCTTTCGTCAGTTGCATTTTTTCGCTCAGCTTATTACATCTTTCTTGAGGGTTGGCCAGAAATATCTTGCTCGTAAGGTTTGTTGGCTAAAGCGCATACCTTCTACATGAGGTCCACAAAAGCTCTCATGTATTTTCCTGCAATACATTTCTCACTTCCTCCATTAACAAACATCAAAGGAAAGGTTTAGAAAAACTACGTTTATATTTGTTAACGTTGAATAAAGCAAAGCTGGTTGCCGCTTTTTAAGCGGGCTGCTTCAATTTCATTAATCGGAAGAATGCCTCATGTGAGGTAGTACATGAGGGGTTTCCTCCAATCTGTCTCAACTTGCAATTGTGGCAATGTTAGTTTTAAGAGAATTATTAATGAGGGTTCTGATAATGATGTTGCAAGTATTACAACCAACCAAGGGCTGGCAAATCTGGCCAAATAATCAACTTTGGCATTTTCTGTTCAAGGAATTTGATGGAGCTGAAAATTTTTTAACTGGATGGTGAGTTCCTATATCTCCGGGAGATATTCCTTCACCCATTCCTCCTTAATTTCATGTTCGCCATTTACTTGCTTAGTTACCGACTAGGAATCATAGTAGGAGATTAAGTTTCTGGTTCCTGCATCGAAAGCTATTATGATACTTGCAATGAGAGCTTCATACTCGGTCTCATTGTTCGAGGCCTTGAAGCCAAAACGTAGGGCATATTGTAGTTCATCCCCTTGTGGACTGGTGAGTAAGCTAGGAAGTTTAGAGGAACCATCTACATGTAACAACTAATTACCTTCATCTCCTTCTGTAAATGTTGCTTCTTTTACGAATTCCGCTAAGTTTTGCGCCTTGATGTTTGACCTAGGCTAGTAGGAAATGTCACATTCACTGAGCTCGAGGGCCCATTCAATCATTTTTCCTAAGGTTTCTACTTTGCCCAATGTGGCTCATAGTGGAGCATTAGTATGTATGCAAATGGAATATGTTAGAAAATAAGGTCGCAATTTACGTGTTGCTATAATTAAAGCAAAAACTAATTTTTTACCTAAGGGTACCGTTGTTCAGCTCCATGTAATACTTTACTCACGTAATAGATAGGTTTCTGGTGTCCTTCTTTTTCTTTGATGAGCACGGAGCTGACCGTTTGCTGGCTTGCTGTCAAGTAGATATATAAGGTTTCGCCCGGGGTCGGCTTGGTGAGTAAGGGTAGTTGTGCTAGGTATCTTTTCAGATCCAGAAACGTCTACTGACATTCCTCATCTGAGTCGAAGTCCTTGGTTTTCCAGGAAAAAAAACAACAACTTCGCTCTGCCGATCGGGAAATGAACCTGCTGAGATCCACTATCCGTTCTGCTAATCTTTGTATTTCATTGAGGTTAGCAGGATGTTTCATCTCCTGGATAGCTTGGATTTGCTCGAGGTTAACTTCTATCATTTTCTCTATTACCATGTATCCTACAAATTTGCCACTTCTTACTCCAAAAGCACACTTAGCTGGACGGAGCTTCATATGAAACTTCCTCAATGTGCCAAATGCCTCCGCTAAATCAACAAAGTGTTGATCCATCTGCCTATTTTTTACTAGCATGTCATCAATGTAGACTTCCATGTTGCGTCCCAGCTGTTCATGGAACATATGGTCCACAAGGCGTTAATACGTAACTCCTGCATTTTTAAATCCAAAATAGCAATAGGTTCTTCCTGAGGTGATGAAGCTAACACACTTCTGTTCATCGGGATTAAGCGCTATTTGATGGTAACCTGTGAAGCATCCATTGAGCTCAATAATTAATGACCAGGGTGGAATCCACCAGCTAGTCTATACGAGGTAAGGGGTAGAAATCTTTAAGGCATACTTTATTAATATTTTGAAAGTTAATACATATGCGCCATTTGTTACTTTGGTTTAGTCACGAACACAACATTGGACAACCATTCTGGAATTGGATTTCCCTTATGTGTCTTGCTGATAGTAGTTCACTTACATCCTCCTGTATGATCTTATCTTTCTCGAGTCTAAAATGTCTCTTCTTCTGCTTCACCAGAGGGAGGCTGGATCTATATTTGGACTATGCACAACTACGCTAGGGTCGATCCCTACAAGGTTACTAGTTGTTCAATCAAAGATGTTGGAATTTCGGTAATCGATTTTTGTAATTTTTATCCGGCTCTACTAGCACCAGCTGAATACTCAGCATCTCTTCCGCTGGTTGGACACGAGTGGGGTCCACACTTCTTTGATTTTCCTCTGGGAAAAGGTCCTACTGTGTTCTTTATTAGGAAGGCACACTTCCATTTTATTGTTACTGTTTTTTATTGCCTCCACATAGCACTTCCATGCTGTGTACCGATCGCCTTTAACTTCTCCCATGCTATCTCTAATAGGGAATTTCAACTTCTTATGATATATGGAAAAAACAGCTTGGAAAGTATTTAGAGCAGGTCGTCCAAGGATCAAGTTGTATGCAGATGGCATGTCTACGACCAGGAAAAAGACCATTCTAGTCCTCCGAGTAGGCTCGGACCCCAAGGAGAGGGGACGTGAAATTTGTCCCAACTGGTGTACCACCTCCCATGCAAAACCGTATAACAACGTGTCCACGGGCTCCAGGTGGAAGTCCCATAATTCCGTTTGCTGATATACTTTATAAAATAGGATATCGGGGGCACTACCTAAATCCACAAAAATACATTGAACATTATAATTAGCTACAGTGGGAGAGATAATAAGTGCATCATTATGGGGTAAATGTAATTTTCAAACAAGAAGAAAGCGTTTATAATTAAGACAAATTTCATGAGTGCTCATCATAATTTACTTAATTTATACAAAGAATGAATTCGTGACTTCCACCCGAGCACATATTCAAGTTAGTTATCAACTGTACAACATAAATATAACAATATATTGATCTTTGCAATTATATAATATATATATATATATATATATATATTTGTAACAGTTCACAAATAATAATTCCATATTTGGTGGCATGATTACATGCCCTATATGTGGGCAAAATCAAACGAAACAACATGGTTTGGCTCATTGTGAGCTATATAACATGCGTAATCATGCAGAGAGCATAGAAAGCCTGAAACTTTTTCTTTTGCCTTTTTGTCTCTAGGTAGATAAGCGTGCAATTCATGCTGTGCCACACTCCCATCCATCACCAACCCATTTTGCCGCAGCTAATAATCAGGAAAAAACAAGACACAAGTCCTACACGAAACATGTTCGTGTCACGCAAATTTTGTTCTGCACACCCCCACAAAACTCCTTTTAACCTTGAACAAATTTGTTCCCAGTTGAAAACAGACATCTACATTCTTGAAAAAATGACAAATTTTTATGTCACTTTATTGAAGGAGACGCCTAATTAAGCTGTTCACAGTTTGTTACACTTTGACCTTTACTGGCAAGAGCCCTCCATAAATTTCCATTCCCATTCTTTGCAATTCAGGAGGACCAGAAACACTAGTAAAAGAAATGGGGTTGAGAAGATGCACATCAGCTGCATTTCTTGTTTTCATGGTGTCATCGGTAGTAGTAGTTCATGGGATCCTCTAGTTCCTGCACTACTACTCTTCGGAGACTCTGTGGTTGATGTCGGAAACAACAACAATTTGCAAACATTAGTCAAAGCAAACTTCCTTCCTTATGGAAGAGACTTCAATACCCATAAACCTACAGGAAGGTTCAGCAATGGAAAGCTGGCCACTGACTTCACTGGTAAGTATTTTATACAACACACAGAGAGTATCAGTGCCTCAAATACGCAGCATCACCTTTTTAATTCATGTGTATATCCACAGCTGAGTACCTTGGATTCACTTCATATCAACCTGCATACCTTAGCCAAGAAGCCAGAGGGAGAAATATACTTACTGGTGTCAACTTCGCCTCTGCTGCATCTGGGTACTATGAACCCACAGCACAGCTATATGTAAGAACTTGATTATATATATATATATTATATGTGTGTGTGTGTGTGTGTGTGTGTGAGAGAGAGAGAGAGAGAGAGATGTTTGAGACGAATACATAGACCACTAACTTGAATTTGTATGTGCAGGGAGCTTTGACATTGGCACGGCAGTTGGAATATTACAGGGATTGGCAGAGAAAAGTGGTGAGTATGGTAGGAAGAGAGAAAGCTAATGCTATATTCTCAGGAGGGATCCATCTCATAAGTGCAGGGACCAGTGATTTCATTCAGAATTACTACATCAATCCATTACTCAGAGTCTACTCCCAGATCAGTTCTCAGACATTCTCATGAGATCCTACTCTACCTTAATCCAGGTAAAACCTGCTATACTTGGTATTGGCAGCCATATGACCAAGATTGCTAAAATATAATACATAGGTGATTGCATATCCTTTTCCTTTTCATAACACAGTAAATCAGTAAAAGAAAACTTGATCAAGTGACAATGCTTAGAAACTTTATAAGGATTTTAAAAAGCCACATAGATAATGGTCAGAGCATTTTCAATATTCACTAGTCTGCAGTCGCAAAAAATGTGTAGTATAAAGTATCTGAAGAACTTCAGCAGGGAAAGAAAAAATATACACCACAACATTGTTTAATTTTCTATTAGTACGTACAAATGAAAACAAGTTTTTACAAGGAAATGTGATTAAACATAAGTAAAATGCACTGTTGTTAACTATATATTTGGTTCCATGACAAACACAGTATACCTAGCTCCAAGTTAAAATATGATTTACAAAGTCATATAAGAAGTCAGTATGATACTCACAACACAGTTTCTTTCAGCAGTATATTTGACATTAGCAATGATGCATCTTTCACAGAATCTATACAGTATAGGAGCAAGGAGAATTGGAGTTACAGCTCTGCCACCAACTGGATGCTTGCCAGCAGCCATTACTTTATTTGGTTCAGGAAGCAACCAGTGCGTTGCAAGGCTGAACCAAGATGCTGTTTCATTTAACATAAATTGAACACCACATCCCAATATTTGAAGACCAAGCTTCCTGGACTGAAACTTGTGGTTTTTGATATCTACCAACCTCTGCTGGATATGATTACAAAGCCAAGCGACAGTGGTATGTTGAAAGTTTTTACAAGATCCCAAGATGACTTAACACTCCTGCACGAGCATATGACAATTTTGTCAGCTTTAAATAGCACCCAAGGAAAGTATCTAACAAAAGGAAACAAGATGCGAATTCACACCCCAAATGCACCAAAAGAAGTTTCTGCTTCACATTCTTTACTTTTAATTATCATCCAAATGTATCTTACTGATTTTATACTAATCTCCAGGATTCTTCGAATCAAGAAGAGCTTGTTGTGGGACAGGTATAATTGAGACATCATTTCTCTGCAATACAAGGTCAGTGGACATGCTCAAATGCCACAGAGTATGTGTTCTGGGATGGATTCCACCCGTCTGAAGCTGCTAATGAAAAATTGGCCCAAGATCTACTTGAACAGGATTTGATCTCATCTCCTAGTGCCCACATGCAGTAGCAGCAATCACCTAGTTCCACTTCAATCATCTATTGATATATTATATGCTCTTATAGCTTTTAAGGTTGTACTGATAGTTTCATTTCCTGCATTTGGTTAATGTGCTTAGGTATTTGACAGTCTAAGCTTTGTAAAGTAGACTAAGTCCAACCTCAATCTGCTGATTATACGAGTTACAAGTTAAAGAAAGCGAGAGTATGCAAGTAGTAACTAGTAAGTCTCAGGTGTCTTGAGTTTAGTCCCTTGAGTTCAATTCCAACAAAATAGTCTGATATCAAGATTCTCTAACAGTGAGGATTAACAAGTAAAACTTCTTAATGAGTGGACAAAATACCAGGAATGTAGTTAGAGATGATGACAGCCTAAGATTATGAAGAACACAAAAAGCAGTGCATCTAATTTCCATATAGTTGGGAAAAATATGCGACGTTCAGATTTGATTAAAAATTTCAGCATTCGGTCCAGCCATTATGAAAAAGAGATACCAACCAGTCCACAATGTGACAAGATAGCATCATTACGACCAACTTTTGGAGTGAAATTGAAACCTAAGAACTGAAAGGCACTACACTGTGTAATTTCCAACCTAAATTTATATAATCATCCAACAAATTCATTGTTTCAGAGACCATAATATATAACAACACTGAAACTAATATAAAACACAAAATCAACATTAAATAGACATCTACCTTATCAGCGGATTCATTGTCAGAACTACTAAGAAAGCTCAAATCCGGCATTAGAATTGATGGCATATAGAAGTTTTGCTCTCAAAGTGCTCGCACGTTTGTATGTTGGAAGCTGTATCCATTACATGAACCACAGATAAAAAACAATATCCATTAATGATTTCACAAAGTAATAGAAGAATTCTCTTTAGATGATGAAAATATGGCTAGATCATCAGAAAATCTCACAACCTTAAGAATGAAGCATGGTATGCCCACAAAACAGTACCTTCAGAGTATTATAACATGTAGAAGCTGATGGAAGTCGATCCACATCCTGTCCTCCGAATGAAGCCCAAAGAGGAGCATCACAGGCCACCTACTTAATCACAAGTTCTTGAATCAGATCACACGTCCATGGTATTCTCGTCGTTTTCAATATCTTGGATGTCCTTTAGAGTTTTACGCCACATATGTACTCTGCGTTTTGGTTTTTCTGGTGGGAGTAAACGATTTTCCTTGATAATTGTTCTTATCTCTTCTTAGGCCAATTAACTGATATGTAGGAAAATCAATAATGCCTACCCACTTACCGACTTACGATTATCAATACATTTTTATATAACTTTGATTATGATTTTTGAATAAGAAAATGCATCAATAAGAGTACTTCATGAAAAGTGCTTCTAAAAGGAGCGACGCCCAAAACACTAGGTGGACTCTAATGGAGGGCCAAATTTGCCAAGAACAGAGTGCCAGGTCTAGCAAAGTGACATACATATCGATTTCGAATCTGGATCATAAAGATACTTTTATCGATCTTGGCGAGATATACCCCATCTATTTTATAGATGGGTAGACTTTCTCAAATTCTTAAATAACTATCTAAAATATAACTCACTCAGAACGCTTTTTGAAAGATTGTGGTCTAAATTGAAAATGGGACAAGTCAAATATCATATATATTTTGTTTACTCATCCAGTCATATACCTGTGGAACATAAATAACAATAAATGGATCTAAATCTCTATATCGTCACTCATACTTGCAGACCCAGGTATGACCAAAATTGTCTGATTAGATTCGAGATTTCCTAATTCGCATCACCCCAATGTCTAAATACATGAAAAGGTGATTAATAAAAGTTTGATGGCCCTGAATAAATCTGTGAACCCATTATGAAACATTAAACAAATGAACTGAAGTTGGCAAATACCTTATGTATAGTAAAAGCCGGATGAAGATGTTTGAACCCAAGCAAAGGTGCTCGTGAACAGCTGGTTACAAACTTCAGAAGCATACAGCGCTCTCTTGGCTCAAATCCTGCAAACACCTATGAACAAACAAACCAAATTATAATCTAAAAGCTACAGATGAACAATTTCAGTAGAACTGGTGTCATGGAAAAAGAACATGCAGAATACGGACATATAGTAATCAATTTATATCATCAATTCCTGCAATTAAACAGACACATCCAATATGCAGTTGTAGTCCACTTTGTTTTTGGACAAATAAGCAAGCTCGAATTGATGCCATAAAAACTAGTAGCCCAACGAGCAATCCTCAAAATGAAAATTCCAACCATAAGACAATATGTAAAATCATCTCATCACACAAATAGTCTCCAAGAGTTGATGGTCCAAGAAAATCAGACTCTAATTTTACTATGAAGAACACCATACAACCACTAAGTTGTAGGAACTTAGATGCAAAATAAAATTTGTGGCAGCAAAGCCGCATAATCCTCTAAGAAAGTGTAATACACTACCACATGAATGCCCTGACCCAAGGGCTCTGTTAGAGAACTGACGTAATCTTACTGTGAGAATGCATTTCTCATCTTCCTCTTGTTTCTTACAGCTCTTGCTCATTGTTTCTCTTAGCTTTGTAATACAATTGAGATAATCAAAATAAAGGAGTTTGTTGGTTCTTAAAGAGTAAGTTCGAGTTTTTGACAACCTAAGGAGCTATAATCTCCCAACCATTTGAGTTTACAAGCCAAAAGCAACCATGCTTAAACGGGTATGCAACTTTTCCATAGGGTTTCTTCTTATAGCTGGGAAATAGGACTTAGGTGCTAAGAAGTATCCTTCAGTAACTTTGTGCTCTAGCTCAAACTCAACCAAAGAGCATGAAGCGATTGGCTAGATGTAGAACACTGCTGGCCTGAGAGAAGGTGGCATCTCCCCAGGAAACATGGCAAAATTTCTCTACATTCTTTTTGGTTCTCTGTCAACCAAGGTGTAGCTTGACAGATTTTGAAGAAAAGATCAGCTGAGACAGAAGCCTCAGCCTACCTGAGACAAGGCAGCTTTGTATATAGCGGAACTGCGCGTACAGGAGAATGAATTCAAACAAAATTTCAGTTTGCAGAAAAGGAAATCAAAGGCCCTCAGACTTGTCCAATTAATAATAGAATTGCTTTACAAACAGAATGGTAATGGTTTGTGCAGCTCGCATGCTGGCATTAGATGGCAGTTAAGTTTCATTCAACCACAAATGTGGGAAGCCAATTAGTAAACAGGTACTTAAAGTGCTATCAGGTGCATATACCTCCCAAAATATTTTAATGGTTCGACTCCCTTCACTGTAACCCCCAGTATATTGTGCGTTTTTCCTCAAATCCTCAACATCAATGTCATGATCCCCACCCGAAAGTAACTGCGAACAAAAAAATAGATCAGCATGCAATGAAAGTCCAGACTAACTAGAACTTTGTATAATATAAAAGTCAAGGGCATAAAATGCATGTACAAGTTACAAGAGTCTATGAAAAATGGCGAGCTTGTATTAGAGACCAATATTTGTTATAAAAAAGAATTACTTTCTTGACTTAGCACCTCAAAGTGCAAAGCAAACTTTGTCCACTAAAACCACTTTCGATTAGTAAAGACCATATTCACTAAAACCTCTTTGGATATGCAAAGACCATACTCAACATAAGTGATACACCATTTTCTATTGACGGTATAATCTGAAAGGTGATGATCAACTTGGAAAATTTTCAACGAATATCCAATATTTACTTCTGCAAATACATATATGAGTGCTAGCCTTCCCAGAATTATATGATGTAAGCTCTCCCCACAGATCCAAAAAACTAAATACAGTACACTTACAGCCCTATACATAACATAAGTAAACAGGATCAAGGAATAACCAAATAATGATGCATCAGAGGAAGATACCTGATTAAACTCATTGCATTAAATAACTTCAACCAAGAAGGGGATATTAAATCCGTCAGCCCTCGATAAAATGCATTTGAGAAAGGAAGTATCTGCAATTCAATGCGATAAGGTAATGAGCTATTACAAGCATGCAAACTTCATCCAGACATGAATGCCCATCAATACCTGTCTGTTAAGTTTATAATCTGCCATTGCATGAACATATTGCAATTTGTTCTCATTCGTCACAGAGATATCCTTGCCTCCTGGTTTGAGTTCAACAACATGTCGTTTTCCAAGTGATTCTTCAGTCACGGTGAAATCCAAAGAAAGATCCTCAACATCACCATCATAATGCTGCATGGCCAATTTGTTGATATCAGAAAATTTCAAACATAAATACACAAACCTCATTTGTAACAGAATTGCATTGCTCAAGAAGATATATGATAAATCCAAACATCCAGAACTCTATGACAGAAACTCAGACATCAATGGAAAACCACGATACTTTAACAGTTTAAAATAAAGATGATGATAAGCAAATCTCGTTCCAACATGCAAAGCCACAGTTCATGCAAAGTGTATGGTCTGAATTGTGATTCTATTGAAAATGCCACCTTTTTTGCACCAGGGATTAACAGAAAATGGTAATAGTAACCCAGCCAAATTATTTCTTGGACATCTATATATACTTCAAGCCAGAGTCCTATCACCAAAATCTTTTGCAACTGACATCACAGGATCAGTTAGCTCTCTCTGCCTGCAGCACCAGTTCTCAACCCTAACTACCAAAATTTATCCCCTTTCTGACAGACTACCGCCAATGAAGGAAGTTTCTGCATGGAACACCACCATCACCTTCATACTCTACGATGCCAACTTCTCTCTGCCATGCAAGGCGATCTAAAAGTCTCCCTCCATCTCCTCCCTTGTAATTAACTATGATGGTAGTATGAGACCACAAATCATGAAAACCATGAAAACTAAAATCTATTTCTGGCCCATCAAAATGCTCATGCCCTTTGTAAGGATTGGGTCAAGCTCCTATCCTTATGAAGACAGGAAGATAATGGCCTATGATATACGAGCAGGAATCAATCAAGATTCAAAATTCTATCAGTCAAGATAGTAACTGCAGCTGGATTTGAATGTAAGAGAAAAAAGGTAGAAGAGGAAAGATCAAGACTGCTTGTTGCATGTCAGTTCCATGCTATAAAAACTCCACAAGAAGAAAACAAATTGTGATGACGAGCTAAACACTAGGGAGCTGTATATTTTTCTCAAATTCAGTGGTTTCATAAAGCATTCACCTTAACATACATGAGATTCCTGTAAAGCTCAGGATCGAGAGTGGAGAGTTCATCCAGAAAGCTATAGCGTCCCAACAACTTTTGCACGAAAACTTGTGAAAAATAGAAATCAAGCAATATTCCTTCATACAGAGCTTTACCAACTATTCTTCCCAGAAACTCAATCATCTGGATCCCATTATCCAAATATCTTGCAGCTGTATTTGGAATTAAAAGCCTGTCAGAAGTTGAGGTCTGACAGAAACAGCCCATACCTGAGTAATATGCAGTGCAGTCATATCAGAAAACAAGAAGGATGATATTAAAAAAAATTCATGAGCAGAGGAGACTCACTCTGCTGAAAACGCTACTTTTGAGAGGTCAGTTAAGAAATTCTTTGGACAATCCACCATAGTCAAGACCAGCCTCCGGAAGACCAGATTCACTAACAAAGGACACATGGATAGCAGATTTCAACCGTGAACCAAGTGAATTAAGTTGTTGTAGTCCATCTTCAAAAATATGACCACGACGAATAACCACCTCAATTGATCGTGAACCAGGTCCAGTGCCTTCACCAGCCAATCTTCTTGACACTTTGTCCATGCTGATAAATTCTCTGAACATTTTTACTCTGAAAAATTCCAGAGTATTTCAGATTATTCTTGGCATCATAAAGCAAATGCAAAAATCAGTTGGCTTAAGAGTGTACGAGAAAAAGTGAAAAATTAGAAGAATTTCACTGGCATGTCCAAGCATGTGCTATAAGAATATGAAACTACTCAACATGGACTGCAGGTGATACCAAAGTAAATGTAAGTCAAAAGGAAAAGACTACTATTTTCATACAGGGGCTTTTAATCCACATATAACTTACTATAATCCCAAGGGAAGAAAGATATTAGCTTATGAATGTGCAGAAACCAGATAATCTCAAGTTTTGTCCTTATGAACTTACATAGGTTGGTAGCTTTGGCTTGTAGCTTAAATTCTGGAAAAGTGGAACGCAGTATGAGAAGATTTCTTACTTCCAAGCGATGTATAAAAAGAGAGTTTCTTGGAAAACTAACCAGAAAGCATCTCCACCATAGAATTTATATCTATTAGCAAAGTCAAGACAGAAATAGTACTACGACTACCAACAATGAACTCTGATCTTGTGGTGTTGAACCTACCTTTCTTCGAATGGAAATACGTGTGGCATAGTAGTAATGACGGAACCCATGCTTGAGGAGGCTGTTCCATCTGCGCCTGAGGAAACTTCATGAGTCCTGGCAGCCACAGCAATTGGCATCCTGTTATTTTTACCAGGCGAAAGCCACAAAGAAGGATGACAAAATTTGCTCCTGCAATCTCTTTCATACAATAAATGCAGGCATCGAACAGCAGAATCCACAATAGCTCTGTGCTGAGGAGTAACACCCGAGATAAGGAATTATATACAAGAGTATTCACCATTGATGCAATTTTCCGCTGCTGCTCCAAAGTGAATGGAACCTAAGTAATTAAATTATGTTAGTAAATCATTACCACCATGTATAAGTTCAAATTTAATTCACTATTACAATGTACATGTACTAATTGAAGAATTAAATATAACCTGCTTTTCATAAAACTCTATGTCATCCAGAATCAGCAACAGATGTGAATAGGTGGAACAAAAGAGAAGGAGCAGACAAGCTATGTCCCTTGATATGCCTTCGGGACCCCGCCTTAGGGGCTCAATGTCCCACTTATCGGAAGGATCTTCCTCAGTTTGGCTAAAATTGGAACTGGAATTGATCGAATCCACAAAAACATTCTCTGTTGGTGCCTTTCCAGTAATTTTTTGCAACACATTGGCCCATTTATAGCCTGTGTCTTTACCAAATCTCTTTTGCCTTCCATCAGAAACACCATCACTTATATCTCCTGAGATAGCATTTGCATAGAGTGATTTTGAATTGACAATATGCTTCTTTTGTTGAAAGAGAGATTTTTCTAGTTCTCCCCACAAACTGAAAAGAAATCAGGGGTGAACGAGAGCATGTTGAGGACCGGCAAAGATTTGAGCAAAGGATTCAAAATTGAAAATAGTTGAAGCATGCATGAATAATAATAAGCTACATCAAGCAATCCGCACTTCCATGAATACTGTTGATTGGTTGATGGAAGATTATCAGTGCCACTTCCAGAAGCATCTTTTTCAAAAGCTAGGAGTTTCTTAAGATGCCACTGTTGAAAGATAGGCTTAAAAAGGTCCATGTAGAACAGGTTTGAGAATCCACAAGTGGTCTCATCCATGTGAAAAACAGATTCGGCAGATGTATCATTACCAGCTTGGAGTTCTTCAGTATTCCTTGTCATCCTTCCAAAGTTTTCAAGTGAAGCCAACAGGTTATCCGCAAGCAATATAACTACATGGATATAGGATGCATAGTCTAGGCCTTCAGTAAACTTCCCCGAATCCAGTGAACTCGTATAACTCCCTGTCGCAAGGCACACAGTGTTAGCAAGAAGCCAACCAACGTGTGGCATCTTTCTGGAGGTTATGTCCAACTGATCCATCTCAGAAATTTCCTTCAAAATCTTCTCTTTTGAGATCTGTCATCACCTGCCATGGTTTGATCAGCCCCCTAGCGCTTTACTATAGAAAGCTATAAGTTCCATAAAATTGAACAATCATATTGTATCATGAAAATTTTATAGAATGAACTACATAACTTAAAATAAACAAATTCAAAAAGTTCCAGCGCATGCTGTTCAGTTACTAGAGCAATAAACAAATCCCTTACCAAGCTACAAATGCTTTCAATGTTTCCAGTGGTTATTAATGCAGGAGTTTATACGTGTTTAACCAACTCTTACCAGTAAAGTCCTGAGGCATGGTGATAATACTGACTTGTGTCTCAAAGCTGGTACAAGTATTGCAGGCAAGCGTTGAGGAAGCCAAGGTATTGTGAGTAGTGAGACACAATACTGCTCCACAGCACACTCCAACATGCCATTATCATTTGTGTCCATGTTTTTTAAGTGGATGGCCGCAAAGATAAAGTTATTGCACTGGCAATTATCAAGAATCTATCATCTGTCTGACAAGAGACTGACTCTTGACGAGAAACAGGAGCTTTCAATTTACAAATGAACTTCCTGATGCAATTATACAACCCACTTCTCTTACTCCCAATAAACTGCACTAGATTTTTCACTGCATTATTTGCATCTTTACAGGCATCATCCGCAATGCAATTCCAACTTTTTGCATCAGTTAAGAGAACTGATAAACGCATTGCAGTTGATGTGAGTGCAACATCTTGAACCCTTTGACTGGAGTAGTCAAACATAGATAAAATAAACAAGCAGACAGAAATCAGCTTTTTTGATTGATAAAACCATATCTGTCTCTCTTCGATGCTACCAGTTGCCATCAGGCAAAAGCTCTGATGTACATCTGCATGTCAAAGTTATAAGTACATCAAAACCATTTATATTTTATCATAGAAAAAACAAAAAAAACAAAAAATCAAGAAGCTAACTAGAATCTGTCCATGTATTATCATAAGTTAGAAAGAGATAAAGGTCTGCCAGGAAAAAAAAAAAAAACAAACAAAGGATTTCCTATATTGAGCTTATATATGTCTAAGTATGTAATACAATAATTCAATCCTTATAGTGGCATAAATTGCATTTCTGCCCTACTCAAGGATATAAGGAAGGAAACACACTCAGGTATTATATACTCATGCAGCTACTGATCTATGTGATCTCTAATAGTCATCTCATATGGCCTGCTCCAGCTGTGATACCGTGTCGTCACTTGCACAAGACCAACATTCTTCAATTCAATAACGATCCACGTTTTGAAAATGCTGAGCAAATCACGTTCACATACTAAATTGCTAGATCAATGAAAAAAAGAAGTGATTGTATTTCCTAATCCTAACTAAAATGTGGAGCAAGGGGAGAAGGAATGAGGAATATTTAATTGGGGTACCAACTAATGAAGGCCGAAACTCACACAAAAATATGAAAACACTTGCAGGCGTCCAATATCTTCTAAGAAAACCCAACAAGGCAAAAATCCATATATTTTTGTTCTTTGCTCGCTTTATCTTTTCCTTATCAATTTTAAAAATCTTAACAGGGCACATAAATCTCTAAGCTCTTTTACTTTCATTTTTTCTTATGCAACCTTGTCCTTATTGATTCCCATCCAAACTGCGCACAGTCCAATATGCAAACAGTTAATAGCATTTGTGCTTCTCATTTCCCCCTTTGAACGACCTGTTTTGTAACAATGATCAGATTAGAAACCACAAGACTTCAATCATTATGCATGTCATTGCCTACCATATGCATTCTCAATAATCATACATAACCTTGAATTCACAATAGAAACCCAATATTCATCAATGATGCACCTTTCGAAGTTATGCCGTCCAAAAGAATTCTGAAGCAATTTATCATACAATCCCTATCTCTGGCACCAATTTTCCCGCATCGAACTGATAGATAGTTAATAAAGAAAAGAAAGGGTCTCAAAATTTCCTTCGATAGCTGCATTCCGGTGGCCGCACCAGCACGATTATTCATCATTACTTCCCACTCCTGCCGGAGCTGCAACGCCACCGACTGCGTCTCATGATGCCGCCTCCAGACCCTCTGTGAGCACGTCAAACATTCTTACACTCAAATAACAATACCGCATTAGGTTTTCTAATTCACAAGATCAAATTTTTTAACCTGAATTAGCAGTGCGGCGGCGTTTGCTCGCCTGGTGTAATTCCGGAGCTCCCTTTCTTGGTTAACCCTCTCCAGAAGGGCATCCCTCGTAATCTCCTTGGCGCTTGCTCCCCGCAGCGACACCTGATCATGAATTCAAACCCGTAATTCGTCATGCAGCCGACGATTAATCACCAAAAATGGACACAATTTCTACATGAAACCCGGGAATTTAAGTATGAAAAAAAAAAAAAGAGTAAGAGAAGGCAGGGACGGACCTGGTGTTTACGAGACTCGTTCATGGTTCTCCGTGATCAAAACGGAGAGATCCAAACGAGGCCTTCAAGGTTGTAGTTCTTCAGATTCTTGATGAGTTTTTCTGCAATAATTTCGTGCTTATTTGATAAAAACGTCTCTTTTCTCTTTGAAGTACAGAACAATGACGATGATGATGTGCCGGTTCGCGAGTTCTCCTCGGTTTTCTTCTTTCTGACCGGCCTATATTATTGGCTTTTCTTTTCTTTCATTTTATTTTTTTTTATGAGGAACGAAATTGATTCTCCAACTGAACTCAATTGTCCATAAATTTAGGTTCATCGAAATAAAGTGTATTCATTATTTAATATTTATAAGTTACACTTATATAGTATATATATTTAAATAATGTTCTTATTTTGCTTTCAGAAAAAAAAATCATGTTCTTGTTTTGTTTCTGTTGCTTCAAATAAAATTACTTTTAAAAAAACGCACATTTTTATTTTTAAACTATGATTAAGATGACGATGTTGCACTGTTATATCCTTCGTCAAAATTGATCAATCCCCCTGTAATAATTTAATAGATTGAACGTGTATATAGTGGAATCACAGTATATAATTCAATTATGTAAATTAGTATAAAACGTGTTAAATAAATTCACGTTACATTCGATATTTTCTGTGTAACGAGTGCATGAATAATTGTCGTATGTATTTAGAATAAAGTATGTATCAATCATCTCTTATTTTCAGCTCGCATGAAGTTAATTGACTGTTTCATTAACTAATGTTAGAATGCTTGTCAGTGGACAATGGATTGGAGGAGCAGTAAACAGATTCATGCTGCTGCTGTCTGTCTTAGAATTTGAGGTTGAAGAAAAGCAGAAGAATTAATCACAGCACAGCATTTGAGCCAAGGGCTACTGCTGGTAGAGCAACTCTGAATGCGACAACCGTCACATATGGTACTTCTGCGAAGACATCGTATGATTCAGGAAACCGGTTGTCACATATGGTGCTTCCGCGAAGACATCGTATGACTAAGGAAACCGATCGATCTCAAATTGTATGAACTATGCCTGGATGTAATAACTCTCAACATATGTATCATTTACAGTGTAGTCAGTGGGAATTAACCTCAACATCCTTAGCCATAATGTCAGTGTTAGTTTTCATAGGTATCATGGAGCTGAACATTCATTCGTCTGAGCCAAATAGAATGTAGTATCATGTGGAAGACATCGTACCTTTTAGGAGGGAAATTAACCTCAAAATGTCTCCTTACTTCAACACCTATCCTCTGCATCTCTATGTACCGTTCTTCCGGTATAGCCATCAAGACATTCTTCAACTCAGCAATTTGACTCACCCGAATATCAACAGAGAACTTACTCCAATCCAAGATCATCGAATGGCTTAGCGTAATGGTCCTTGAGCAGAACTGGGACGCATCCTGTGTAAAGGGCTTCAACCGTTCTCGGGCTAGCTACCTCCCAGCCGCTAGGACAAATGCAGTATTTACTCTTTCTGAACATGTCATAATACGACATGTTCCTAGGGAGGTACTCGTGGATTTGGACGTCTGGATCTTTGTCCTTCCATTGGTCCATGAGCATTTGCCGAATGCGTCCATGAATACCTCCTGAGTAGAAAAACAAGACAGAACGATTGGACGGATGCGGTCCGCCAATCAAGCCGTCCATCTTTCCACCCGGAAGATATATCTCTGGCATCGGCACATCCACGGAAGGCTTGAAACCTTCTGAGGTGTTTGAGTTGCATAGGACTCTAATCGAATTCTTGAATAAGAAAGGTACGCCTTTGGAGATCTTCGGAGCCTGTGACATTTCAGGTACTTGAGCTTAGAACAACATTAACTATGTACAAAAGGATCAAAACCAGATTACACACGCATCTGTCTGAAAAGCAGCAAAAACCACCAAGCTCACCCAATCATGACAAGCAAGCATGACATGATCATGTCCAAGGGTTCGATTCCAGTAAGGATACTTGGTGGAAATAAGATTGACATAGTCTCTGGCTATGTTTTGCAAGGGACTCCACGCACGATTATGGATCACGTAAGCATAATTGGCTATCGACTGTGCGCTTATTGGAATGAAGAAAACATGGGCCTTTCCAGGATCTCTGGTACGGAATTTGCTGATCTCAATATGATGAATGAGAATCCCCTCGATCCCAAGAATCCCCATGCTTTTGCTGTAATGGAAAAGAGGGGGTCTCCGTCCTCGTACACGTATATCCTAAACAGTTTCTCCATTTCCAAGTAGCTCCTACATCACAAAAATCATAGTCAGCCCTTGTCATAACCTGATCATTAGTCTTAATCTTCATCTGTAGAACTACATCTCAGACAATTTTGCATTTCCTATTCTAAGTTAGGACATTATTGAAGAAGATCACCTGTGGAAGCCATTGGGGTTCCTATACATCGGACCGTTAGGGACGTAATCAGGGTCGTACGATGTTTGATTGTTGCGCTGAGCTTCTTGAATTCTTGCTCGAGCTCTTGCTAGACTAGCCTCAGCCCTCTCCAAATCACTGTGTTTTTTCTCCACAATCTGAACCAGAGTTCTTAGTCATTTCCTTTTACTAAATTAAGGTGATTACTTGTCCGAATATCATTCTTAACTCCAAAGAAAACGCAGAAATTGCGATATGCATAAAAGAACATTCTATTCAGCTTGAACTTCATCATCGTCATCATTCATGAACCATTATAATTTTGTCTGTGCAGCAAAAGTAGAGAGAGAATTAGGGGTGGCGTTACAGGTACCTGATCCTCCACCGTCGCAGCGGCGGCGGGTGGCGGCGGCGCCCACGAAGTCTGCTCCCTATTCTTGGCTGAAACAGGAGGAGGAGCACCAGAATCAGGCCATGTATAAGTTGTGGAAGGCTTGCGATTGAGTATAAGCACGAGCCCAGATATCAAAATCAATGGAATTACTACAAAATACACAAGTTTTGAAGAAGAAGAAAATGGTAATGAATCCGCCATTTTCTTATGTTTTTCCTGTTCTGCCTATCTGCAAAGCTTGAGTTGCTTTTGCATTGGAAATAAGTTACTAAGCAAATTTAATATTATTAAATGATAGTATATAAAATCTCCTATCAAAAAAATAATAATAGTAAAATTTGAGAGTATTCAAAATTATAATTTTATAATAAAATGATGTAAAAGTTAGTTGGTAGAAAGTTACTAATATCATATATCAATTTAATTTAAATCAAAAAATTTAAAATTATGATATGATAGTATCCGTTGTATTAAGATCTACGACCACAACTCATTTTCGTGGATAGCTCTGGACCCATTCCATTTATTTTAAGTTGTTCCAATTCGGCCCAATATCTCGAGAATCTTGATACGTATGAATTTACCATAATCATTTTATCATTTTTGTGTTTGTAGTACCTACAAAATCAAGATTATTTTAAAAAATTTACAATAATCATCTTTCATACCTTAAATATAACTTTTATCGATGTAGCATTTCTTTCAACTTTAAATACTTTATATTTAAAATTTGTCGAATTTTAAAATCGAAAGACTATCATGGAAGTACATCTCAACGTGATTTTGACAGATTTTTACCCCACATTCAAGAAGATTTGAAGCGTATCCTGCGCATTCAGTGGATAGGATAATCCACATTTATCACTTAAAACATGAAACTCGGCAAAAGTAGTAACAACAAATTGTAATAATAAAGTAATAAAACGTTTGACTTGAACAATCATAATTCATAAACAGCCGTTTAACGTACACGTGCGCACGTGACATATTTTGGGGGTGGTGTGACTGTGCAGTGTGATTTCTTGAATTCCCTTCCCCTGAAACTCGCATGATTTGTGTAATGGTGTAGTATGAAGTAGCTAGCATGCGGTAACTTCAAGTTACATGTGAATATTTTCGAGGTTTTGGACACCGAGAAAACCCACCACTTGCCTGTTTCTGGATTGTAGATCCCTATGAGAATGGTAGTTGAAACTCGGTACAAGTCTACAAACACGACTTTTCCTTTGCTTTTACTCCTTTTTATTAATATATATTTTTTAGAACGGAATTTAACGTTGAGATAATTTTTATTCAAGTGGCAATATAAATAATTATATTAATATGGATGTTATTACTATTTGTGTATATATATATATATACATATATAGTTTTTGTTGGTGTTCGCCGTACCGTTAAAGTTGCAACCCGCAATCCAATGTTTTGAAGGGTGTGACTTTTCGAAGTCATTTGTAGGGTCGAAAATGATTCGATTCGAATCGAGTCAAATATATTATTATTTAAATTTATTTAAATTAATATTGCATTTAAAAATTATGTTTAAATTTTATGTTATTATTGTTCTAATAGAGCTCATACGAGCTTTAGTTTAATCAAACATGTATCGAACTCGAAAAAATTGATATTTTTAAGTATATTCTATTATTTTGGTATTAATATAATCGAGCTTGAAAGCTTATTAAATGAAAATTTTTATTCAATTTTGGTTTGTTAAATTTAATAAATTAAATTCAAACGAGTTTTTATCGATCGATTTCAATCGAGTATCGAATAATTTGATTTAATAATGAGCCCTAGTTATATGGGCGTTTGTCTACAATAATATCAATAGATTTTTTTTGTTAATTAAAATTTTCTTGTATAAATGGTGTTGATATGCCAACAATTCACTCAAAAAAACTAAGAATTTGAATTTCAATATTTCAAATAAAGAATAAAAAATAAAAACCCAAGAATCTGACTCGTTAACTAGACATAGCTTAGTTAGCGAAGCGATTATGGATTTTTTAGTCAATTTTAATAGCATCCATTGGTCTACTATAACAGTAATAATTTGTTAATTATATGCATTTAATATTGACAATAATTGATGATTGAAATCTATGATGTAATCGTAACCGAATATGATGTAGAGTGATTAGGAGAGGCGAATAAAAGAAATGAAAAATCAAGAAGCAAATTCATGGGCATAATCTTGTGTTTAATTCCCTTAATAAAAAGGTCAAACATCGAAGGGATGCATGTAACATGGTAAAGAATCTAAGCAAAGAAGGAAAAACGCAATGCGTCATTACCAAGTTTCCCTATATATATATATACATATAATTTGCATGAAGAACTTCACACATATGCATGTGATGTGAACATCAAATGCCATAACGCCACCCACCATTCTTTTCTCTTCCCACACTCCAATATTAATCCTTCTCTCTCTCTCACACACACACACATAAAACACACAGTTACAGAGAGAGAGAGATGCAGGTTTCCTCGTGGTCGAAGCACTTGTGGATTTGGCGTCACTTGCTGTGGCGGTGGCTGTGGTGGTTTTCATGGCTCCCAAGGCCTCCTCCACCTTCTCTTTCAACTCTACTTCCTTACAGGAGTACTTGCGTTCCAGGTTTCCTGATCGTCATGATGCCCGTCTCGATAACGCCGATCACTTGTTTATGGATGATGAACCTGTAAGTCTGGCTCGTTTCACATTGTATTCCGTTTATCACTAGATATTACGTCCGTGGCATTGCATGTATGTACCAAATGTTCATTTTCCATGGATTAATAATAATAAAGATTAGTATTAAATATTTGTAAGTTTCGTTTTCAATATATTGGAAATATATATATATCCATTAGGTATAATTAATTAATTGAGTAGTTAATAAAAATAATAATGAATTTACTGGAGAAAAGAATGGTGAAGTGAGGGGGTGGGGTGGGGTGATGGGCAGGGGAATGGGTAAGAGAAAGTGCTGCAAAAATCCATTCATGTTCCTTTTTTCCTAGTTTGGGGAAAATGATCATCCTCACTCTCCCTAACATACCTTCTTGCCTAATCAAACACACCAACTTTACATGTCCTACATCAATTTACTTTTCTCCAAAACAAACCACTTTTCTTTTTCAAGCAAAAAAGAATAAAGAAACCAAGAATATTTTAGGCCTTTATTACAAAATTTATATTTATGAATCTCCAACTTTTCTTTTTTCTTTTTGTTTTCCAGCGAAATGAAAGAAGTTTCAGACCAGATTTGATCGATCAATGCTAATTAATTACATAATTAATCAATACGCAGCACTTGTTATAATGTAATTAATTTACAGCTTAAATTGAACTTAAAAAAATAAAGAATTCGTACATAAGTTCATCATTAGGAAGGGAGCTAGTTAAGTCATTCGAATCAGCAAATAAAGACTTTTAATTTTGGTAGTTAAGTAGGATAGTACGAGACCAAATTTGACGTAGTTATCCTTAAACTTAGGTTACAAAAATTAAGAATCTTATTTTACTTGTATATTTGTAAATTTATTATAATTTATTTACTGTTCTATTTATGTGACAGGAAAAAAGTGAAGAGGGGTACAAAAATTTGACAAGTTCAAAGAAAAGATATAGCGACTTGGAGATGGTGGAAGCCGATCTTGTACAGGCTCGAGCTGCCATTAGGGAAGCTATCATCAATGGTGGAAACCAAACTGACGACCCTGATTATGTCCCAAATGGGCCAATGTATTGGAATCCTCAAGTCTTCCACAGGTACGATTTTCATCGTATCATTACTTATTTGAAAAAATAAAATTAAAAAAATGAATTATTTATAAGCATCAAAGTCAGAAAGTTTATCTGAACTATAAATATCTAAAATTTGCGTAACTAGGAGCATTCTAGGGTCAAAAGACACCTTTTGAGACGAGTCGACTGTCTATCACAGTGTCAGTTCAAGAGAAGATTTATGTGACTTATAGATACAATAATACAGAAAAGGTTAAAATTGACATCTCTCGAGCACCACAAACTTGCAGGAGCTACTTGGAAATGGAAAATAGATTGAAAATATTCATCTACGAGGAAGGGGATCCCCCGGTGTTCCACTTCGGACCCTGCAAGCACACATACGCCATAGAGGGAATTTTCATGGCAAACATAGAGGTTAGCCGTTTTCGGACATTCGAGCACAAGAAGGCTCACTTGTTCTTCCTGCCCTTCAGTGTGACGATGATAACTCAAGTGATATATGTGCCGGAATCCCATGAATGGAGTCAAATGAAGAATACAGCCTCCGATTACATCGATGTCATTGCTCAAAAACATCCTTACTGGAATCGAACCCATGGCGCTGATCATTTCATGCTTGCTTGCCATGACTGGGTAAGACATTGCATTCCATGCCTCGTTTTAACTGGTTGGTTGTGTTTCAGCCAAATTAGTAAATCGTAAAATTATATTTTTAGTCCTGCAACTGCAGGGTACGACATTATTAATTTTAATAATCGCAAAATTAGTTATGTAATTTTGAATCAAATATGTTAAAATTAAAACTAAATTTGTAAAAAGTATAAATTACATTACTAAATTTATAATTACTAAAATACAGGAGTAAATATATGTCATACCCCTAATTCAAGACAAAAATATAAATTTTTCCTACAAGAGTTGACGAGTAATGTCCTCTCCTATTTTCTAACATTTACAATTTTCTCAAAATTAATAATTATATATAGATCCTCTTAAATTTAAAATATTATAAAAGTTTTGTTAATTTTAAAGGTAAATTACAACGGGCTCTCTTAAAATTTGTAATAATTACAAATACCCTTTTTTGTTTAAAAAATTACAAATACTCTCTAAAATTATAAATATTCTAACAAATACCCCTCGTGATAGCCCATTGTATGAGGGTATTTGTTAATATATATGCAATTTCAAATGAATATTTATAATTTATCAAACAACAAAGGATATTTGTAATTGAGGATTGTAACCCTAATTTTAAATATAATTGTATTGTAATTTTTTCCAATCAAATTCTTGTTATGGTAATTTTTCAGGGGCCGGAGATTTCATTCGCAATCCCGAACCTATACAAGAACTCCATCCGGGCCCTGTGCAACGCCAACACCTCCGAACAATTCAACGCCACCCGCGACGTATCCATCCCCGAAATCCACCTACCCGGCGGCGGCACACGGGGCATGATCGGCGGCCCACCGCCGTCCAAGCGCCCAATACTTGTCTTCTACGCCGGCGGAGTCCACGGCCCAATCCGCCCAATCCTCCTGGAGCACTGGGAAAACAAGTCCGACCCGGACGTCCAAATCTACAAATACCTCCCCAAAAACGTCTCCTACTACGGGATGATGCGGAAGAGCCGGTACTGCATCTGCCCCAGCGGGTACGAGGTGGCCAGCCCGAGAATGGTGGAGGGCCTTTACATGGGCTGCGTGCCGGTGCTGATCAAGGACGGCTACGTCATCCCGTTCAGCGATGTCCTGAACTGGGAGACGTTCGCGGTGATTGTTCCGGTGAAGGATATCCCCAACTTGAAGGCAATATTGACGGCGATTCCGTTGAGGAAGTATGTGCAGATGCAGCAGAGGGGGATTCAGATGCGGCGGCATTTTGAGGTGAATTCGCCGCCGAAGAGATACGATGTGTTTCATATGATACTGCATTCGATTTGGCTGAGAAGGCTCAATGCTCGCCTGCATGAACATGAAGATTCTTGAGCCCGGCCCGGAATTGTTTTCCAGGAGTAGTAATATAGTTTAGAGATCTGCATGGGTGATCTGTATTTATGTTTGTCATGTTTCAAATACTTAACTCATTATCTAATTAGGTCTTGTAAGAATTTAACTGAATGGCGTATGATGTTTTTCTGAACGATTGTACTGTAATAATTTAGTTAAATGTGGTTGAATATTATTTGAATAGTTGTCTTGTACGAATATATAAATTTTGTTGGGTTATTTTCGTTAACTACTTATATTAAAGTAATCATACGTTTGCACAATAAAAGTAATTTAATTAAATTCCACGAAGCAAAATCAATCGTCGACATTTATGCATTACTTATCAGATGAAATCTGATTGGTTTCGATTGCATTATAAAACTGTATAAGTTTTTTAGGCAAATTGAACACAAGTTCATACGTACACTAATTATGTAACAATATAACAAGTTAATATATTTATTATATAATTAGGTTTATTGTATTTATTACTTCGCATGTGAGGAGAAATGATAAAATAAGAATTTTATATATAGAAATGACAAATAATACTCCCCCCCCCCCCCCCCCCCCCAATTTTCCAATTGGAGGACTCTAGAGTCCCTAGCTTTTGAATTTTAAGAAGTTATTGGAATTTGCTTAAAATTAGGGTTTCTTTTTTTTTTTTTTTTTGAGCATCTACTGGGTTTGTTTAAATTTTAAATATTTGAGTAAAAAAAAACTCTGCCACATAAGCCATGATGTGGAAATAAAAAATGAAATACTTTTTTGTTTGGATTTTTTAAATGACTGGATGTTGTTTTTATTTTGTTCCTCTACCCACATAAGCACTTATATGAAAGAAAAAAAAAAGGTCAAGTTGCATAATTTTTTTAATTTTTTGTTTTATAAACTATCTACATCCCTGAGTATATATAATAAATAATTTGATATATTTTAAAATATATCATAAATTATAAAAAAATATATATAATCAATACATTAGCTTAAAAAATTTTAAAAATCAACTTATGGTAATAAAAAGTAAAATAAATAACACAATAAAAACCAACACTCTAACCTATTCCCCACCCCTGCCTCGTAGTCCTGCCACTAGACCCTCCCCTATTGATGCCCCTAGTAGAGGGGAGTTAGGGGACGATGCCTGGGCGATGTCGCGGTACAAATTTGGATGTACACCGTCGCCCAATTCTACATTGGGCATTGGCAATTTCGCCCAAACTAAGAGTGATGTCGTTGCCCTTTTCTACTGGGGGCAGCCACACCATCACCCTCTTCTGCGTGTCGTCGATCCTTCCTGTGAGAAGAAGAGGGCAATATCGAGGGGGATGGATTGGTGCGGGGCGGATTTTTTGTTTTAATTTATAATATATAAAATAGTAATTTTAATTTTATAATTACATACATATTATAAATGTTTTAAAATTAATTTTATATAATTGTACTCTTTTTTATTTAAGTGCTTATGTGACAAATAAAAAAAAAATCAATCAATAAAAGTCCCAAAAAAGAACATTAATTTTTGTCCACGTAATTAATTTCGTGAAAATCATTCAATTATTGTGGTGCTATTGGTTCAATACCGTGAGTATATAATTTTAGAAAATTAATTACTCATAAATTACATATATACTTAATTAAATTAAATAATATTGTCCATGTTATCCAAAGGCTCTTTTTCCAGTGTGGGAAGATAGACAATAGAGGATAAAGCCAACCGACCAGCCCCGCAGCTCGGACTAGTGATGGCAATGGGGCGGGTCTGGTACGGGTCCGCCCGGATTCAAGACCCGCCCCATTTAATTTTTGCCAGACCCATAACCCGCCCCCGCCCCGCTTGGACCCGTACCAGACCCGCCCCATTTAATTTTTGTCAGCCCCATAACCCGCCCCCCCCGCCCCGCCTGGACCCGTACCAGACCCGCCTCATTTAATTTTTGCCAGCCCCATAACCCGCCCTCGCGCCTCGCCTCGCCTCGCCATGCTAAAAATTTCGCCCCGTCCCGACCTAATTAATTTATACAAAGAATACATTAAATTAATATTTTTTTAAGAAATAATATCAGTTTAGATTTAAATATTTTAATATAATTTTAGGATTCATATATATAACAAGATAATTTTTTATTATAATATATTGTATATATTAATAATATACAATAAGAAAAGAGGCGGGGTTGGACCGGGGCCGGGGCCGGGTCCAATGGGGCGGGAGACAGGACCCATAACCCGTCCCGGACCCCGCAGGGTTAGGTTTTAGCTGTCCCAAACCCGCCCCGAACCCAAAAAATGGCATCCCAGACCCGCCCCATACGGGGCGGGTCCGGGACGGGTTTTTCGGGTTCGGGTTGAAATTGCCAACCCTAGCTCGGACTCCCAATGGTCTCATCCGCCTCCCTGATACCAGCAACGTGCCAGGCGGCAAACGGATGCATCAATTTGCATGAATCACCACGTGTTGCCCTGTCGGGACCCCAACAAGGATTCAACCTTACAGGTGTCACTGTACACGATCTCTGAACCTGCTGATATATATCTCCCCGGCGCTTGCTAAAATTAACATCAAAGCACTGACTTTCATTTTCTCCAAGGAAAAAGTACTGGATACGTTTCCATTTGCTTACTTGCATTCACTTCTACAAATTGTTCTTGTTTTTAGTTAGGGTGTCAGGACGAACATGGCGTCGAGGCAAGCAGCGAAGGAAGAGAGGGCGGAAGCAGCTGCCAGAACTGCGGCGGACGAGCTCAGCGATGTGAACAGAGAGAGAAGGGATGTGGAAGTAGTCCGTCAAGAAGAGAGGGGTCCTGGTGTGATTGGCAGCCTGATCAGGACAGTTCAGGGAACTGTGGTGCACGCTAAGGATGCTGTCATGGGCAAGTCCCATGAAGCTGCTGACAGGACCCGCGGGACGACGGAGGAAGCTGCCGAGAGAACGAAGGAAGGATTGGATTCTGCAGCCCAGAAGGCGGTGGAGTACAAGGATTACACGGCGGAGAAAGCCAGGGGGGCAACGGATTCTGCTGCCCAGAGGGCGGCGGACGCGGGTGAGAAGGCTAGGGAGAAGAAGGATTCTGCTGCTGAGAAGGCAAAACAAGCCAAAGATGCCACCATGGAGACGATGGGCGAGTATAAGGATTATGCGGCGGAGAAGACGAAAGAGGCCGCTAACTCTGCTGCCCAGAAGGCCAAACAGGCAAAAGACACCACCGCCGGGAAGATGGGGGAGTACAAAGATTATGCAGCGGAGAAGGCAGGAGAGACGAAGGACGCTGCCATGGGAAAAGCCGGAGAGTACAAAGATTACGCGGCAGAGAAGGCGCAGGCGGCTGCTGACAAAGCAAGAGAGGCCAAAGATTCGGCAATGGAAAAAGCAGGGGAATACAAAGATTATGCAGCTGAGAAGGCTAAGGAGGCCAAGGACTCAACCGTGCAAAAGACCGGGGAGTATAAAGACTACGCTGCCGAGAAGGCGGGGCAGGCGAAGGATACGACAATGGAGAAGGCGGGGCAAGCGAAGGATACCACAGTCGAGAAGGCCGGCGAATACAAAGATTACACTGCGGAGAAGGCTAAAGAAGGGAAGGACACTACAGTAGGGAAGATCACTGAGTTGAAGGACTCAGCAGCTGATGCAGCGAGGAGGGCTATGGATTATCTTACCGGGAAGAAAGAGGAGACGAAGCAGAAGGCGCAAGAAACTGGTGAAGCCACGATGCAGATGGCACAAGATACTAAAGAAGCAGCCAAGGTTAGCCGTTTATGATCAATTCCGGCTTCTTTGAAATTTGAATTCGGTGACGGTTTTATTTCGGGGCCCTATTGTTATAGTGTGAATCTTCGCATGAAAGTCAGCTATTTTCTTGCGGTGAATTCAATGAAGTGTTTGCAAATACCTTTGCAGTCAAAAGGATTATCTTGTTTTCTCTGAAAGTTATTACATGGAATGTAGAGCGAGTCTTTTTATGGAATCGTGTGTTTTGTCTGCAATATAGGGGAAGTACGAAGACACGAAGGAAGAAGCCCAGAGAAAAATGAGGGAAATGAAAATCGAGGATGAGACTGCACGGCGGGCGGATGAGAAGAGGGAGGCTGCGGCTGAAAGGTATGAGGAGGCCAGAGGTGGCGGCGGGGGGATCTTAGGTGCGATAGGCGGCGTGAAGGATGCGATCAAAGATAGGCTGATGCCCCACCCAACTGAGACAACGGAGGAGACAGGATCACGGGTTTCATATGGAGGGCATGGGGAGCCCAAGACAGGGCACAGACTGACGGTGGACGAGGAGGGGACTCCGGTGATCATGGTGGTGGATGTGGATGAAACAACTGCAGGAGCCACCGCCTCCGCCCTAAAAGAGGCGGATCAATTGACGGGTCAGACATTCAATGACGTGGGGCGGCTGGGTGAAGAAGGCGTTGCACGCGTACGACTGGATCGCAGTGGGAAGATGTGATTGAAGTAATACATCCATGAAGTTGTGTTTTGGTTGGAGTATTTTAGTTTTGGTGTTGATGGGCCTTTTCAGGTGTGGACATGATATGATGTATGAATTTCGACAATGTTTGTTTGTTTTGCTTAAAAATCATGTATGTATTTATGGAGCGAGGGAGAGGTTGTGGTTAATGTTACTGTGTTCAGATTTTGAACAGTATTTCTAACACACAATCTTTTGGAAAATAATAATTGTATTTGTGCTTTCTCTTCAAATATTTTGATATGCATCTAATTCTCTATTTTTTTCTTTTCTTTTTCTTTTTTGCATTTTCTTAGAATAAATTACAAAGTTTTTTGTATAATTATGAATATTATATTTTGTTGTTTGGAAAATTATTAAATAGACCGATACCATAAAAAAACAGATGAGCATTTTGACTAATTGCATAAATAAAAAATGAAGGAGATTAACCAACACATCTTAAAACAATTCCTTTTCTTCTTTTTCGTTTCTTTTTTTCTGGAATTCGCCAATTTTCTTCCAGTGAGGGCTCATCAGTAGACTATTTTTGTGAAGTCCTGGAGAAGACCTACCAGCCTACATTGCTTCAGCATTAATGGATATATATATATATATCAATGCTTCCAAGAGCAACTTTCCGTCTCAACCCACGTATTAAGGCCGTCTTTCGCAACTTACTTTGTGGTGCAGGCGAGCAACACTAGCATGCAAGACTCTTACCATGACAATCACTCCTAACCGAAAGACTTCAAATCCTTGAACAAGAAAGCTGCATTCATCGCCACTATTATCCCTGCAAGTGCAATGCCTGCAAGCACAAGAATACTCAGGTATCTTTGGCCTGGTGATATTTCTCCTAATAGCATCTTGCAGTATGTCTCGGCAACTCTCAAAGATGCGTAACGAGCAGCATTCTCGCAACCAGCCATTGCCTTCTGATTCTGTTGACACCATATAATTACATGAAGACTTCTGTTTAATTTATTATAAGCAGCGACCTTTAATTCTCACAAGTTTATATATACGTATATACCTTCACTCTGAGTCTCTGTATGCTCTTCTTCAAGGGATCAAGAATAGGTTGCTTAACGGAAACACCTTCCACTCATCTAATAGTTTTTTCAGTACAAGGATACTTCCTTCGACATTCTCCAAATAAATATCTTCCTGTTCAAGTGATTATATGTATGGAAAGAGTAAGAAAAAAGGAATTTACTTTGGTTAAGACAAGGAAAAAGGTGGCTGAACTATAGAGGAAGTTCTTCTCACCCATTGCTTGTAACAATCCTGGTTCATAGTTAAACACCAAAT
Source organism: Sesamum angolense (assembly GCA_034509725.1). Lineage (NCBI taxonomy): Eukaryota > Viridiplantae > Streptophyta > Magnoliopsida > Lamiales > Pedaliaceae > Sesamum > Sesamum angolense. Next base: position 8,651,359 of record JACGWL010000011.1, on the reverse strand, counting down.
ACATAAGTCACCTGCTTCCTCTGATAGATCGACAATACCTGCAACCGTTTCTTGGCATCAAATGCGAGATACATAAAACGCAAGTAGATTTAAGAGACAATATATGTATTTGTCGATTACCTTCTCCGGCAGCTTTAATAGCAAAGAGCATTATCTTCCGCGTAATTTGCTTCAATGTTTTGCTTCCAGAGGGAGCTGCAATTGCTACCTCTTTTTAGAGTAGGATACACAACTTGAAGTCTTTCAGTTCCCTATTTAAATATTAAGCACGAAGACATCGTTAGCAGCACATGAATGCAACAAACAGCTAAACTCTGAAAACAAAAAAACAAGACATACATTGATCTGAACTGAAAAGGTGGTTCGCATGAGAAACTCAAGCGCTGATGGAGGGACCAGGCGCTTGCCCTTTCTAGTGGCACGATTTAGCAAAATCATTCTAGCCTTTGGGGAAGATACAATTCTAAGAAGAGATTTTTGTGAGTTAGAGTTGATAAGATGTATGAACAAATTTAAAAGTCGTTTATGAAGTGCTTACCTCTCAATCACTTGTAAAGTGAAGTCCCAGGACTCCATATTGGAATTTGATTCATCTTTAAGCATATTGAAGAGGAAGTGTACGCACAAGAATAGTCCCACCGCCAAATCCCCTTGAGAGGCCTACAAAATTCTAATTGCTTGAATAGAAGAATTCCAAAGTTTATGCAGAAAACCCAAACAAATGATAAGGCCTCTAGAGAACAGAATTCACCAACGTAGATTTTTTCTTGATAGTTACCTGAGCGATCACCCACACCAGACAGGAATCTTATCATGTCCTTTATATTTTTCGCTGTCCTTGATTATCGGCAACAAAATGATCAATAAATCAGGTTTGCATCGAAGTATCATCGCCAAAACCACAAAGATGGCAACCTGCAGCAATGGCACGTGAATTTAGTTGAGTATATAATTATTTAGGCTAGTTGTCGGAAAGGACCTCACATAAAATATAAATTGGAAACCGCCTAGTAAACTGATGTAAGAATAAATAATTTGTCAAAAAATTGCATAAAATTTTCCAAGAATAGCATCCACCAGCATTTGTCATCCTAATTGTCAGAATAAGTTCAACCATGCATAATCCTTTTCTTTTTGTTGTTGAAATGCAGACAGTGGCGTTACCCCAAAGAATGTAGAAACGTACATAACAATAAATGATTAACCAAAATTTGTGACAAATTAATGACACCAATAAATTCTAGAAAACAAAGCAGGCTAGCTGGCTAATAAAAACTCCATAATCGTACCTGAGATTTGGGAGGTGCTTTTGGTACTGCCTTTTTTGTAGCCTTAGCAACTCCTTGATGGATTTCAAATTCACCGACGATATTGTCCAATAACCACAAAACAAAAGAACCAAGCGCATCAACAGCGCGACTACTGAGCCAATCCACTGATATCTTGTAAACCTCTTGAGGTATGTCAACAAGAGGAATCTGTTTAAGAGCAGCGAAATATTCTTTATTATTGGGCATTAATGAGAAAATGGCTTGAAAATAAACAAAGTTTTTATTTTTAAAGAATGAAGGCCAAAAACTCACATCGACCATTTTGGCTACAGAAGAATCCTTGAGTATCTCTATCCATGGGAACTGCGAGTAGCTAACTTTTGCCAATACTTTACCAAAATAATCGGCGAATCTCATCAATTGCACATCATGCATCTCCTGCGAAGAAAAAAATAAACAAAAGAATCAACAGAAATTCTCATACTTCAAATGCAGTAACAGAAAAAACTAATATAAAAGCAAAAATTTAAGAAAAAAAAAATGTAATCGCACCGAGATATCAGCGATGAATGAAGCAAAGCGAGTGACATTAATATTACGAAAAGCCTCAGCGACGGTGACCTTCGGCGTTATCTCCATTTCAACATCGTTCCCGCTGGAACTTTCCGTCACCACCGCATCAGCAACTCGCAAGCCATCAACGGAATCCTCCGGAAAAGCATCAACTAAGCGATCCTGCTGCTCCGCTCCGTCAGAATTCTCACGCGTCGAAAGGAATCTCAGAGGTTGACGCCTCCGATTCTTCCTCCGGACCGTCTGCCATTCTCCGTCAACCTGATGATACTCTCGTCCGGTCACCGGTGATGGAGAACACTCCTCGGCGAGTTCGAAATCCTTCTTCATCTCTTGCATTTGCCGTATTTGCATGCGTTTGGTTGCAAAGAGAGGGAAAGTGGTTTCTTCCGTTACTTTCCCCAGTGCGCGAGCGAAAGACCACTGGGAATATGAAGAATTAAGAGGGAGTAGAGGAAAGTTGGTGGGAGTGTTGGGGTTTAAATAGGTAGAGAGGGGGAATTCTTATCCAAATCAAACTCGATCAATTTGAACTAATTAAAATACACTTATTATATGATTGGTATAGAGTTTAGGAAAAATGATTAATTATAATCATATTTACTTTCTGATTGGATTGATTTGTTCGAATCAGATTTGAACAAAAATTTTTTCCTAAAAAGACGACGCCCACAAAATATATTAATATATAAAAATGAAAATAAATTACAACAAACTCCCATTATATTTATTAAATTTTAATATAACCACACATGTGTGGAAAATGTCATTTAGCATTATACCCTGGTGGCTGTACAAAACCACATATTTGTTTGAGTTTGGAGCTAGCAAAATTAGATTGGCAATGTTAGAAAAAGAATAATTGATTTAAAAAACATTGAATTATTTGGAAGATAACAAATCCTTGTTTATGTTTTTATTTTTAATTTTGTTTTGGAAATAGTAATTAAGTGAAAATTAAGTCTGTTTTTTTATTGAAAATATATTGATTTGACATTACAGTTCAATATAAAACACAATCTCATTAAAATTAATCCAAATATATTTTTATTTTTACAAGAAAACCTATACAGAATTGAAAACACGCTAAAAATTAAACTAAAATGAAAACATAAACAAACAAGAAATCTTTTTTGAATTGGTTTCAACCATTCTCCTCACATATAATATAAAAACTTTTCAAAACCTCTTCAAACCGAATACCAAGCACGCGTCACATTCTCCAAAGCACATCTCAAGGATAGGAATATTTAATTTGTATTTGACAAGAATAGCATAGACCGATTATGATGTACTGCAACACTAATACACAGAGAAAGAAAATATATGAATCGTCAATTGTGCGGAACCCTAAACTTATTAGGGGGGGGGGGGGGGGAATGCATAGGAGATATCGTATTGAATGATGGTACAAATAAAGTGAAAGATAGAAATATATAACCAACATAGCATATGATAGATTACTAAAACACCTGTTCATAGATAATACTGTAGATAATGTCTAAATTCTGATATTGCATATCTATTATTTAAAAGAGAACTTCTTAGTTTGGAAATTTTAAAATAGAATAATTTTCTCCATATAAAAATTCATTTTCAACTTTTGTTCTGTTTGGCGACGTTAATATAATCTTAATTAGTATTTAAAACATTAAAAAAAATATCCAATATATATATATATATATATATATATATATATATTATTACTAGAATTGATAAGGAAAACAAAACATACTTTAAACAATATCTCCCAGTATTCCTCCATTGTGAATCCTCTTTGGATCCAACAAACAATAAAAAAAAATTATTTTCATATCATTACTACATCATAATTCACAAAACAACGGTGTGGAAATAGTCATAAACGGATTGCCCTATAGCAATTTGGAAGCCGTGGCATTTACGCATTTTGACCAACAATGAAGGGCAAAAATGGAAGAAGAAACTGCAGGGGTATATTGGTCCAAAAACTTTGTAATAAAAGGGGTATGAATTAAGCCGGTCCGATTCTTTTTAAAAGATTATTACTATAATGTGTGATTTTATCCATAGATGGGATGCTAATAACCTTTTCATTTATTATGTTCAAATCCCTAATCACTAATTAGCCATTAAGAAACAAAATTAATATTGGGGGGGAGGGGGGGGGGGGGGGGCAGCCTTTGCTAAGCTACCCTTGTAAAATGATTAGGTAATTAAGTGAAATTATGGAGTTTGGAGGGCAATTGTTTTTGGGTTTGCTTATTAGGGTAGTTGTTTGTTTCTTTAATTAGGTTGCATGTTACAATTATTTATTGTAATGCGAGAATTGTATTGGTGAGTAATTTGTGAGTACTGTGTAGATAATTTTGAAAAGAAAATATCTACCCTAATTAATGGGAATAATTGGAGCTGAAACTACTATTTTGGTAGGAAAAAGGTAATTTAGAAGAAGAAAAAGAATAGCAAGTGTGATGCATTTGTCATATAATTTATTAATTTTTATGAATTGTACATCAATGACATCATCAGTATATTTGCTAAGGCCAACCTAAGCTGGTGAAACTAAGATTAGTTATGAGTTTGAACCCCATTAATGCGTGCATGTTAGGTATATTTTAATTGTAATTATTAATTTATTGTAATAATAATATTAATTAGTAATTATATATATGATATTGATAATTGAATTATATTAATTATTAAGGATTAAACACAATATGTAATTATAACTTGTTAACTCAAATAAAAATAATAGTATAATTAATTTAGGCCTGGTTACACTAGATTTTTGTTAAATTTTCCAATTCAGGTATTGGGGATAAACCAGTTTCCAATTATTTGTATTAAGATAAGTCTTGCTTTTTATATCCACAATTATTTGTATTTTTTGTTTGATATATAGTAGTTTACTTAATACTTAGTAATAATGACTTATATTTTATAATTTTAAAATATACATATGATGCAAGTAAAAGATATAGTTTGGGTCTGATTGGAGTAAAAAGTAATGCATAAGATATTAGAGTATAAACGAGTGGAATTACTCGTTTCTTGTGTACAAATAATAAATTAAAATTAAAGTTCAATGTGTGAAGCTTTAAATAAAAATAAATAAATAAAATTATCATTCTAGCTAAAGTTGTAGTTTCAAGATAAAACTTGACTTCCTTTAGGGGAGCTATCAATTTATAAGCAACCCTCAACTGATCGGATAAAATCGAATTTTTCATAGATTTTATCAACATGGTTAAATAAGGTTTAATCCCCCATGGATTTGGGGAGGCTGATTTCTGGCGATTGGAGATCCGCGATTCTTCGGGATAGTTGGAGTCCACGACGAATGAGGGTATCTTTTGGGATTAAGGTTATCTTTTTAGATTTACGAAAAGGTAGTTGAGGAGGTGTCTTCCCCCAATCGAAGTTCAAGTTTTTAGAGTTTGGAGGTGCTCCCGACTATGGCGCCATATGTCCTTTCTAAAGGTGGCTAGTCCTTATCTGATTCTATGGGGTGTGCCCTCAAAGATCCTACATGGATACCACTTAGGTCACGCATGTTCACTTCGATTGAGGAATTTTTAGTCTCCATACTTTTTTGTGGGCTTGCGAGCCCCTCTTGGATTTGGACTTTTTCGGATTTGGGCTGCTAAAGCCTCTTTCGATCAATTTATTTTTTGAGAGCACTTTGCACCATAAATTCTTTTAGACTCTTATGATTTCTCTTATTTTTTTGGATCGAATGAGCCTTTTTGGACCAATCCATTTTATGGATATCATGACAAAATAATTGGTATATATTCAATTCTCGAGAAATCCATTCATTTCTAGCTTGATTTAGCTAATGATTATAATATTTTATTTTTATCTCTTTAAAAAAAAGAATAAACACAAGTTAATTATTGTAACTTTGAATAGGTTTTGAATTTTATCATTAATATTATATTATCATAACGTACGTTCCCGACTTCAAAAATATTTATTGAACATTGATAGTATTAAACAACATATGCCTCTCAGTGTCATTATATAATTCATATTATCTCATATTTTTACAATCAATTTATATAAAAAAATTAGAATTATGAATTTGGAATTGTTTAAAGATAAAATAAAACAGAATAAATAAATAAATAAAGCTTTGTGAAACCTAGGAGGAAGTTTCAGTTTCATGAAAGATAAATGGAGGGGAATAATTGTCTATGCAGCAGCGCACTGATTGGATAGAGTTGACAGTGTGGCAGCCCAATCCTGTCCGCTACAATCATTAACTGGTGCGTTGGATCTGCAAGAAAAGGACATATCTTTTTCCTAATTCTATATTGCCCCAAATTCGTCACTACGCCCTTTTTCGTCCTTGTTCAAGTCTTTGAGATTTTAAAAAATGAGTTCCTCTTTTTATATATATAATTTTGATTAATTAATTAAAGCAACTTAATTTATATTTTTTCAGTACAGAAATAATATTAAAGAATATAGTAAATAAATATAACAAAATAAAAATATTAAATACTTGCAAATATATATTTAATAGAGTTAAATTGTTCAAATAATTATTTTCAACTTTAAACGTGTAAATTTGAAAAAATAAATTAAAGAGGATATATATGAATTAAAATTATTATAAAGAAAAGATAAAATTGTTTGTGTTTGAACATGTAATAATGTTTGTAGGAGGGGACCAAATTCCACGAATGGACACTTTCTATATATAAATTCACATGACACCATTAGGGAATAAATGAAAAAAGAAAAAAGGAAAATGCTCATCCAATTACATGTTATACTCTATATTTATAATAAAAATGTATAACTAACGTTGGCGTGTACAAAACTATTACATGGGAAAATATGAAAATCAAATGAGTTTAAGGAAAAAAAAATTGTGTCTATTTTAGGAAGTGAAGTAAGATTTTAGGTATTACGTGCATTGTATTCATCGAATTAGTTAAGACATTAAAGTATATCTTAATTGAATATTTACTACTTTATAAATCAGACCGTTGCATATATTATTGTATCGAAAAATCTAATTTATTGGTTTCAAATTTAGATGAAAGTTGGTAGTCTTTTAGTGGTGCAAAGACCAACCTAAAAATCTTATTTAATTTGGTAAGTAAATGGTGTCACTCAGTTTAAATCATATTTTACTTGTGAGTATTTATCGCACTTCAATGCAGATAATTTTATCGTAATTTGTCGTTAATGAGTTAATTTCGTGTGTTAAATCATTAGTTTATATTTTGATATAACAATATAATTATTATTTTTATCAGGCAAAATCCTTTTTTGATTCTATTAAAGAATGTTATTTTTATTTTTGGTACCAAAATTATACCAGTATCGTTTTTGGTATTATAAAACAAACAAATACGCCTTTTTTGTCCCAATTTAACAGTAGAGGCCATGTGCCTCGCATGTGGCCGTTAACTGCCGTTAATTTGGGCACGTGCAAGGCACATGGCCTCTGCTGTTAACTTGGGACCAAAAAGGCGCATTTTTGTGTTTTATGGTATCAAAAGCGATACTTGCTACAATTGTGGTATCAAAAATGAAAATAATTTTTAACGGGACAAAAAAAAGAATTTTGCCCTATTTTATCTATATTATTATAAAAGGAAGAAGTAGTTTAATACAACTACACCAAATTATTATAATGCCAAAAGTGTCGTTCCAATGAAGTTGAATCAACTACTAAATCATGTTCCTTTACAAAATTAATTTCATGTAATTACGTGCACTCACAGATTAAAATTTATTCACTTTTGTTTGATTTTATTGTTAATGAAAATAAAAATAACATATTAGTATTTGTGTTGCATGTAAAGTAATGATAAATTTTAATAAAATTATGCATGCAAATATTGTGTACCGCAGTCTCTTGTATCTATATATATTATATATTTAAAAAAATAAAAAATAAAAAAGAGACACTCATATTACCTATTTAAGTTGAAACTGAAAAACCGTAAGCATGGCCTACGGTCTGTGTCATCACCAAGAAATCGGCCAAAAATACACAAAAGTTTCTTCATTTTGATCTTTGGCAATGTGACAAAACTAGGAAACTAATAAACTAGTACTACATGTTTGTCGCGTTTCGATTTTTAATACGTGTCCGAAAAAAAAAAACTATTAATACGAATTAATGTCCTACTAAAATTTCACTTTGTTGGATAGATTTATCTGCCTAATAAATGAGGTAAAAATCATTCAATTACCCATCCTCGAATGGGAAGCCTCAAGTTTTTTATGGCAACTTTAATTACTCAATAAAACAAACAATGAAAATTACCATAAAAACGATCCACGTAATAGTCAAATTTCTCCTTCCAGTATACAGCGTGGGGTGAATATTATTCGAAATTGTTAACCATGATTTTGTCCTATTTGTTCCCGCATACAACATTAATATTTCGGGAAGAATCTTATCCAAAATCAGGTGCGGCAGAGTAAATGTGATACACTTGATATATAATTGGTACCAAACTCAGTACGGGTTAGAATTTCTCTTATTTCCATTTGTTCACATGTATTGTAAATCGTTCGTTTATGACTGTAGTGTCTTTATTTGATAATCATGGAAAATTTTAGTTCGAACCATCTCAACTAATTACATTGGATATGTAATTGATTTGATCCGATCCGATCAGAACCTGGTCTAGATAAACGAATGTTGTGTTAATTACTTAAGCTAAAGATGATTGGGGACAGTAATTTTGGAAATTGCCAGCTTTGTGTGAACTGTGAAATGTGCGGTATCCGTGTCACATTCACGGATTCACTGTCCTTATATAAAACTGCGTCCATGATTATCTTTCCTTGTACAGTATATACTGTTTTCATTACATACATTAGACCATTAAGGTTGGTAGAGTTTGAATGTTGAAGGCCATGGCTGCAAAAGGCCTGATCCTTTACCTACTAACAGCCTCCTCTTTGGCTCTTCTTTCTGTTCATTTCGTCACCAATTACTCAACCGACGATGGCACGGCAGAACCGTCGTTTCGTTCGTCGTCAAATTCCACCGTTTTGCTACGGAATTATGGGTCCGAAGCTAAAGTTTGGCCCGTGAGTTGTGTTCTTGTATCCGTCTCTGTTTGTATGCGTATTTTAATGAATACTAATAAGTTTTTAATTCTCCTGCAGGAGTTGAAGTTCAGCTGGAGGGTTGTATTAGCGACGGTAATCGGGTTCTTGGGGTCGGCCTGTGGGACGGTGGGCGGGGTTGGTGGAGGTGGCATTTTCGTTCCTATGCTAACTCTGATCATTGGCTTCGACACCAAGTCTGCCGCTGCTATTTCCAAGTGTAAGAACGAAGCATATGAGCTAAGGATATGTGTTGCTGTGTGTGCTTTCGTGCCTTTTGTCGGAGGATTAGTTTTAAAGCTAAGGTTACGGCCGAAAATTATGATTGGAGATTGAGTTTATTTGATGTGATCGGTAACTAATACTGCGCAGGTATGATAATGGGAGCGTCAGCATCATCGGTTTGGTACAACCTGCGGGTGCCCCATTGCCGATAATTGACTATGATTTGGCTCTTTTGTTCCAGCCCATGCTCATGCTCGGCATCACTGTTGGTGTTGCGTTGAGCGTCGTCTTCCCCTATTGGCTCATCACTGTCTTAATCATAATCTTGTTTTTAGGTAATTACTACGTTTTAGTAGGTGTGACAACATTCATGAGACGGATGATGAAATAATTGAGATACATAACAGCACTATCAGGATTCGGGAATAAAGAATTGTTTTGTGTGTTGTGGACAGGGACTTCATCGAGGTCCTTTGGTAAGGCAATTGAGATGTGGAAGGACGAGAGCGTTTTGAAGGTTTGTTGCTCGTCAAATAGTATATGTAGTCGACTTAACAACATAATTCTCAAGATAGACCGTAACTTTGTTCTAAATTACTAAGTAGTTGTTGAAATGTTTGTAATATCTGGACATGCCTGAAAATCAATAACCTTGGATGCAGAAAGCCATGGATGAGAGACATATAACAGCTGATCCTCAATCAGAATGTAAGTAACTCATCCTGTTTCCAGGTATTTGTCCTAACATGAGAAGAAAAACTGATTTCATCATCTGAGTGCTGTTTTGTCTTTTTGTTTTTTGCTCAGTGATACTTGATACCGATTATCAACTCTTGATTCCTCAAGAGCAGAAAACAACACTGGTGAGCTGAATTCATTTCATCACCTCTCTTCTTTTCCTTCCTTAAATTTGTTTAAATTAATGTAACAGTTCCTTGTTCTACATGTCAGCAAATTATGAGAGACAACCTCAATATCAAGAGGATTTTGGTCCTGCTACTTGTCTGGATTTGCTTCTTGCTTCTTCAAGTCATCAAGGCAAGTCAATTTACACTATTTCAAGAAATCGCAAATTAAGTATATAAACACTTGCAGTAATTTGGTCTGTTGCGGTCAAACTTGATCCGTGTTAAATTTCCTTAATAATTTCAAGTCGTTTAACATCAACGGTGGTGATTCACAGAATGAAACAAGAGCATGTAGCACACTGTACTGGATCCTCAACATCTTACAGGTACGTAAAGGTCCGTTTGGATGAATTAAAAATGTGAATCAGCCTCAGTTTCTCTCTGTTTTCATCCTCTCAGTTCCCCGTTGCTCTTGCCGTTTTCGGGTATGAATGTGTTAAACTGTACAAGGAAAGCAAGAAGAGGAGAATGGCTGGAAATCCAGAATTGATATGTGAGGCCGCGATAGAATGGACCGCCGCCAATCTAGCCTTCTGCGCCCTTTGCGGCGTCGTTGGGGGCACCGTCGGCGGCCTGTTAGGATCCGGCGGAGGTTTCGTCCTCGGGCCTCTTCTTCTGGAGATTGGTGTAATCCCACAGGTACGTCGTCTAAGTTTCTTGATTTAGATAAAAATGTCACAATTATTTCACTTTTTCTTAGTTAGATACAGAATATTAATTACATCTTCATATCTATGAAAATGTAGCATTTTTTATGTCCCATCTATATTCAATCTTGAGGGTGTCTTAAATATTGAACATTTGATGTTTAAAAACTTCAGGTAGCTAGTGCGACAGCAACATTTGTGATGATGTTCTCCTCATCTTTGTCTGTTGTGGAGTTTTATCTCCTCAACAGATTTCCCATACCATATGGTAAGTCCTTTTTTTTTTTTTTTGAGAAATTAGATATAAAAATAGAAATAAAAATGCAATATACAAAGCTGAAAAAGACAAGAAAAAACTTGTGATGCAGCGTTGTACATGATGGGGGTGTCAATCTTGGCTGGTTTCTGGGGCCAATTCTTGGTCAGAAAGCTCATCGCAATCCTCAAGAGGGCCTCTATCATTGTCTTCATCCTCTCCGGCGTCATTTTCGCCAGTGCCGTCACTATGGGTATATATTTCCATTCAAATTCATCTAATTTATTGTCAAGAAATTGTATAATTATTGAGTTTCCTAAGAATAATTTTCCTTTTTTTTTTTTTTTTTTGTTGTGGGCAGGTATTGTTGGGATCGAGAAAAGTATCGATATGATAAACAAGCATGAGTTCATGGGATTCTTGGATTTTTGCAGCAGCCAATAGTCCCGTTTGTGAACGTCGTTCGAAGAAGGAAATATAGGAGCGATAATCTACCGTACGACCAATAGATGACACAATGGTCAATGCGTTATTGACCTATATATAAATTTGTGATTGTTAGGGTTTGGTCTTTGATCGTTAGCTACCGCTAACATTGTTAAAACGTTATATCAATAAATGAGAGAGTTTGCAATGTTTGTTTTTTAAGTTTTCTATGAATATTGAAATTGCTTAAATTTCAAAAAAAATCTACCTTGAGAATTTTGACTTAAATTTGTTCAAAAATGAAAATGTGGGACCCTACATGTGGTATCCGGATACAAGATCCTAGCCAAATCCATAAACATGATGTATTGGGCTTGGGCTATGATTAATGCTCAATCAAGTACTGGGTCTGGATACGGGTATTGATACATAGCCCATACCCGTTAAGCAGACGTTTCTCTTGAACACTCGGAGCCAATTAATCTTTTTGAAAAATGATTAACGAACTCCACTAATTGTTTCTTGTTTTATTTTTTCAATAAAATACAACCGAACGAGGTTGAAAAATTACTGTCGGAACTCAGCTTTTTTTTTTTTTTTTCCCTATGCGAATAAAAAACGTGGTGCAACTTCACCCAGATGGTCTGATATAGCACCCACTTCAGTGACACGAGACCCTATTTTATTACAAATAAATTCAAATCTAGACAGAACTAAAAAAATAGTTATTTCGTTGTTATTTTAAGTTGGAATGTTATGAGAAATGTGTCAAAGTAATAATTCGTATCTTGAAGAAGTAAAATAACCCTTCTATTAAAAATCAAGATCAGACAACATCAAGAAAATTCTTACCCAAATTATATTTGACCAAATCAAACTATCACTTAGCAAGTGTAATATACTTACCATGTGATTGATCACTTTCTCTAAATTGTACATCAATCACATAAAAAAGTATATCACACTTGTAATGTAATTGATTTAAATATGACCAAACTCGACTTGGATTAGAATTTTTCCGAGCGCAAGCAACATGGCCATGCACCAAGAATCAAGGACAGCAAAATTACAACACTAAGTGAAATGAATTATTAGAATTCTTGAATGTTAAACATCAGCAACTACCAACTAAAAGTAGTCCAGAACCAGTAGAGTCTTCCTCTATGAGATCAACCACCTCTTATGCTTAACCAACTCTTGCCAGTTGGCTGCATGCTGTTAATAATCCTCTCCCTAGCTAGCTCCGAAAACTACAACCTCAAATCTTGACCTACGTACCTACCTACTCCATTGTCCTAACAACCCACCATCAATTAAGAAGTCTCAAGACAAGTAATATTGGTAACAGACATATAAACAACAAACTAATTAAGCAGCTAGACATTAATTATAACTAACAAATTCAAGGACAAGAAGGCGGAGCAGCAGCAGCAGCCCCAGCCCAGTAGGGAGGCATCATCACTGGATTATTGTAGTCGTCGACGTTCAACCCGTAATTATTATTGCATTGATGATCTACGTTAATCTGATGAAGGCTGTTTGTGGTGGTCGGAGGAGACGGGTCGTTCGAGGTCGGAATCGACGTGCTCTCCACCGTTTCTTCGCCGGAGATGTCTGTGTAGCCTGTTGAGAGTACTTGCTTCTTCGCCAGTTGCTCCTTCAGTATTGCCCTCAGTGCCATTACCTAGACAATTATGTACCACACCAAACATATATAGTAAGCAGAAAACATATAATTTTACATCAAAAAACAATACTTCAAAAATCTTTAATTGACAAATAATTATTATGTAAGTACGTACACTAATTATAGTGGGAAATATTGTAATTTTAATTCTGTAAGTATGGCAGTGTCAATTTTAGTTCTGAATCCATTTTGATAACTTTGTTGTGTAATTTTAAGAATTTCTAAGTTATGTAAAAAAAATGATCGAAATTTTCTAAAATAACTAGAAGAGTGCACGTGACTAGCTAGATTAAATGGGTGCACTTTTTTTTAGGAATTTTAGCAATATTTGGCTTTAATTTATGGTTCTCAATGTGCAGAATTTTTAAAATTGCATGACAAAGTTGACAAAATAAATTTGCACAAAGTCTAAAACTATTATCATCGTATTTACAAGACTAAAATTATAATTTTTTCAATTACAGTGATGGTTATAAAATTTGAAGTTTTGGGTACATTGACACTGAAATCTTGGATCCAAAAGCGACCTCCGAGAAATTAAAAATGCTTACATAAATTAAATAACACAGGATCCAAGATGATTTAATGTCAGTAGGGGGACAAGAAAAAAGCATTGTACGTAGCAGCAACTTGAATTTGATATCTATCCAACAATTGATGTGTTTGATCACCCAACCTTAAATACACACACACACACACACACATAATGTCTGTCGTCTCATAAATACAGAAGCTGATCATGTCGCCGTACTAAATCCAGAAAACGCAGAGAAGTAGCTTAATCAATTAATGTTCCATCTGATCTACAGAGCAGTACTAATCATTTTGCATGAGGTACTAACACCAACTGCATGCAGGGAAATGCAACCAAGAAACACACACGCAATCTAGTCGGGATTGAATTTTCTACTACAATTCTTGTTGCAATTTCTATTCCGTGTTTCATATATGAACAACATGTGTATAAAATTCTTACTTAGGTAAAATTGATGATGTAGTTTTATACACGTGGCGTGAATGTGTGGAACGAAATAGAAGATGCAATACTAATTGTAATAGAAAATTCAATCATGTCTAGTTGTTGTACAAAAACGACATCATTTAAGCTACGTAGGTACGGACGTACCTCCTGTTGCAGCTTCTGCTTGTCCCTGGAAACAGCGTCGTACTCCCGTTTAAGCGCGTCATACAAGCGCTCGAGCTGCTTGGCCTTCCATCGAGCCCTCCGGTTCTGGAACCAGACAGCAATCTGTCGTGGCTGCAGCCCGAGTTCTTTGGCCAGTTTCATCTTCCTGTCGGGATCCAGCTTGATCTCCTCCTGGAAACTGTTCTCCAACGACTCCAACTGCTCGTTGCTCAGACGTTTCTTCTTCGGATCCTGCCCGAAATTGTGCATCATGCTGCTGTTCTTGTCTGCCAACGTTGGCAGCATTGCTTGTTGTGGGGTTGTCAGCATTGGTGGCTGCTTCATTTCTAGTACTACCCCAAAAAAAGCCCACAATTATTAGTTCAAATGAAACTTAAATAGATTTAATTACTATCCCATGTCCCTCTCAATATTTGAATGAAGGAAAATTTTAATTCAGATCGAGTTTTGCTAATCTTGAACAATATATATAACAAAGTGTAGTAAACTGATCGTGTGATTAACGTACAGTTGAAAAAGATGACTAATCACTTGACAAGAAAACCCTTCTTTCACAGGTTCATATTTAATAACATTGTTTAAAATTTATAAATTATTAAAAAAAAAAATAACAAGATTCTTAATTTCTTCTGAATAAAATAAAATTATAAAGTTTATAAAATGTCACCAGAATAACTTTATAACTAGTAAAATCAAATAAAATTGAAATAATCTGTTAATCTACTTCCATATTATTTGTGAATGTTATAGAAAGACTTTATGGAGCACTACTTTACAACTCTTATGAACTTTCAAATATGCATAAAATATATTTTAAGAAGCTTATAAGTTCACGTAAATGCTTTTTTAAAATCTTGATTTCGACTTCAAACAAGGCCTTGTAATTAATTACAAATACATATATACAATGAGTTGAAACAATGTTCTACGTTGAATCCATGCAAGAAGTCTAAGATGACAAAGGAAATTACCTGGGAACTGGTCATAGTTAAAATTGTAGTGAAAGTTGTAAGAATTCTCGACTGCTGCTGGTGGTCGAGAAACAAAAGGCATTCTAAGATTGCTGTTCCAATCCATGCTTCACTGTCTAAATACCGACACAGTGATCAGTGAGACAGAGAGGTGTAGTGTGTGTTGGTTTCTGGTGCAAGAAAGTGATGATGGATGGAAGGTGGTGCAGGGTTTCTAGTAAGTACTCTTGTAAGGGTTCTTCATCCCTTTGCAGCTCTCTAACTTTTGATGCAACTAATAAATACTTGTAGCAGAAAAACAGTACTGTCTCTAGCTAGTACTGTGTAAGAGAGAGAGGGATAAGGCTTAGACTGGTTAGTAGTAGTAGTAAAGGGGAAGATGAGATGATGTCGGTTCAAGGAGGAGAGGATTGGACTAGCTACCAATCAAAGGTCGCCATCCAGTCCCCCCAACCTTCATATTCTAACCTAAATTACATCTTATTCAATTATATGTAAATGGTCTTGTTTACTAATCATGGTAGAAAAATAGTAACCACAGTTTGTGCAACGGTTATTGATTGTAATTTTTGTAAGAAATACTAAAATATTTAATACAGTTGAAATTGTAATAAATATTTTGGTAAAGGTAAAATTATAAAAATATTGACTAATTGTGATCAAACTTAACTTTTGCATCGATTATTGTCTAAAGGTAGCAAATAATATTGATTTACTATGATTTTAAGTCGTAGTAATTTATAGTTAATTATATTTAGACTCCCTCTAAAAATGCAAAATTATACTTTTTTATAAAAAAGTTTTAAATTATACTTACACCCTTTTAAAATTACAAAAATATCTGATGTTACTTGCTTATTCATACTGAAAAATGTAGTATGGAAAAGTATAATATTGCATTTTTGCATTTTCCCATACAAGCGGTCGCACGGAAAACAGCCGAAATAAAACCTTCCCCTGTCTCTATGTCTGTGGACGGACGTTGTCGGTGTCTGTATAGAAATCCGATGAACATGAGTTTACGACATTGACACCTTATCATTCCCAAAACTCACACAAACTAAATTGGACACAAGAATTTCATGTTTTTTAATATTATTATTCTACAAAATAGATATTTAATTCAACATTGTAATTTTCAGTTTTTCATCATTTAATTTTTAAAAAGGTTATTAATAACATGAATTTTATAATATTCATGATTAGAGGTGTACAACACCGACAATTACATTTGTTGTTATTCAACTATTGTCAGTACGTACGTACGTATCACAAATTATTTTTAATAATAATTCCTATACAGTATATTATTACTAAAATTGCAAAAATTATCATTGTAATAAGTATAAAAACTTAATCGCTCGAGTTGAGCCACGAAATAAAAATGAGTTTGTCACATCAATCTTACAAAAAAGGTCAATCATGAAACTAAAGTCCCACCATCAACAAAAACAACTAATCGATAAACACGAAACAAATTCGAACCACCTTCAACGTTTTACCTTTTGGGAAATTCGTATACAATCTAACATCTTGTCGAATCAAATTAATTATGTAAAAAATATATATAACACATTTATTACCAATCGTTTTGAACGGAACGTCAATATTCATTGTCATCGATTCAGATATAATTAAATACGATGTGAATTGAAATTTCTCTTCTAAAATTAAAAAAAAAAAAAAAAACATAGATAGGTGTAAATCATTTGGAGAAAAAATAATAGAGGTAGACAACAAAAGTCAAATAAAATAATAGTTGTGACTTGGTTAAGACAAAAGGGCATAGGTAGGATTTAGAGGAGAACATAGGATAGGAAGAGATGGATGGTGTAGGGATTTAGGGATGAATTACGCGCCGATCCCTATTCTAATTTTCTAGTCTTTGCTGTTCGAATTTTAGGCCTTTCTATTCAATTTGAGGACCCTCTTTACTATTAGGGATAATGATCCCATTTTCACTTCAATTACCTAACCCCCCCCCCCCCCCTTCATATACAGTGACAAAAACAATTAATGTTTTATTTGGATTTGAATTTGAAAAATATATCGAGAAAAAGAGTTAAATAATTTTATATTAAATGTATTTGAAGTCCATCGCAACGCCACTCCATAAAAAATTACTACATCTAAAGTAAGAATCCAAGAATTTGAACCTTTCTTTATATATATAATATGAATTATTTGAAAAAATTCAAAAAAATTGTTGTAGATTTGAAATCCCTAATTCCAAATCCAAAGTAGAAGAATTTCAATACAATCAATACTTGAGTATTGAAATTTGCAGTGTTTGGATTTTCTGATATATAGTTGTTTAACATTTGTTTTAAAAAAAAAAAAAAAAAAGGTTGTAGAGATAATTTTTTTTAAAAAAAATTCTCTTCATATTACAACCATCCATTGAAATTAATATTTAGGGTCAGTTAAACGAGTTCTCTTGAAATTTAGCATAATTAAGAATACATCTTTATTGTTTGAAAAATTATCAATACTTTATGATATTTGATGAAATTATGTTATTCTTGAATGAAGCCCTGAACTTTCCACTTTGCCCTTGCTTTACTAAAAACTTGGATGAGTTGGATGAAAATATTGATGAATAAATTTTCTGTTTAGTCCATAAATTTTTGTTTATAATAAGTAAAATTATAATTCATAACCCATAAAGGTATGTTGGCCAGTTAACCACAAAAAATTTGGATGAAAACTAACGAGGACTAATAGATTGGCAGTTGTTGGACGACCGTTAAAATAAGAAGGTATTGATAATTTTTAAATAATAGAAGGTATTATGATTATGCCTAATCTTAGGAGGTCATGTTGCAAGTTACCCAAACATTTACTATTACAATGTGCATAAAACATATCACAATCACGTATGGTTTGTGTATACAATCAAATTAAACATCAAAGATATAACTGGAAAAAGAAAAGAAAATTCTTGACTATATATTGTTATTTTGAAATAAGTATTATCTTGTTAAAGAATTTAGGGAAATTTGGATTTAATGTAATTAGGGTAGTGAATTTTGGAATTGGAAAAGAGGGGTTTTCAATGATTAGGATAGGAAATATTTAAAAGAAAGAAAGAAAGAGAGGGAACATAAATAAATAAATGAGAAAAGAGTTGGATTTGAAGGAAAGTGGTTTAGAACCAAATATAGATAGAACCAATAAACAATAGCTCCAACAATTTCAATGCACTAATTAAGAGAAGTAAATTGTTTTGTCACTCCCACTGCTCACTTTATTAATGAAATTTATGGTGCTCTTCAAATTTTGCAGATGCATGCGTCATCTACTCATCAAAATTAACACCCCCCACACACACACCAAAAAATCAAATTTTAAAATAAAAAAAGAAAGAGAGAGAAATTAATAATAATAGCAACTTGGGTATTGTATTTTAATTTTTTTCCTACACAAATATTACTCCTCAACTCCCAAACTCGGAAACAATTAAGTATGTACATAAGAGAAGGGACCAAGTAAATTTATGGTTGTGGTTTTACTCATATAGATATGTATTTTACTACGAAAATGGGAAAGAAAAGGGTGATATTTTACAAGCCCGTTGAGGGGGATTGCGTCGGCACTTTGCGTGCAGGTTGATGTTATTCTATAGTAATCAGCACGGGTTTTGAACGAACGTCTTGACGAGAATTTGAACCCAAGTATGATGACATTGGATTTGCAAGAACCGGTTAGAATACAAATATTGGATGATTAAACGTGCATTTGCTGTTAAAAAATTAAGTGAACTTAATATCTCCTTATAAAACTCGTTCTCGATACAGATTAGACCACGTTGTTTCAAAAATCTATCCAGACAGTACAAGGACGACGAGGGCGGCAGGAGCGCCGTCTAGAATGAAATACAAGGGAATGGGCCCCTAAAGAGTTCAATGAATGCATAGTTTCACTATGGAACCACACCAACAATTTCATAAATAACGCAGACTTTACTAAATGTGGGAGTAGTACAAACTCCCAACCACCAACGACATACTCCGGTCGATACAGTTGCAGCCTCATAAAAATCAGCAACACTCGGCATCAATGTTCAAGCGTCTGTCCTAACGGTTTCCTCAGGCCTGGAAATATGGGTTTTTACTGAGTAGAAGAAGATTCAAGAACTACATTTACTCACTGAAAACCTATCTGTAGGCATCTGATTTTTGAGGAGGTCGAGACAGCAAGTGTCACTCTAATGTTTATTGTGAGAGATATTCAAATTAAGAGATGTTCGTTGAACGCAACCATAACTCCAGTGCAATGAAGTCAGAAACAGAGTACAGTAGCAGAGAGAAACATAGCAGACTACATCTGGCAGAGAACTAACATAGGATGGTAAGAAAGAATCAACAATTCATAAGAGCATTTTTCTTGTTAAATCAGCACAAAGCATTTTGAATCAGAAAACTGTTCTACAGCACAGTGATCCAATCTGGATTTGGGTAAAAACAATAGACAGAAAACTTGAACACCAGCCACACAGACCATTTCTCCAGTTTTTCAACAAAGACACAGTAAAGCAAGAATATATTAGTTCTTTACAGGAAAATATCGCACTGCTATACAACGAGCAACCAGCAAGTATGCATTGCTACAAGCAAGCGTGCGAATATAGCCCTGAAAATATACTAGCTATGATTGAGGCCAGGTATTATATATGAATGGAAAAAAAAAAAATCTGAAAAAGAGTATCCTGCAGTCAGTGTACAATTTGCTTAAGTCCTGCAGTTCCAAACATGGAACGGATTTTCGCCTTTAAGGAATGGGAATCCCTACGTATTTCCTCAAAGATGTAAGAAATTTGCACCTAAAACTGTCGATACTGAACTAGAATGTTTCGAGCTTCGGAGCAAAACCAGTATTTTTTCTTCTCCTTCTATCTATCATACAAGTATCGTTATAGTAATGGAGGTGACTCTAATAACTACTGCTTTCTGAACCCTCAGCCTCTCTTATCCTCATTCAATTGCATACATGCACTTAAGTGAACAGCCTTGGCCTATAGATCTCTGCTCAAGCAATATGCATCCAAAACTAAGAAAGTGAATCTAGTTGATAAAATCTCTCCAGTATGAATAAGCAAGTAACTGCATCATGTTCACCAGACATGCTCCTGTAAGCAAGATATGGCAGCAGAATATCTGAGAACTGTAGGTAGCACGCCACAACCATTGACCACTTGCAGAGAACATTAAAGAGATTGCATGTAGAGTCATTCATTGAGGTGATTGGAATTAAAGAAGACGAAAAAAAAAAATTAAGGATGTAGTAGAGAATAGATATCTTCAACGGAACAAGTGTAAAATGATTAGCCAACAGCACAGATCAACTCGTGCCCCAGCAAAGGAGAAAACAGCACGGGGATCAAATCAAATTTAGAAGGTTTCTGTATACATTACATCCAACCATTCATCTATTGGAACAGTAAAATTGGTACCCGTATCTCTGACAACAACCAAGTATACAGTTGAACCTATCTCAGTCGCATCTCATTGAAAAATCAACACGCTCAATGTGCTTGGCAACAAAAACAAACAATGTAATAGACAGATTTTATTGATTTTCTGCAAAAGATATGAGAGACAAAACTGCATCTATTACAGAACCATAAAAGAATTACATGGACAGAGGATACATACCGACAGCAAAAACAATCTAGATGAAATCCTCCAAGCACCAATGCTTATCAGAAGCATAAGCTGTATTGACAAAACCCCATATAGAACAAAGGAACACAAACAGCACTATTACTTCAAAACCCCTCTTCTTCTACGTTCTTTCAACTCAACTGGAATAATTGATACAGAATCAACACAAAGTCCTCCCTTGGAATGTGTACAGTCAATCTGTTTCATTGAAAATCTCACTTCGGTTTCAGGATCTGATTTGCTCACAATGAATTCACCCACCTTGTACTCTATCCAACAACCACGCTTGTAACTCCCATTAGCATCGTCTTGATGTATATCATCTAAGAAGCACTCATGCGACGCTTGTTGGCCATCTGAAGTAGAAAATTCGAATCGTACAGGCTTGATTTCCCATCCATGAGTATGATCAAAATTCGAAACACGGCGTCCAAGTCTTTTGGAAAATCTTCCAAGATGAATCCTAAATGACAAAGTATATATGTCTGGTGGAAAAGGGAACTTTACAACGCCATCAACTTCAAACCACCAAATTTGCTGCAAATAGGCTACAACGTTAAATCTGCAAGAAAGGAGTGGCATAAAGGGCTAATTCCAAATTCCATACTCAGCACCAATCACTTCCGAATTAAGAATATGAATAAACTAACGCAAGCTGGTTGAATTGGCAGGTTGGTTGTAACAGCATTATCTGTCGTATTTTGCAGACATGCAGGCAAAATGGCTCTTATCACAAGGGAAAAAGCAAGTTTCAGTGTAGGCATGTAAGTCAATTTGTTAGATTGAAAAGCCATAGTGCAGTGCAAGTAACCTCCACGAGAAAATGTTAGCCACAAAGGTTCACAAACATCTTGAAGTATCAAGTAGCATGTAGATTACTTAATAGCCACCTCACACAGCTGAGGTATAACAGCCTCTGGATGCAGGATAACTTTCAGTAATTTATCATCGCACACAGTTGGGCAAAATGGTAAATGACTGAAAGAACCACTTCTCCTAATATGTTCCACACAAAGAGAAAATGAATATAAAGAAATAAGTTTACAAACACAAGATATAGCATGCCTATAATACATTTGAACTTTCATGATCCATGGTCCTTGGATAGAAAAAAGAATTTCAGGTGCTTAGAAACAATTCTCCGGGGATATCATCATATTAATGAGTAAACTCTTCAAAAACTCTTCAATTTAAGTTGTCAGACCTTGTTTTTCTTATTAAATTATAGGAGCCTAATAGTTTCTTGGATTATCGATCTGAAGACGAAGTCAGAATGCAGACCATTGAACTTTATGCATTAAGGCTGATAAGTAGAAAACTTACCTACTACAGCAACTCTGGTACACTAAACCCAGCAGCTGAGGATAAAGCCACCTCTAACCTTTATTTATATATTTTTGAAAAGCTCTATCCTAGAAATTCACCATATGCCATGCTTATACAGCTGAAACCATGAGATGTGTATGAAGAAAGCTGCATCATGTGTTGGTTGTATAGTAACAGCAAGTACTAAAAGGGACTGCATTTATACACAATGCAGTCCATTAAGGTGAGCGACATTAGATAGCATTCATTTCATATCTAAATCTGAATAATATCACATCTTACAGAAAGAATAAACGAAATTATAAAGTGACTTCAAAGTAATGACCTTGAACAGAACTGAGCCATAAATTATGCCATTTGAATCCAGAATCCAGAACAATACACCAATAGTTGTGCAACTTCTAGGATCCAGTTCTTACATAATAAGTATGTTTCACTTCTAATTGATGCAGAGTACCACCCTAGAATGTAGATCATCCTCACACTACTGCCATTTTGAGAACCCTACACATCAACTCTCAATCTAGTACTCTCAGAGGCTGCTCCATGCCAGTTGTCATATGGGCTGGCAGAAGCCCCAAAAATTGAAATGCTTGGATCAAGATTGCTTGAGTAAGCTTATGCAAACCTCTTTCCTCTAAATAAAAATTTCAACAATTTAAAAGATTATCTAACTTTTTCAATTGCTTTATATTGATTTTATTAATAAATTCAAGAATCTAAAAAATCATAGAGCTTGAAATTTAACTCAATTTTAGATGGATCATGGAGCAACTTCACATAATTCTTTCCCTTCACATAGCTCCAAAATAATTCCAGTTACACAATTTGTTATCCAATTCAACAATGCCTACAATATTTGGAAAATAGTTGAAATAGGACAGCCATCTGAAACCTCAAATACCAATTGCCTGCAGTTCTTAACAATTTACTACTTCCAAATTCCCAACATTATCAGATAATGAAAATACTGCAGAAAAGCAGCCATTGAAATTAAGGAAAGAAATGCAATCAGGGTACATCAAAAGGAAAGCTTGTCCTTTTCAGGATTAACAGGTCCATATAATAGGAAGAAGGTGAAGTTTTCTTGATCAACATCATACTTGCATTGCACAAACACAGCCGAGCAACAATTATGCACATCATACAAATTTGTACGGAATTTTTCAATGTAAAAATTACTTATAATATAATCATACCAAAAACCAATTAGAAGGTCCTGACACCATTTGATAATGAGATGTCACAGATGTAGGGGATATTACTGGCATCAAGCACAGAAAGCTGAAAACTAACCTTGATTCTTCTGTTGGAACCCAATTCCAATATCTCCTGTCCTCAATGCCTGTTATTGCCATTGCTTTGGCTGATATCGACATGCAAACTCTCCCAGTAAATCTGTCCACCCATACCACCTGCAGTTGTTCCTCGTAAAATGAGAAGTATATTTAATAGGATAAAGTGAAAATGTAATCTGAAAATGCATAAAATTCTTATTTTCCACTTAATAAGCTAACAGAAAATTATTTAACCAGATCTTTTGATTCCATTGAGCAAGTAACCTTCCTCAGAAACTCAAGGATTTAAATGAACAGGATGGCTATAGGCAATTTGAAATGTCAAATTTTGACAATTCCGGGAGTAAATGTTTAACAAAAACAAATGTTCGACACTTTCACAGAATCAAACTGCACTCAATAATTGAACCATATGATTTTCGTATGATCACCATTACAAGCCAAAAATAAACAAAAACAACTTAGAAATTATATCTGGGAAAATGTGGACTACGTTCCAACAGAACATTTGAATTAAAAATGAAGAATTCAACCAACATGTTAATGCATCCTTAACGAAGATGAGAGGTAAAGAATACTAAACACAAAAGCATCCTAAAATCCAATTCTGAAACAGTCGAAAACAGAGGGAGCAACAACTAAAATTCCAAACTGTAACAAATCGAGCAGCGCAAAGATTCAAGTCAATCCAACAGCAGAAAATTAACTGATTGAAAAACCCCAGAGGCAAAATCAGTGTACCAAAGAAAATCAATTTATACTAACATACATAGAAAATAAGTCTAGGAGAGGGAAGATTTTGTCAAGAACGTGCCTTGTTGCCGTCGTCAAAGGGAAGAGGGCGGGAGAGGAGGGCAAAGATGTCTTTTTTGGAGAGGTTTTGATATACATCGGGATGGGAGAGGAGGTGGAGGAGGAGATGGTAATTGGAAGGAAGCTTGGCCTCCCAAACGGCGTCGGACGAAGCGGCGCCACGGAAGGCGCGGTTGAGCCGGGCCAGGTTGCATATCTCTGGCGGCGTAAGATAGAGAAACACGCACGCCACACAACTCTCCGGTATATCCCCTAGACCCGGCCCCCCGTTTCCGGTCCCGTTCTCGGTCAAATTGGACAATGATGCTCCCATATACACCTATTGGTATGTTTAACTACTGCTTCAGTTTTTCTTTCTTCCTAGAAAATATCCCGCCGGCGGTGGTGCGACACCGTGGGGGTGGGGGACGAGTAGAGAGCGAAAGAGAATTTTGTTTTTCTGACTGCACTACTGCTCCGCCATTACTTTTTTGTTTTGCGCGTATTCTCTCTCTCTCTCTCCCCTATTTTTTCTTCTTTCTTTTATAAATAAACGTTGCCCACTGACCACTGTTCACAACTCAATTTCGCTTTTTCTAATTCATAATTTAAAAAAATAAAATACTTTTAACTTTTTTTAATTATTTAAATTAGTAAAGGTATTATTTTTATAAACGGGTAGTAAAAATATTTATAGAAATATACTGTAAAGAACTAATACATTAAACCAATAGAATTGCTCCCTTAGAGAAACTAGGGGAAATTGCACCTTCCCCCTCCAAATATTGAGTTTTTAGACTAAACTCCCTAAAAGAAGAGACTTATGTAGAAAATACGCATTTGTTAATGTCAAACTTGTTCGAGGATGTGGAGGGTTGGAAAGCAGCGGTGGGTGTCTACAGTTAACCCTTTTTTCCGTGTGTTTTTAGGGACCAAAAAAAAAAATTAATATTTTTAGGGTGTGATCTCTAATTTACCTAAGAAACTAATTATGATATTTATATTAGAATTTGGTTTAATGAATTTTCTTGTACTATTATATCGAGATAATTACTCTCGACATTCTCAAGGATATAATTAAAATTCAATTATACCTAAAAGTGAGGAAAATTTGATTGTCAAAATGTGTATACAGTACGCTACTAGTAAATGCATTAGTTATCAAGTAAAATAATAAGTCTCGATCCTATGAGAATTTAAATAAATAATGTTTGAAATTATAACTAACCTATAATTATTTGGATGATCATAAATTTAAAAATGAATAATATATTAAGACTATAAGTCCACATGATTGATCTAAGGAGTGCAAAATTAGCAGGTAAAATCGATCCTACATATTAACATAAAATATGGGAATATCGAATCATACAATTTCTCCTAATACAAATTCATCGACTTGTAAATATTATAAAAACACGAGTTTATTTAAATAACTCAAATCGATGTATGTATTAATATAAAATCATTAATATTTAATATATTCAAATATAAATAATTTGATCCGGATATGTAGAAAAGAACGAAATAAGATATTAATCAATTCGAAAGTGTAGTTTGACATTGACGCATAGGCTGAGTTGAAGTGTTGGTACCAAAAATTCAAGACATGATTTCAAACCACACATTTTCAAAATTAAGATCAGATATTTGCATCAAATTTCTATGCAGGACCAAAACCTTAATTTTAAAACTCTTATTCGGACAGCGAATGCTCCATTTTTGCTATTTGTGTTGTGCATAAATGGGGTAAAATACATATTACCCCCATGTGATATCCCAAATGTTCAAATAAGCCCCTGTGATAAAAAAAATACCATATACCCCCTGTAAAATTTAAAAAGGTGCATATTGGCCCCTTACCCGCGCCCCCAATTTTCTATCGCTTTTTTCTCTGACATCCGATGACCTCTCGATGTATGCTTTCCACCGTTGGAAAGCTCTTCCGACAACGATCATTTTGACATCCTACCCACCGCCAATCTCTCGTCGTCGGTTAGTAATCTCCATTTTTCGTTTTATTTTTTTTTAGGTTTTTATATATATATACATATAACTAAATTATATTTTCTTATATTATATTTTTAAAATATGTATAATTTAAATACAGAGGTGGTTTCATAATTTAAGGGCAAAATATACATATTTAGTCGCAATTTTGGGAACATGAATTTTACAAGGGGGTAATATGCACCTTTTTAAATTTTACAAGGGGGTATATGGTATTTTTTTATCACAGGGGCTTATTTGAACATTTAGAGTATCACAGGGGGGAAATATGAATTTTACTCTGCATAAATGGGATTATTTGGGAGTATATTAAATTTATATTTTTAATTAATGTATTACTTTGTCGACAGTCGTAGCTACTATTCATGATATGCAATTCATTTGTCGTCGTCTAACAGTTCAAGCGCCATGTTTCGAATTGTCGGATGTACTATTAGTGATGTATGGTTCGAATTTTTGAACTGTTCAAAAGTCGTGTTTCACTTATCAGTCGTCACGGAAATAATTATATTTAAATAGTGATTTGGAATAAGAATATAATAATTTGTTATTTATTAATAAAGTTTAGTTTCTAAATATATAATATTAGGAGATGCAAACAAATTAGGGACCAGCTTTTGGGCAGATGGAACAGAATAATGCACCTCCCCCGGTTTAATTCTCCACTGCATGGAACAAATTCTTCACCTTTTACTTTTACCCCAACCCCCAACTTTTGACCTTTCACCTAATCAAACCAAATCTTAGGGGTAGCAAGAGAATAAAGTGATCCTCAATTGGTAAACTAGAATAAAAATAAATATATATATATATATATGCTTGTTTATTTATTTATTTAAGAATTAAATGCAATTTATCTCATGTGATATGTGAAATGAGCAAAAAAGAAATTTCTGTGAAAAAAATAAATAAATTATTCTCTGTGTTTTTGAAAAATAAGATAATAATTATAATAGCAAAGAATATCTAATTTTAAATGTGCATTTCGTGTGTATAGTTGTTGGACGTTTATAGATAAGATGTGGATTGTCAAAGCTAATGGACCATTTCGTACGATTAATAGAAATTCAATTAATTTTTGTAATTTTGTAGTGTTGTGTTGAAGACGAGGAATGTTATTTTTAGTAAATTATAAAAAAAAAGTAAATATTTTAAATTCTTGATTGAATTTTATATTGTTTTTAATTAAATGAATGTGAAAATCTTGGTAATGAATTGATCGACCGATTTTTATGGACCTATTTATTAATTGAATTATGTGATAATTAATTTATGATGAATTAATTCAATTCATCTATTCAAATTGTACACCTTTCTAAACGATCCACCAATCACATCGTTTATTACGTGCCATGTTTGAAATTGCTACTTTGAATCCTTTTAGAAAAAAACAAAAATAAAAAGTACTGTTGAAGTAGAGAAATACATTTATGGATAAGATTGGAACCTAATTAATTAGTCCTCTTTATTGGGCTTTGAAAACCAAATATTTTAACATTATAATTTAATGGGATGGCTACTTTGTTTTTTTAGCGCGATTACACGTTTTTTTTTTTTGTAGTTTAAAAAATTATATTCAGTATCTTTTGTTTAACATTCTCTACCGATAAAAAATAATTGAGTGTGCTTATATTAACAAAAGAGTCGAATGAAAATTCATATTTACTCCAAATTGATTTATTACTCACTTATTGCAGGTTAAAATATATTTTTTTAATGAAAATCCTTATAAATGTGAAAATATATCTCCCCGCACGCATTATCGTATA
Organism: Sesamum angolense; assembly: GCA_034509725.1. Taxonomy (NCBI): domain Eukaryota; kingdom Viridiplantae; phylum Streptophyta; class Magnoliopsida; order Lamiales; family Pedaliaceae; genus Sesamum; species Sesamum angolense. The sequence continues at coordinate 8,623,325 of JACGWL010000011.1, read as the reverse complement.
AATATGTATAACGTTAGTTTGGTCAAAAAACTTATTTGACTTGCAATAGTCGGTAATAGTTCCATTGGGAGTAAATATAAATATTTTCATTCAAATTTTTAGTTAATATTAACAAATTCAGTGAATATTGACTAATGAATGTTTATTGTTAGACAAAAACAAATGTCATGTGTACTTGATATAATTTTTCAAACCATAGAAGGTCAACATGTAATTACATCAAATATCAATGGACACAAGTGTAATTATCTCTAATTTAATCAATTTAAAAAATTATTGCTTAAAAGCTATAGGTAGAATCATTAAAGGGGCATTAAGATAATTAAATAAGTTCTACATACAAATTATATGAAATTAGATTTCAATTTTCAACTACCCTATTCATTATTATTATTTTTTTGTTGGATTTAGATTGAGAAATGGATAATTAATTAATTATACACTTATTGAAATACTAAATATAAAAATTTAAATTGAAAGCTTGACATTAATTAACCTATCCACAGATGTATATTTATATGTGACCCTTAATTAATTAAATTATCCACATATACATATACGTGACGACTCTTAAATTAATTAACCTATCCTTAAGATGCAAAGACGTGGCTCTTAGAGATGCAATCTTAATATTTTTATTTTATTACACTAAATAGACAACATAAAATAATCAGCTCCTTAATTATACACCCTTGGCTCATTATTTTCTTGACAAGCATTTGGGCTGTTGACACGTGTCCTCGACACCCATTTAAATGACCCTTATTCAAGAAATGTTTTCTTTTATTATGAAGAATTTATATTATGCTGATATGATACAATTTACACTGTTTAATTAATTTTCTTTTCATGCTTGACAATTAATGTAATATTGTGATATTCAATAAAGATATTTTTTGTTTTTTATACTATGTATATCTATAACATAAAAACCATAAAATATTCGGACAAATACCTATTAATTATTCAAAAACGTTCTTTTATGAGTCCGCTTTTAAGAACATAAATCATGGGGTAAGTGTCCTTTGAGTTGCCGTAATTGGGCATACTGAAGCACGAACCCTAAGTTGGGAGGTAGTTTTATTACCACAATTATTTCTTACATAAATGTAAGAATATTGTTGCATTAGTGTTTTTACTTTTACTTAACTAACTAAGCAATATCTCATGACTCAGTCAAAGATTTGACATTTGAAGTCTATTAATACACATAATGATGGATTATGGGCCATCTCTTGCTACCCTTCATAATTTACATGTACTCTTCTTGACACACATGTACCCACGTCAACATGATCGTTTACGTTAAGGGTAAATTACAATAATTTTATTTGAGATCTGACATAATTATAAATACTCATCGCCGTCTGAAAATTATCAATACTTTTGATTTTAACAGCCGTATGTAATTAACTCAATCCGTTAGGTTTTCGTATATTTTTGTGTTGAACTGATCAAATGACCTTGTGGATTAAGAATTATAATTTAATTTTTTTTTATTTTTTTTTTGAATTAAGTAGATAATTTTTAAAAAATTTCTATCCACCGCATTCGATTTTTTTTAATAAATTTTTAATTTTAAAAAAATACAATAAGGGCAAAGTTGACAATTTCATACATCCATCCAAGAATCACATAATTTCATCAAACATGAAGGAGGTACTTATAATTTTTCAAATAAAGATGGGGTATTCGTAATTATATCAAACCTCATGGGAGGTTGTTATAATTTACCCTTCACATAAACCATTCCTCCTTTTTAAAAAATTATACATTTCTAGAAAACATCAACAACATTACACAAAATATCCTGCTTTTAGACTGTCAAGTATATAATTTCTGTAATTATGTCAAAATAAAAATAATCGAGCTGTAGATGTAATTATTTGAATAAATTTTCGAATGCTCCATCCTAATAGTAGAAGGGGCAAAATAAATTTAACCCTTTTTCATAATATACAATCTTAATTTCATGATCTACCGTAAATAACAAATACGTCTCAAAATTTTACCAAGATTTACATATTGAATATCAATTTGATGATAAAGTTCCATCAAATTTCTAACACGATTGTATTAGTTTGTTTATGTATTAATTTATATCAATCATTATAAACCACTCTAAAATGTATTTGTATATTCATTCATTTTTCTGTTGCTGATATAAGTAAATTTTGTGTGCTTCGACTAACATATTGATTTATTTATTAAAAAAATATATAAAATATTAATATTATTAAATATAATTTTTTATATTAAATTAAATTTATATATAATTACATCAAATATCCCAACATGGTAATGATTCAAAAATTTAGGAGAGGAAAGCATTTTGAGTTTTGTCGTTTTTTAAGTTTTAACTGCGACAGTGGTTCTACCTTTAGCAGACAAAGACCTACAAATGTTTTCAAAGCCAATCAGTTATAACAAGTGTCGGAGAGTGAGAAACATTAATTTCCTACCACCAACCTCGCCTAAAACTATATAATATGCCTTTTCACTCCCTCAACGCTCTATTTTTTTTTATTTTATTGATATTGACGTTCATATCTAATAAAAATTAGTATAATAATTATATCATATTTAATAATACATATTATTATAATAAACAACAACTCTATTGATCATCTATACTATTACAACAAAAAAAAAAAAGAGCTGTTATAGATATAAAGTGGTAGTTATCATACCACTACACTAAATTTTTTAAATACAAAAAATGCTCTTCTATTTATAAAACTTATTTAACTTCCCAACTTATATCGAATTAACTATTTAACCACGTCCCGTAAGAAAATTAATTCCATGTAATTGTTGCACTCACAAATTAAATTTACTCACTTTTATTTAATTTTATTATTAATTAAATTAAAAATAATATATTAGTATTCAATTAAAGTTTCCATTTTTAATTTAATTCAAGTAAAATATGTATTGGCAATTAATGCATTAAAAAGTTATTAACAATTTTTATAAAATAAATTAATTATGAATTTTAATAAAATAAAAATATTAATAAAATTATGCGCGTAAATATTGCGTATCACGGTATCTAAGTATCAATTTAAGTTTTGATTCGATTGGTAAACCAAACTGTGGAAACCATACATAAACTTGAACATTATAGTCCATGCAAAATCATGCAAAATCATATACACCAGAAGCTTTGGGCCCCCAATTACTATATTCATGTAGCTTAATGGGCTTGTAAAGGATTCCTAACCCCAACTCCTTTCAACTTTCAATTAAGGGATAATTACATACTTCTCTTGTGAATTTAATGTAATTATATGTAAATTTTAATTTTAAAAATTATATTTAATATCTATTAGGTTAATTTAATTTAATAAATAAATCACTGTATTAGTTGAAATTTACCAAATATGTTACTTTTAATAAAATAAATAATAAATAAAAATTCATATAATATCTGTAATGGACTTCTTGTTATTTTATTACAAATGAACAAATCTTTTCCTAACCAAACTACTTTTATAAAGGTAAAGACAGACCTCCTTACATGCATTAATATGTGGATATATATACAGGCAGTTTGACCTGCAATAAGTCGGTAATAAGGTATTTCGGGTAAATATGGATATTTGTTTAAGTTTTTTTTTTGTTAATATCAGCAAATTCAATAAATTTTGACTAACGATGAATCTTTTGTTATATGGAAAAAAAAAAAAAACTTCAATTGTACTAAATAATTTTCAAATCATATGAGGTTTACGTAAAACTACACTAAACCTCATGAGTGAACGGCGTAATTATCTCTTCAATTAATTTCGTGCCTAATTGATACCAACTTTTAAGAGCATAAATTTAATAGAGTGGATTGAATCTTTTATTTTAAATTTTATATATTTTTTAATTTAATTTAATATATACGTATCACGTGTATAAAAATAACATTATTGTACTACGAATGCTAATTAGTTTGGATCAAATTTAAAATGTGTTTTGTTGGATTTAATTTTTTTTTTCTTAGTCGAACCCAAATTGCAAAATATGGCTATATTTTGTTTATTTATTTATTATGTATAGAAAAATATCTTTATGTATAATGTGAGAAATGTTTGGTCATTTCACATATGAATTTATAAATAATTACTTCTCAAAAAAAGAATTTATATATAATTAATTCTTTTATTATTAATATTATTTTTTATATTCCAAAAATTCTAATAATATTGAATCGATCTAATAAATCCCACTAGTTCGATTAGGTGCCAACAAAAACTTCAACAAATTGAATTCTTAATCTCCATAATTTTATTTTAAACTCGACTCGGCTCGATTCGATTTGTAAGAACTCTTAATTTTAATATAGCAAAAAATACAAGCAACTTCCTTGTGATATTATAAATGAACAAATTATTCCATATATAAAAAAATAACAATTTATCTTTCTCTACTTTTTAAAATACAATAATTTGCATCCCTGTTTAGGGAGGTAAATTGCTTTATTTTAAAAAGCATAAAGGATAAATTGTTATTTTATTTTCACAAGGGATAATTTATTCATTTATAATATTACAAAAAATGTAAATTGCTATTCACCTTTTTAATATATTTTAAATTTGATTTAATTCAATTTAATGAGACCGCCTCGACTAAATTCATATGAATTATTAATTTTAATAATTTTATTTTAATTTAATTCGATTTGATTCGGACAGTCGGTAGAATGACTGTTGTTTTGCACAATCCCGTGGATTCTTCTCTCTCTCACTCCTCGTCCGCAACACAACACAACACAACACATCGTAGCTAAGGGGAAATTGCAAAACCATGGGCATTGGGTAGTTTTTTGTGGTGTCAGTCTGCTATGAGAAAACCAAGAACTCCCCCACACCTAAAACCAGCTGCTTTTAAGATGAATTTTAAAACCAGCTGCTTTAACATCCCAATTCACTGTATAAACTCCCACAATTTCCTTTCTGCCCACTCTACCCCCCCCCCCCCCCCCCTTCACATTTCGATCAAAACACAGTTTTTCCTTCTTTTTCCCTATTACTGTTCTTATCTGTTTGCTTTTTTGCTTCAAAGAGTTTCACCTTTTTGTTGCGTTCTTATGCATGTGCATCAAAGGTTGACAGCTTCCTGTTTTCAATCAAGAATCTTTCTAACGCGCTGCTGATTGAGCCGCTTCTTTTCGCTTGTTCCCGGTTGGATTCTTGTCTCTTGATATTTGGAGGATTAACCTTGTACGGAGCTTTGACTGTTTCTAGTTTGTTTTGTATTATTGATGAGGGTTTTGGGTTGATGTGAAAGATTGCAAACTTGGAACAATTTTCTTGTCTGGGAGAATTCAAGATTGTCTTGTTGCTTGAAATTTTGAGGTTGTATGGAGCCTAATGGGATGTATCCTAGTATGCAACCTGGGATGTTGGGGCTGGAAATGTCACTCCGCAACCCCGTACCAGCACAGAACCCACAAAACTCTCAGCACATACAACAACAGCAGCAGCAAAACTCACCACATCCCATGGTGGGCTTTGGTCGTCATGACGGTGATTATTATCCACAAACTCAGCAACAAGGCTATCCTTTTGCTGCAAAGTCCAAGAACCAGAGTCTGACATTGAGTGATGATGATGAGCCTGGGGTTACTGCTGAGACCAGTGCCGATGATGGGAAGAGGAAAATGTCACCATGGCAGAGAATGAAATGGACTGACAATATGATAAGGTTGTTGATCATGGTGGTGTACTATGTTGGTGATGAGGTTGTGTCTGAAGGGAATGATCCTGCCAGCAAAAAGAAAGGTGGTGGTGGGGCTTTGCAGAAGAAGGGGAAGTGGAAATCGGTGTCTCAGGTTATGACAGAGAAGGGATTTAATGTGTCTCCACAGCAGTGTGAGGACAAATTCAATGATTTAAACAAGAGGTATAAGAGGGTTAATGACATTATTGGAAAGGGAACTGCGTGCCGTGTGGTGGAGAACCCGAGCCTGCTGGATACAATGGACCATTTGTCACCAAAGATGAAGGAAGAAGTGAGGAAATTGCTCAATTCCAAGCACTTGTTTTTCAGGGAAATGTGTGCTTATCATAATAGTTGTGGTCATGGTAGTGGTGCTAGTGTGAGTGGAGTTGGCGGAGTTGAGAATTCGCCACCAGAAGCCGCAGCAGAGCCTTCTCAATCTCAGCTGCAAGCGCGGCAGCAGAGGTGTTTACACTCAACTGGAAACGCCCCTTTTTCCACCAACTTAAATAGAGGGGAGAATGAGGCATCTAAATTGGCAAAGATGACTAGCGATGAGGATGATGAGGATGAAGACGACGAGGATGATGAGGAGGATGAGAGTGGAGTAGGATCAGAAAGTCGCGAAACTGACGAAAGATCACTGCGGAAGAGAAAGGGCACGTATCATTCGCCATTAATCCAACAGTTGGACGCTGAATTAGTGAACATGTTGCAGGATAGAAGAAAGAGCCCCTTTGAGAAGAGGCAGTGGATGAAAAGCAAACTAACGCTATTGGACGAGGAGCATGTCAGCATCCAGTATCAAGGCCTTGAGCTTGAAAAACAGCGGCTGAAGTGGTTAAAATTCAGCACCAAGAAGGAGAGGGAAATGGAGAGGGAGAAGCTCATGAACGAAAGACTGAAGTTGGAGAACGAGAGAATGGTTCTCCTCATCCGCCAACAAGAGCTCGATTTGCTCGGTCATGATCAGCAGCAGCAGCAGCAACAACATTCCTCCAACAAGAAGAGTGACCATCTCCCATTTACGGAATTCAATCGTACAGTAGATTAGTCCAGACAAGATTAGGATTGCAAATTTTGCTTAAAGAATCTAGTGTTCTAAAGTTAATAGCAAGAGATTTAGCTGATGTTTCAGCTTGTGTCTTGTTCATTTGCTTGACAGTATATGTTTTGAGTCATGGGAATCTGCCATGTAACTCAGTTAACAGCTACTAATTACACAAATGTTGTTACTAAAGATTCAAGAACACTGATATTGTAAGAGAGAATCATGTGGCGATATTTATACAAGTCTATAGTCACAGGTTATCTGCTGAGGAGGAAGTTAATGGACGATGTGATACATAAGTAGATTCTCTCCCACATTTTGTTGTCTATAGTCACGTTTCGATAGGAAATTGGTCTGTAATATAGTGTGACATTTGAACATTGATGCAGAAGCCTGTATTGCAAAAAAGGACAAAAAAAAAAAAAGAAGATCACGCCCAGTGGGACTCGAACCCACAATCGCCTGATTAGAAGTCAGACGCCTTATCCATTAGGCCATGGGCGCTTCTTGATTATCACTTTGATGGAAATTTTATTTGTAAATCTTATTTTGTAACATTTACCCAAACCATATACATCAAAGCCCCATTTACTTTGTTGTATTGAATAATTAAAAGTTAGGATAAACCAAAATTAATTATATGATAAAAAAAAAAGAAAAAAGATGAGGTTTAAATTTTAGTCTGTTTACTGTATACTCAGTGAAATAAGATTTAATCCAGTATGTACTTTGACTGATAAATCAAATTGTAATGGTAAAATAGTCACTGTAACCTCTTTTCTTATTATTAAAAAACAAAAACAGCAAAAGCTCAAAATCTGAACAATTTGATCTTTTCATGTGTTTAATCTCATGTACCAACTTGGGGTCATTCAATTATGATAACTCAATTCAAGATGACTGGATAACTAATCCAATCCGACAAAGTAGACAAGGTCTAAAGATTAACAAAGGAGGATACTAGTGTTTACCTCAAATCATAGGGGCAATAGATTCAAATCACGTCGGTTGTTAGAATGAACAGCAAACAGCCACAGTTTCATGGTTCTGCATATTATATAAGCACACGCACCATGCAGCTTCAAAATTACATATTAGTATCTCCCAACTGTTGCTACATCCATCGTCCGCAACAGAAAAATTGCAGGGGTTATAGAAAGCTTTGCACAAGAGCAAATTCCCATCAAGGAAATACCCCGATATGTATTTGATCTAAACGTATAACCATCAAAATTCAAGGTAATGCCTAATATGATTGTTCATCGCACTACCACCCAATAAGGAAAGGGGAAAAAGGGGGGGTGATGCGTGTCAAGATGTATCGGCCTTGGTTTTCAATCTTCGAGTTCGATAATCTTCACTACAGCTGCGTCTCCAACTTTCTGGCAGACAACTACTCGATCATGGGACTTGATGACTCCCGAGGCTTTTCCATGGTCAAGAGCAACGTTAAGAACGGACTCGTGAGTTGGATTTGTGGATGCAGCCTGTAAGATTTGAGACAGTAAGTTTGTCGCCAAGGAAAAGGCTCCTAAGACAGGTGGTTTATTTAGGAAACAGAGAAGTGTTCAATGCTGAGAGAACCCTTTTCGTAAATATGAGATTGCAATTATTGGCATGATACTAAGAACTTACTGGATGTCGAGGATCAGCTAGCAAGGGGAAGAGACCACGTACTACGAGCGATTGCCTTGCCTAAACATATACAGAAAAGAACCATAAGCTCGTCGGAGGAGAAAAAAACTTAAAAAGGCATTTATCACCAGCAATGAGAAAGACCAACAAGGAGAACTATGCTTCGAGCAACAGTTAAACAGTCCATTAGCTCCAAGATTATAATGGACAAATAGGTCGTATTAAAGCATTAACGATGAGTTTCTGCCCCGGCTATTAGTATAAACAGTAGAATCCAGATTATATAACAAACAGGGAAAGCATGCTTCTGTACGGCATACCATGAAATCAGTGCATAATGTGTCATTAATATAAAAGCTATCCTGTCATTGTTCACGAAATGGATTCAGCAGATTAGGATCAAACAATTTTTATGATAGAGTATCATCACAGATTATGGTCGAAGGGTATACCTCAAATGCACCACTGAAACGCCACCTCAATTGATTTGTCGTGAGCCGAGGGATGACAACAGATAAAACAGGCATCGTTGGCCTATACTTAGCAATCAATCTGCGTATTTAGCAGGAAATGTTTGAATATATGCCAAAATGTATTAGCAAATATTTCAAGATATCACTTCAAACACATTCTGAAGTAATACTATACCTAGCTGCTCTTCCTGATGAGGTAAAACATATGATGACAGATGCCTTCACTTTGATGGCCGCCCGAACCTAAAGAAAAAAGGTTATCGTTTAAAGAAAGGTAGAATAGAGAACTGGACAATAATAGAAGTCCTCGTCGGGTTGATTTTCTTTGTTTCTTTTTTTCCTATGCTTCCTATTTTTTTCTTGGAACATACCGCAGAGGAAGCAATAGATTCCAGGTGGCTCATGGGCTGGCCTACAAATTTTACAGTCCTCTTGAAGTACTGGTCTTGATTGAAGACCTTCTCCGCCTGTGAACCAATATGGAAAATGGCAGTTATGCTTCATTACCACACTTAAATATATAAAAAGAACTAACAGGCTTGCGGTCGCATAAGCTCGCAACTCATAATTGAAGCTGTTCAACTCACCCTCCTCTCACACCCAAACTAAAATAGAGAGAAAAGGAAAATTCTAGAAAGAAAAAAAATCCTCAGGTATTATAAAGACAACTTGCCTCGGCACAAATTTTGCCAACAGTGGAAATAGTTTCAACAGGGTATAATCCACGTAAGGTCTCAGCCCCAAGAAGAATTGCGTCGCACCCTGAAACATAGTGATCAGGTACCAGCTTTGTAGGGATTAAGCAATAACAAAGAAAGCAAGGACTGGAGAGTAAATTGAACCACACAAAACAGATATGAAGACAACCCATCTTAAGTTATACCCATGAACAAACCTAATAATACACATCAAGCACTTAAAGAAAAGCTAATTATACAAAGGTATTAAATTTCACAAAAGTACATAGCCACTTTCGTTCTAAGAATTTGAGACGGTGACTAACCATCCAAAACAGCATTAGCGACATCAGTTGCCTCTGCACGAGTAGGCCTGAGATTGTCAGTCATACTATCAACAACACGAGTCACCACTGCTGGCTTTCCAGCCATGTTACATTTGTAAATAGCAGACTTCTGAAACAAGAACACCTGCAAATATAGAATAAAGCAACATGTATTATGCTTGAGCCACAGTACTTGACCTCTATTATGTCGGAAGGAGCAAGCCGTTTCATCTCAACTTATATAAGGATTAACAGTACAGTGTCTGCAATAGAAAGATACACCCGACTATTTCCTAAAAATGAGAAGGGTATATCAGAGTTCTACATGAAACTAGGTTTAAACCAGCAATCATTTTCAGAAACTTGTAATATCATACAGAATCCTAGCTACATAAACAAGATATTCTGTGAGTGAGGCTGTGCGTGTGGATAGCATAAGTTGGTACCAGCATCTAAATTGATAACCGCGGAGACTACAGAATAGAATTCAGCATTGAAACCTCATTTTGCTTCCATGGGAAAGCATCACAACAACTAACCTTCTCAGGTGGAAGATCTATGCCAAGGTTTCCGCGTGAGAGGATGATTCCATCAGCCTCTTGCAGGATGTCATCGAAATGGGTCAACCCCTGGAAATATGGTGCCAAAGTAAGCTGTTAATTTCACAAGTAGCTCATCTAGCCCATACTCAATCTCTTGTAGAAAAGTAATGTAAATCCCTTCTTTATTTATTTACAGGAGTACTATTCACCTCAACGTTTTCAATTTTAGCAAAGATTTGCGTCTGACTTAAATCACCAAGCTTGGACAGATAGTCACGAGCCTGCATGAAACGAAACCATCAGTGCTTAGGTATCTAGATGAGTTGAGAAAAGCATAGAAAGTGCACACTCACTATATAGAGAAATAAAAAAACATCTTTGTTGTTTTACCTCACGAACATCCTCCGCATGACGTGTATATGACAATGACACGAAATCAATTTTATTCTGAGCTCCCCATGAGCTGATAACCTGTAGACAAGTGGTACATTCAAGCAATAGCAATTTACCCAATAAAAGGAATAGGCCAAGACAGGAATAAAGAGATATAAAGGACAAAAGAACTGCTGCTTAAGCTTTCAACTAACCGTAAAAGAATCTTAATCTATGCTTGTGAATGTCACTAGGCACAAGAATTGTAATATCAAACAAAGTTCACCAATATGTATGATAAAGGAAAACAGCAAGAGCTCTAGGATTGAGCAAGGAAGGATGTCACAACAGGAAATAGTCTAACTTTAGCGGACAACCATTCATTTTTAGTATAAGCGAGTTACATTTTCACCTTTTCTGTATATCTACAAGTTCTTTCACTGTTAAAACACAAAACTTCCTAATGATCCAACCAGAGACACCATGGCTGATTATATGTTGCTAATTCCATTAATAAGACCCTAAAAGTCTTCAGTAGATGCCTCAGACAAAGAAAGCACACATGTACCATCACAAATATTTGCCACCACTCACCTGCTTATCCATATCAGATAGAGTAGGCAGATCAATCCGAATTTGAGAAGCATGCAATGTAAATAGTGCTCCGGCTAAGGTTGCAGAATTCTTGATAATGCAAACCACATCATCTCCTTTTACTTCATCTACCTGCCAGTTAAATCACAGTTCACGGAATAAAATAAATTTAACATAAGTGATGGTTCGTTCATCCTAAGGCAAAATCCAGAGATTCAGTTGTAATGGTCATTTTTCCTTTGATCCCAAGGGAATGTTTCCACACGGCAATGGGTCAAAGAAGGATACAGAAGGAAAAGAATATATAGTAGAACCAAATAACAGATACTTCATTTACAACGGAGGCAAGACAAAGGGTATAGGTACAAGCAGCAGAGGACATTTACTACTCAATCAAGAAAATGCTCCAAAAAGTACAAAAGGAAACACTCACACGCATGCATGCATGCTGATTGAAAAGAAAAAAAAGGAAATCAAGAAAGTGAGAACAATTGATAAGTTAAAAGAACTATAAAACAACAAACAAACACACGTTGAGTTAAAAACTCCACCTCATACCTCTAGCCAAAGAAGTGGTTTCACTTCCTGTGAATAGGTATTGGCCAACAAAAATGGTGTCTCCCTTCTTCACAGCCTGCAAATAATAAACTTTATTAGAAAGTACAATAGGCAAAAATTGAAACAAAGGACAGCCAATTTTAGGCACCCCAAAGGAGGAAAAGGTCCAAATACTGGTCATACTTAGGAATGAGCTCCATTATCCAATAAAAGAGAGGCAAAACAGTCAACTGTCATTATTAGAAGATACATTTTATACACGGACGAGGCAAGGAAACTACACATGAGAGTTTCTGAAAATGTAACAGCAATCTATACGAATTAGATCAATAGTAAATAATGCTAATCATGGATAAACAAAAAATTTCAAATGAGTTAGACAACTGGCATTATGAATCAGAATTTTGGAAAAATGAATGGCAAATGGCATACTTTTAGGCAATCAAGAATAAAAATGGAAGCCATTTATATAGAGAACCTTGGCCAGTCCCGCGAAGTTGATTGGCAAAATCTCGGACGAGGCTTCTTGACCTTGATCAGGTGTTAGAACAACCTTTTCATCTCCCTTAAGGGTTATAGCTTTCTCACTTTTATTGACAACCCGTAACTCGGCACCCACGGTATCTAGCATAACCTGGAAAACCAACATGCGTTGAGGTCAAATATTGCTGGAAGATTCATTCATACGAAACATTGAAGCGCCAACAAGGCCTGTACAAATTTGTCTCATCGTCCCAGCGTCAAAGTTGGTTCCAAATTCAGAAACACATATATTTAAACGACTAAAAAACAGTTAAAACCGCATAAATGAATGAAAAAGAGATAGAACTGAATAAAATCAAGATCACTTACAGCACAGAGTTTCTTATTTCTCTTACTAACAGCCTTCAGATTCTCTAATGTCTCCTGATGATATGCCGCATCACCCCATGAAAAATCAAATCTTGCCACTGTCCCGTTAAAGAATAACCAAAAAAAGATAGAAGAAAACAAAGAATGAGAACCCCACGAAGACAAAAAGCAAACAACAAAACAGAAAAAAAGACAAGAAATTGTATCAAATACCGGACATTCCTGCTTTAAGGCAAGCAGAAATAACCTCGACGGATCGCGAGCGCGGGCCCAGCGTCCCCACGATCTTCGTCATTGCAGGGAAGAAACTCTGCACCCAAAAACACAATATCACTCACTAAAACCAAATTTCCATGCAAACACGAACATCATACGAAAAAACAGATCTCTGCAGAAACGAAACTTCCACCAAAAAAGTAATCAGAAAATCCCACCCTTTGGATGGCTCCAGAATGGTAGCCATCCTGATTGGCTCCTCCAGCAGCAAGTGATTTGAATGCATTTTTCCGTGGCTTCGATTATCTGTGTGAAAACTCAAAAGATAAATGGAATACTTAGCAGCGAGGATCCTAGAATCGTATGCTTTGTTCTCGGTTTCTGATTCAGGTCCACAGTTTGAACAGAGAAATAGAAGAAGAGAGGAGGGAGACAACTGTCCTTTGCTTCTCTCAAGGAGTGTTCTCTTGATTTGTTTAAGGTTTGTTTTGAGGGAAACAGGTGGGGCAGGGGCAGTGGCAGTGCTTCGGGTTCGGGTTCTGTTCGGGCCCCCTTTCTTTTTCCCAAAGAAAACTAAAAACTTCCCTTCTTGTCATTCGGGTCGGGTGGAAACCCGGGGTTTCTAATATATGTGTTCAGATTTTGAGGACTTTTCCACGAAAATAAAATTGAAAAATAAATAAAAGTGAAATGAAAGGAAGGTAATTGTTAATTAATAATGAAATAAGGGTAAAAATAATAAAAGCTTTTTGTCAATATTAAGTTTGACCATGTGGCAAACTTCACGTGGTTTTGAATTTTTCAACAATTTCAACCCAAAATGCTATATATATAAAATCAAGCATGTGTTAAATTATTATACATAAATATACAAATGTCCAATATTGATAGTAACCGTTGAGCTTCAACAACTTATAAGGCATAACACCTTTTCTCTCTAAAAATATATATTTTCAAAATAAAATCGTAAAACTTATTCTTCTAGTTTCATATGAGCTTTACAAGTTTGCCCTGAAAATGCAATTCACTATAAAAATGAGATTTTGGGACTTATAAATCACTCAATTTCCTCATTTGCAATTAATATGAAATGTTTACTGACATTAATATACTAGTGCATAATAAAGATAATGCAAAAAAGATCCATTTTTATATTCATAAAATCCCTTATACTCTAATAATAAATAGGGGATAATTACACTCCCATCCTCTTAGGTTTTGTAATTACACGTAGACCCCTGTGGTTTGAAAAATTACATCTAACATCCCTGATGTTTGCTTCCATTTAACGAAAATAAATCATTCCGTTAGTCAAAACTCATCGAATTTGCTGATATTAACAAAAAAAAATTATATGTTTACATCCGATTAAGTTATTACTAATTTACTGCAGGTCAAATAAATATTTTTTATGGTCAAAGTACCCTCATACGTCTTAACGCATTAATGCATGAGAGGATGTATATTTTTACCGTTTTAAGGATAGTTTAACTATAAAAAAATTATTTGACATGTAATAAGTCAGTAATAAACCAATCGATTGTGAATATCAACTTTTATTTGATCTTTTTATTAAATATTAGTAAATTTGATGAATTTTGACTAACGCAGAGATTTATTTGTTAGACGGAAGCAAAACTCAGGGGTACTAGATGTATTTTCTCAAACCACATGGGGTATACGTGTAATTACACCAAATTTCAAGGGAGGGGAGTGTAATTATCCCTAATAATAATAATAATAATAATAATAATAATAATAAAGGGGATAATTATACTCCCTAAAGTTTGATATATAAACCCTCCATAATTTAAAAATTTATATTAGTACCCATGAGTTTGTTCTTATCTGACAAATAGGTAAATCCGTTAATTAAAATTTATTGAATTTGTCAAAATAACAAAAAAATTGATATTTGATTTCGATTAACTTATTATGGATAAAAATATATATATATACTATGACTAAAAATATGTTTATATTGGTGAAAATATACATCATCACATGTATTAACGAATCATAATAATATGTATTTAATTTGCAATAAATGAATAATAAATCAATCAAGATAAAATGTGAACTTTTATTTGATGTTTTTATTAATGTATCAAATTCAGTAAATTTTGATTAAATGATAAATTATATATAATTTTCTAAATAATTTTTTATATATAATCATACCAAACTTAAAAAAAGAAAAAAAAAAAAAGTGTGTGTAATTGTCCCCGATAAAAAGACTGGATTTTGTAAAGAAAAGCGGAAGAATGAGATATTTAATTGGAAGTGTAAGGGTAAAGTTAATTAATTAGGGAAAGAATGTCGGTATTGCTGTGTCCGGCATTGAATATAAATGCGAGGCTGCGGGATGACCGAGACGGGAAAGAAGAGCACGTGTTTTTCAGGTGCGCTTCCGCTTCTGTGGGCTGCGCGCCCGCCCTTCAACTTTCTCCCCAACGACATTGTTTCCCTTTCCCATTCCCACCTTCTACATTACGCCTTTAATTTTCTTAATTACACCTTTTAAACCCTAAATTACGGTCCTCCTCCTTAAACTTTATATAATTTAATTTTGTTTTATTATTTTTAAAATTATAACTATACTTTTTTAAAATCAAAATTATTATTCTACCCTTATTATTATTTCTTTTCTTAGAAGAACGACTAAAAAAATATCTACTAATTCGTTGAGCATGTTAGTTTATAAAAATATTCTAAATTTTCTTAAAAAAATGTAAAATTATATTTTATAATTCAAAAGAGTATTTTTTTGTAAAATTACTATAAAATGTGAATAAAAATCTAACGTAAACTAACAGGATGGACTTATTGTTATACAAACGTTAAAATTATAGGGGATTTGTATTTTTTCAAATAATAATAAAGTGTTTGTTATCATGTTAAATCTAATTTTAAATGGTTGTTTTTTATCCAATTCTAAAACTAGATCAAACTAGATTCCTCTCTCTCTCTCTCTCTCTCTCTCTTATAATAACATTTTGTGTTATAGAACTAGAGTTGAAAAAAAAACCAGACTATTCGATTGAAATTTACTAATAAAATTTGGTTTGAATTCGAATCGTTAAACTTAACAAACCATATTTGGATATTTTTTTTTATTTGATCGAGCTTGGTTCGAGTTCCATTTAATTAATACAAAAATAATAAAATATAATTAAAATTTTACATTATTTTAGTTTGATTCACGCTTGATTCAATTAAAATTCATTTGAACTCGATTAGATTAATAATCAAATTCAATCCAATCACAAATTTTTAAAATTAATAATAATTTCAAATTAGTTGGGTATAGAATTACAAATAATTGGTGAGTTTTACTAATGTTATTTTGAACCCAATTGGCATCAGTAGATGTGAATGTGTAGGAGAATGGAATTGAATAAGTTTGGAGAAGAACCCTAACATACCTTTTCATCAACATGACCAAAATACTATAATATAGAATAGAAAATCCAATTCAACTCAAAAAACAGTTAAAAAGGGAGAAGAAGGGAGGGGCGAAGTATGCAAAAAGTTAAAAGAGGAGCACACTTGTCATTGATAATAATATGAGGGGCAAATTGCAATTTATGCTATTTCATATTCGCCCTCTTTATGATCCATTATTGCAAAATGAGTCCGGTACTTAATTTGTAACGTAAAAACGGCCCCCCCACGTGACCCATCACCACGTGCCTACCTAACGGACTCGTCACGAATGTAACGCCTCTCCCTGCAGATTTTCCCCAACCCCAATTTCCTTAACGGCGCCATCCCTAAACGTCTTCTTTTCACGTCCGTCTACTCCTCTCCGTTTCCGTCAACTTGACGCCGTCCATGGCCTCGTGTGACGACGACTTTTCCCTCCTCGACGACCACCAAAACCCTAACTCCGCCCAACCATCCACCGCAACCACCACCCAAACCCCGCCGTATCAAATCAACCCTTACGACCATGATTCAGACCCGTTCGACTCCGAGCCCGACCCGAATTCCTTATCGGGGAAGCGCCTGGCCGATCGAGATGATATCCACATGGGTACATCGAAGAGGAGCAGACTGCCCGCCTCTGGCGGGAGCGGAGACTACAGGAAGGATAGGGAAGAGTGGAGTGACACGGCGATTGCGTGTTTGCTGGAGGCGTACAGCGAGAAGTTTATGCAGTTGAATAGGGGGAATTTGAGGGGTAGGGATTGGGAAGAGGTGGCGGCAATGGTGAGTGAGAGGTGCGAAAACCAGACCAAGAGCGTGGAGCAGTGTAAGAACAAGGTGGACAATTTGAAGAAGCGGTATAAGTTGGAGAGGCATCGGTTGAGCAACGGCGGTGTATCTGCGAGCCACTGGCCCTGGTTCAAGCAGATGGAGCAGATCGTCGGTAATTCTCTTGCCGCTAAAGCTGCGGCCGAGGAGGAGAAGTCCCCCGGGGGTGGCGGGGTGTCCTACTCGACTAGGCAGTCCAAGAGGTATATATCTAAAAGGCTCTGATTACTAACTGCTGGTGTCAAATTTTGATAATAAAGGAGAATGTAACAATTTATTAACATAATTTTTCTGCTGCTTTGCTTGGTGATGGTTTTTCCTTTTTTCTTTCCTCGTTGATAGTTGTTGTCCATCCTACACAGTTTATAGTTATTTCTGACCAAGAATTGTACTCTGTCTTTGTGATGCAAGTAGAACACTAGAGAAAATTGTTGTGAGGTTTTTAGTAGTTCACCATAAGCATAGTTTAAGCTCTTATCAGCTGGAAATTTTGAAGAGTTTAAAGTGCACACAAAAGCTCTGTAGCATATGCTTGATGAGGCAAAGAGCCAGGGCCTTGTTAAACTGGCGAGTTTGGGGAAACGTTTGGTGAAATGAACTGGAGAATGTGAAGTTGTTGGTGTGCATAATTTTTTTGGCTTTGTGATGCTCCAATCTTTTTATGAATTCTTTCTTTTCTTTCCTCATTGTGGACTTGTTCATGGGCAGATTAGGAACAGTAACCAATAGTCCTGGTGGTCAAATTAACAGCGTGAAGTCCAAACCATCAAATAGCCTTAGGTGGCGAAGGGTTGTGTTCAAAATTAGTGGAGCTGCTCTAGCTGGAAGTGCTCCTAATAGTGTTGATCCTAATAATATTGATCCAAAGGTTTATTTCTTACTCCACTTTTCATTTTTGATAATTGAGTACATATAACCTGTTATTTGATGAACCTATGCATCATGAGTTATGTTATGATCGAGCAAGGAATGATTTAAGCTATCTTGAAGCATCTTATTATGTTATAAAAGGGTATGTGATATATATGCTTGGGATTGACATTTGAGGATGTCGTGTGCATGACTGAAAAAGTCAACAGCAGTCCATACATAAATAGCCCCTTTGCTAGCTAAAACCCAAGTTGATCTGATCCCTTTCTCTCACATGCAAATGCACTTACATCCTAATGGGCAATGTGCCGGTCACTCGGTCTCCTTCAGTTGTGATTTTTATCTCAGTGGTTATCAAGTTGTCCAGCTTCCTCTTTAAGAAAGGACCTAAATTTGAACCTTAGCTAATACACTGTGCAAGCTAATTTAAAAATGAAAAATGTGTTTTTGAAAATTTTCTGGATTTTAGTTTCTGAACAGTAGAATGGGTTATGAATGTAAGAAACCTTTTCGTCTGAGTTGGAAGGAATGTTTGAACTTCCTTTCATAATTGGGCATCTCAATTGTGAGAACAAGTTATTTCTGATAATCTTTTACATGGGTGGAGTTGATAACCATGTACATACATTTTGTTGTTCGTTCAACTTGAAGGATTAATGCAGTAACTTCACTCGTATCTGTATTTGGCTAATCAATTGTTAAACTTGATGGACAGATGTTAACCATAAACAAATTTGAAGGAAAATTTCTAGAGTAATTTGGGATAAATTGTATCATGGGGATCCTTGTTCTGGAATCTGATTATGAAGAACTTGAACATAATAATACTTTGGTTGAAAGGATTCTCAACAGAAGCTGTTCATTTCTTGACTTTTGGTAGTAAGTTCAATCAGGATCACGTGGCTTTATTTCTTTTCTCAGTGATCCATTTGAGTTTGATCATTTTTCATTTTCTTATACCGTAGGTGGCGATGCTGATTGCAAGAGAAGTATCATTAGCATGCAATGTTGGTGTTGAGGTATTACCTACCAAGCTTGTCATTAGCACATCGGGATTCTCTATTTTCCAAATTTCTTGGTCATGCAATCTTGAATTTTTTGCCTTAGGTGGCTATAGTTGTCGGTGGCCGCAACTTCTTTTGTGGAGACACATGGTTTACATCAACTGGTTTGGATAGGTGTACAGCCTATCAGATTGGGTTAGTGTCTTAACTCTAGGTTAGCCTTATTTATCAGTTTTGTTAGAATTTCTGTAATCTTTTCGTTATTTTGTGTATACTAATGATTTATTGATTGATTAATATATGGATGCGATTCTTTTGAATTTCTATGCAACAAATTTAGCCTAGAGGGACTGGGTAAATGCATGTGCTGCCACAAAGCCATTCAGTTTTACATACTGTCTTTTGATGCATATATTTATATTCTTGTGAATATTTGCAGGTTTAGTTTCTTTACTTTTGTCTATGCTCTTCAACACTTGATTTTCAGTTCTGGATGAAGTTGTTTTCATAAGCTAATATAAGAGACCTGGTTTATTCGTGCTATTTATTCGATATTAGGCTGCCAAAAGAACAAATAGTAAATACTGCATTTGATAAGCACTTCAGTTCATGATTTAAGATGTCCTGAAACTTCCATATACCCTTCATATTTGCTAGCAATTTAGTTGAATGTCTTCTCATTCATGCACTGATTCGGCGATGATATTCCAAACCAGAATGATGGCAACTGTGATGAATTCCATACTACTGCAGTCTGCTTTGGAGAAATTGGGCGTGCAAACGCGTGTGCAGAGTGCATTTTCTATGCCAGAAGTTGCCGAGCCTTACAGTAGGCAACGAGCCATTCGGCATCTTGAAAAGGGGAGAGTTGTAATTTTTGGTGGTATTGGAGCCGGAACAGGAAATCCACTCTTCTCCACAGATACAGCAGCAGCCCTTCGAGCGTCGGAGAGTATGACCTTGATTTATGGTATCCCATTATTCCATGGTTTCTTCTTCAGTCTCATAGATAACATAACACCTCGATCTTTCCCAGTTCATGCTGATGCTGTCCTGAAAGGAACAAATGTCGATGGTATCTATGTTTGTGACTCCAGAAACAACAGCATAGCAGGCGAACATATTTCCTTTAGGGAGTTGGCTTCCCGGGGCACGATTCCAATGGACATGATGGCTGTGACATTCTGCGAGGAGAACGGGATTCCAGGTCTTTAAAATTTGCATATCCTATTCTGACCTTTTGTCCCTGATGGGTAATCTATATAGTTCCTCATCTAAACTGGAGAATCATACTCTGCAGTTGGCATTTTCAATCTTCACGAGCCTGGAAATATATCAAGGGCATTATGTGGAGAAAGGGTTGGAATACTGATTGATCAGACAGGTCTGGTGAGTTGATACTTGAATTTGGCTTCAAGATGAACATGACTATTGAATTTCTTATTCTATGTAATTGTGCTAGCTATCATATCATCTCTGGCAAAAGGGGTGGATTTGCCAGCAGCATTTAGAAGTTGTAGCTGTTTGTACAATATGTACAAGTTGGAAATGTTTGTGTAATGCCATAAAAGAAACCATATGAGAATGAGGTCACTCTCAATCAGTAAAAGCTCCTAATCTTACACTAATTAATCCCTATGTTTGGATCCTGGATCTTGTTAAATAACAGGTGTAAATTATAATGGGTTACCTGATATTATCATAATTACAAATATTCTTTTTTGTTTTGAAAAATTATAAATATTTTCTAAAATTAATTGTCATGTAACAAATACCTTCTTATGACAGCTCATTATATTGGGTTTGTTAGACGATTATTAATTTTGATGAGTGTATCTGTCATTTTTCAAACGATGAGGTATTTATAATTATAACAAACTGTAGAGGAACCCATTTTAATTTACCTAAATAATGATGTAAATGACAATGGGAAAAAACAAAAACAAAGTAATATAATTTGTGTAGTGAGAAAAATGTATTCTTCTAGACCAAAAATTTGAATAAGAACACGATGATTAAAGCAAATAATTTTAGTACAGACTCTTATAACCAATATTTTTAGAATCGGATCAGTTCAAACTGGGAATCGGCCATGTGTTTAGGTATAGAACTGCTTGCATAAGAATTAGTGCAGACCCGTAATAATTGATTCCCCCGGTAATTGGTTAAAATTCAATTTGACTTTTTATATTATATATATATATATATATATATATATATAAATAGCTGAAAAAATGTTAACGTGAAGAGGGAAAAGAATAGGGTTTTTTTTTTTGAAAACCAAGGAGTGAGATTACTATTAAGTAGTAGCCAATTTGTCCAACATTACAAAGTGGGCAGCTGGGGCAGGGATATTAGATTCCCCAGAGGCAGAGCCCAGAGCCAACTTGGCAAGAGCATGTGCCACAGAATTACAGGAACGTTGCACAAAGGAAAAGCGAGAAAACTGGAAATAAGAAATCAAGTTCTGGATATCTAGAGTGATAGAACCAATAGCCGAGAAATCCCGCAAGCCGGAGAGGAGCTTCGTGATCAAAGTAGCACAGTCCCCTTCCAGAACCACATTTTGCCAGCCTCTGTTGATTGCAAACAGAACGCTTCCCTGGCCGCAAAAGCTTCAGCGAGGGGGCCGTCTGAAGTCTTAGCCAGACGCAGGGACAACCAACCAACACAATCCCCCGATCATTCCTCGCCACAACACCAATCCCCGTTTCCTTTCCTCGATCAAAAACCGCTCCATCAAAATTGAGCTTAATGAAATTCGGGGGCGGGTACTGCCAGTGTGGGGGACTAATAAGCCGGTGAGGAGGCGGAGGGACAAAACACTGTTGGTGGAACGCCTCCAGGTGCCGAACAACAAAAGCATATCAGATGATCCGGATCCAAGCAATTCCCCTGTACCAACTTGCTGTTTCTGCACCACCATAAGGCCCAGCAAATGCAAAGAAAATACTCGAACTCGCGTTTGTCCAATCTGGATAAAAGCCCGAAACCATGCAAAAACATCCGTTGCAGGCTGGTAAATAGAAACCGCAGGAAGGTTGGACAGGCCCCAGACTTGGCGTGCGAAGGGACACACCTTTAGACAATGCAAAACATCCTCTGCAACTGCCGAGCAGAAGGGGCAGGCAAAGCAGGACCCCGGAATGCGACGAGAGAGATTACGGCCTGTCGGTAAAGCATTCAAACATGCACGCCAAACAAAAATTTTAACTTTACCTGGTAGATGTGTCTGCCAGAGTCTCCTCCACCATGAGTGTTCAGTTTCCTTCAAATTACTCGAGCAGGGACTTTCTCCATAGAACAAGCTAGATGATAAGCCGACCGTACAGAGAAGAGACCATTTGTAGAGTAATGCCATATGAGGAGATCCTCGCAGACAGTGCGACCAAGTGGGATTCCAAGAATGACTTCGCAATCCAAGGGTAGAAAAATGTCCTGAATCACAGTAGAGTTCCAGTCCCCAGTTTCCTGATTAATCAAATCTGAAACTCGCAAAAACTCAAAGCGTTCATTCGGGGGGTGATGGGCCGAAAAGAGACCGGCCTAGGAAGCCATGGATCTGTCCACACCTTAATCTTTTTCTCCCGAGCCAACCCGCCACCGGCAGCCTGCACAGAAAAGCCTATGTGCAGCCATAATACTGCGCCAAGTATAGGAAGGTCGGTGCCCGACAGTCGCTGCAAAAATATTACCGTGAGGAAAATATCTAGCACGGAGCACACGACAGAGGGGACGTTCAGGGTTTTCTTCACTCACTTTGCAATTTGGATTTGTCTCAACTCTCAAACCCTCAATTCAATTTCAAGTTCTTTCAAACTTTCAAGTTTTTCTCATATCTTTATTTAAAAGGCAAAAGGTCTAATGGTTTATAAAATTATAGCATTATTGACTATTCTTATTTAATCATTTGTCTATTTAGTCAATATTTATGTTGAGAATATACTGATTGTGTTGAATTGGATTATATATTTATTTTAAGTTTTTTTTTACTTGTTTCTTCTTATTTATTTAATATATATTATATATATATATATATATATAGGGTTCAGATCAATCAATTATTTTAATCCAATTCGATTAATTGGATCAATAATCTAATAACTTATCCGAATTTATCTCCGATTTGTTATGAGAACATTGCTTATAACTACAAAAATGAGGGAAATTCTTGTTTGGATTTGATTCGATTGAACATGAATCAATCATATGATAAGTGCAATACACTTGATATATAATTGATGTATAATTTGAAAAAATGACCAATAAAAAAGCAAGTGTAATTGGTAAGATCTAATTAAGTAGAACAATAATTTTTCCAAAACTGGTTACTGGAGCTATATGAATAACTAGGACAAGCTGGTAGCTAGCCACCCTACTGGCTCACTTGGGACAAGTCGGTGTGCATGCTTGTACTATGACCAACGTCAACAAGATTGCTTTTAAATCGTTAAGAAGCTGAAATCACGCAAAAGCCTGTTAAAGGTTTCAACATTGCCACTGTTTGACAGCCCATCATGATGACGATGATGTTACCACCTTTATTCTGTCCAGAAATTGTCCCGTAATTATGTCCACAATTAACATTAATGAGAAGTTGGTTAAAGCTTTTTCTTGTTTTATTCATGATATCAACCTCTTGTCGTTGAAACAAGTGTAGTAGTTTTACTCCCATTTCCACATCAAATCAATTGAAAATCAAGATCATATTCATTTTGTACTATTGCCATCTAATGTGAAGATTTTTTTTTATCTGAACGACGTTTAGCAATCGCTTAACAAGTGTTATTATGTATATATATATATATTATTCTGTGATTGGTCACTCTGTTTATGTTTATGTTATGTATCAATTAGGCTGGAATTCTATGATCTTGGAAATGATTAATGCTGCTGTAATTTAACGAACTTTTTCTCATGAATAATCAAGATGCACAATGCAAATACACAAGAATAGTAGCCACAATATTACAGGGAAGAAATAATTTCCATCTCCTCAAGGAGAGAAGTAACAACCACCACCAATTTGCAATGAGACACTGCAAATTCAGCAGCAATGGTGGAACATAACGCAATTCAGGCCAATCCATCTTCAGTAGTGGTCATGGAGGGCGAGAGCGAATTACGTGATTCGTCGTAGTACTCTTCCCCCAATGGCGACTGCTCCACCCTTATCTCCTCTATCATTCTCACAACTTCACCCATAGTAGGCCTCTTCTCAGGCTGCGGCACCACACAGGCCATTGCCACATGCAGCATAGACACCAGCTCTTCCTCAATGTTCTTGTACCTCAACAGTTCTTGATCAAACACTTCAGCTGTCCACTCATCTCTCACCACCGACCGGACCCACTTAGGCAGGTCCACTGCCTGTTCCTCCTCCTCCGCGCGGCGCCCGCCCGACGAGGGATAGTAGGACGTAGACCTGCCAGTGAGCACTTCAAGCAACACAACTCCAAAGCTGTAAACATCAGCCTTTTGTGAGAGTCTCTTGATTTCTGCCTGCTCCGGAGCCCTGTACCCTCCCAATCTAGCTATGGCGTGGACAGGGTTCAGAAGCAGTGACAACCCGAAATCAGAAATGCAAGCAATCCCATTTTTGTCAAGCAATACGTTGGATGATTTCACATTTCCATGAGGAATTCTTGAGCCTGCGTATTCCTCATGAATTCTTGCAAGCCCTCGAGCAGCACCGAGTACCAAGCTGATTCTTGTAGTCCAATCCAACGGGATTCTTCCGGGTCCTCTGCTACCTTACGATCAAAAAAACAAAATTAAGTTAGAAAAATAAAAACAGAGTGTTCTCTGTTTGAGGAACAGTCAAATTTTTTTATTCATACCATGAAGAAGTGAATGTAAGCTGCCATTAGGCAGATAATCATAAATGAGCAACTTCTCTTCTCTTGCATAGTAATAAGCTCTGAATCTAACTACATTTGGATGCTTAAGCTTCCCAACCACATCCATGTACTGCTCAAATTCTTTCCTGGCGCAAGGATTTGCATCTTTGAGCCTTTTCACAGCCACAGTGCTTCCATCATCAAGAACAGCCTTGTAAACTGTCCCCAGACTCCCTTTCCCAAGCATCTCTGCTGATGCCCGGAGCAAATCCTCCAGCTCAAACTGCTTTTTCCTGTCGAAAAACACTAATTTGCTCTTGTCAGTAGCGTTAGTTCCATCACTATCTCCACCTCCATTGTTCGCGTAAACTCTCTTTTCGCTTGAATGGCTGCTCCTTTTCCCACCCTCGCTCTCCGCCATTGAACTTGTGTCCCTCGAGTTCTTGCCGCAACAATACGCCACCATAAACGACGCAATAACCAATAATAGCACAGAATTCACCACCACTATAGCAACTATTGCTCCGTTGCTCAGCTTTTTATGATGCTTGTTTGGTGTTTCTTCAATTGAAGCAGTTGATGATGAAGGAAGAGAACTGGGATTTGAAGGTACAGTTTGAGAAGACGATGATGGCTGCCGGACGCCGGCGTTTGTACAGTTGGTGAAAGGGCTATTCCCGCATAGCCCTTCATTGCCTGAAAAGCTACTTCCACCGTACCGCGATAGTAAGCTCTTTGGCAGCAGCCCGTATAGCTCATTGTTTGATAAATTCAACTCTTTGAGCTGTGCAAGTGAACCGAGAAAGTCTGGGATTGTCCCGGAGAGTTCATTGTTTTGGAGCTGAAGAGTGAGCAAGCGTGACAGGTTCGAGAGCCGAGTGGGAATTGGACCGTGAAGGTTGTTGTTGGAGAGGTCGAGGCGGAGGAGGCGGTGGAGGGAGGACAATTCCGGTGGTATTTCCCCAGAAAAATCGTTGTCGGAGAGGTAAATAAGCTTGAGGTTAAGACATTGCGTGATGGGAGCAAGAGTGCCGTTGAGGCGGTTGCCGCGGAGGTCGAGGAAGCGGAGCTGGTCTAGCGAGGAGAGAGCGTCAATGGGACCTCGGAGGTTGAGGGAGGGGAGGGAGACGGCTGTGACACGGTTGTTGGTGCAGTTAACGCCTACCCAATTGGCTGTGCAGGCAGTGGAAGCGGCGGCGGTTGTCCAATTGGAGAGGAGTGCTCCATAGAGGTCGGTTTGGGATCGGAAAAGGGAGAGGGCGGCAGTGTCATTGGTGGCGGAAGAGGGAGAGAGGGCAGCAAGGAGTAGAGAAGTAGTGGAGAAGAGGAGAAAGGAGAAGCAGAGGTCCATTGTCATTGTGTGGGTGGGAGCATAGAGCGGGAAGTGCATGAGATACAGAGATGGGGTTAAGTTTTTAAAAGTTGTAAAGAAACATATCAAACGGAACTCAAAAGTTTTATCCAAATTCGATCTGGTCGAACTAAATTAATTGTATGACAAATACAAAATATTTATGATATGATTAATTATATTTTTTAATTAAAAAATATATTACACTTCACGTATAATTTATTTTATGTAATCAAATTTGAACCGAATTAAAATTTTCAAACTGGGCATGAACGTACATTAAATAAATTGTAGATAGAAAGAAGTTGAGAGACCTTAAATTAAAAAAAAAAAACGGTCAAACATGAACTAATTATATAATAAATTATAATATATTTATCTTATAATTAGTATATAAAAAATATTTTTTTGATAGTGAGATTATATATAATTTTTTATTTTTTTTAAAGAAAAATATCTCAATTTTTGTAATTAGTAACAATTTCTGAAACAAACTTAAATACACAAAAATTCGGTATCTTTATAAAATTACAGTTACACTGATTTAGGGAGAGTTAGGACAATGCACTTTAGAAGTTTTGCTACTAAATACAAAGGTTCATTTACAATTACAGTTTCTAAGAATACAATTGTAATTTTGTAAAAGAGACGGTGACATGTGCTATGACTTCATAATTCACTCTTACTTCTTCTCTTATATGAATTAATAATAAGTATGAGAAAAAAAAATATATAATCAACTAAGAATATACTAGAATAATATTATTATGTGTACATCAATTATACACAATTTTTTATTTTTTGGGAAAAATAAAAGAGAAGTAGTGAAATGAAAGGATAATTGCATCGCCCTTTTATAAGATTTAACATAATTGTACATAAATTTTATGTGATTTTAAAAATTATATTTATCACCCATGAGGTTTGCTTCTATCTAACAAGTAAATTCCTTAATTAAATCAAAATTTATCTAATTTATTGATATTAGCAAAATAAATTGAATAGAAGTTCATATTTACCATCAATTGACTTATTATTCACTTATTATAAGTGAAATAAATCTTTTCTGATCAAAATACCCTTGTAAGGATAAAAAAAATGCATACACACATGCATTAGCAATTGAAAATACATAATGATAATTTGATCAACAAGTATTTTGTTTGATTTGTAATATGTTAGTTTAAATTAATCGGAATAAATATAAAGTTTCATTCACCTTTCTTTTATGATATCAGTAAATTCGAAAAATCTTGACTAATGCAAAAATTTATTTGGTAAGACAAAAATAAATTTTAAGAGTATTAAAGGAAATTTAAAAAATTATAAAAAAAATGTATATGTAACTATATCAAATTTTAGCTGAGAAAAATGTAATTATCCCAGGAAAACAGATGAAGAAGTGAGGAGGAAGATTGAAATGATTAAAGGTGAAAATGAGAGGTAGGGTGGTTGTGTGAATGATTGCTGTTTTTCACTCCTCCCCATGCAATAAGCAGAGGATGGAAATGGAATCAGAGTAAAAGGAAGATGGCATGGAATGATAAGAGGGACCCCAAAGCTTTTCTCTGCTTTTACTTTTGGGGTTGATTGCTCAACTTCATATCAAGAACAGCCCAGGACAACATTTCCACATACAAACACATCCTTTTCTTGATAGAATAAGTTAATTGAGGAACATTAAAAATTAAAAAGGAAAAAATTTGATATATACTTTTACTTTTATTATAAAGAACATATAAAAAATAACAAATTAAAAATTACTATAAAATAGACAAAACAACCCTAAGTAACCATACGAGTTGTGACTTACTGAATGTTTTTTAGATCTAGTCAAAAATATTATCAAAATGTCACAATTAGGGATGATAATGGATTCTGGTTGAATTTAGATCTGACCATTGAGGAGGGTTCTGAAGCCATAATCGAGTTTCAAAACGCGTCTTGAGGGTTTTAGAGTCGGACACGACTTTAACAAATTCGTCACAAATCCGATTCATTGCCATTCCTATATTGTTTGTTTTTCCGATTCTCACACATTTCTATATGGAACTTCATTTCTTAATATGGAAAATATTTATTAAATTTAACATCATAATTATAGTAATATATCATCACAACATTAAAAAATAAGAGTGCAAAGATAATTAGACCCATGAATCAACATGAAGAAGAACCATTCAAAAAATGAGGGAAGAACAAAAAAAGAAAAAGAATGAAGATGGGGGGAGCAAAGTTGACTGAGCCTCTGGGTTGAAAGAAGTGTAGTGTAGAGTTGAAAAAAGAAGGGTCACAGATTCTCACTTTAAGTGAAAAAGAAGCAAAGTTGTTTTCCCAAATCCAAAAAATCTCACACTTTGAGGTACAAATTTGCATGCATTCCCAAAACTTCCACCCTTCCAATCACCACATTCTTCTCACCTATAACCACATTCTCATTCACCCACCACAGCCCACTGCCTTTCATATTAAAATTTCCCCTTCATCTCTTCTTCTCAACTTCAATTCACGTACACTTTACTGCATAGATTACTATTTCTTCATTTAATGTCACTAGTTGGAACTTTACTGAAGAAGTACGATTCACATTTTATGTAGGTAGGTTATGAATTGTCGATCCGATCGAAAGTCGAATACAATTTATATAGCATCAACGACGCACTAAGTAACCGAAGTAGACAATATTTGTATGAGTTTTGACTAAAGAAACACTGTGGTCTTTTACTCACAAAACTAAAAACTACCTCTTTCTCTCTTCTAGTATTTTGTGGTCAAGATCTTGAAATCACATCTAACTGTGCGAAAATGAATCTATGACTCTATTCTAATATCTAATTTAATGACCTTATAACATAAATTGTATTCAAACTCAATTTTTTTGTAAAATTAATAATTGATCACTCTTTAAAAAGTAGAAAATCATAACAAACGTAAAGGGCACATGCCTTTTGAAATAATTTAGATTCTAAATTAAACAACCTGTCAAATTGTCATGAAGGGGTGTTTAGTTAGGTAATAATAATGAGTTGGTTGGTGTGGGTAAAGGGTGTCGGCAGATGTGAAGAGATGGATTACAGCTTAGTATTGTGGCAAAAGTGAAAATGATGGCTTTCCAACGAGAATAGGATTGAAGGCGGGATTGACGTTCAAATCTGTCGCAACCTCCTCAATCTTCAACTTCATATTTCTCAATAATTGTCATAATATTATGAGTAATGAAGGGTTTAAGACATTATTACCTTTACATGGAATGAAATAATAGTTTTTGGTAATTTAGTTAAAGCTTTTTATAAGTCAGAAACTAAAAATCCTTTTTTTTATTCCCCTTATTAAGATATTTGAACTCTCTAATATTTGTGTCCTATTTGACTCTCAGTTTCTCGAAACAATCAAATGAGGTTCCAACATCCTACGACGTGAAATAGACATCAATTATGGATTTTACAATAATCCACTACTTTTTCCCTCGTAAAAAGACTCAATCAATTGACTTGCTCACTTGACCCACAATCATATGAAACCAAATTTTCTCCTAAAAAGAACTAAATTTGTCGAAATAAACTCCAGTTAAGAACTACACCGACCTGCAATTTCTATGTATAAACTCAAGAAGAACTACTTCCGAGTTCCTTGCTTGACATGGAACAGGAGATCATATCCACAGGGTAGCACGTTGAGAGTAGTACAAGCCAGTACTGAAGTCAATCTATCAGACAAGGAAAGAACACAAAATATCTGGTAGCCATATGAACTGCAATTCACATAGAGTTTGCGACACTTACCCAATATAAGTATGAGCAGCTGCTTGCAGAAGTGCATGTGATACCCACAGCAATTACTGTTCTTATTCATGTGAAGGAGACAGTGGCTTGTGTCAAGCATGAGAACAAGGCCATACTGATACCTGTGCCAAATTTCCTGTACTTAGAGCTTACATCGAACTGAATGGTCTCAACTGAAGCAAATATTCACACATAAATATAACCCGTTGTGACTCCTCCACTGACAACAAATATCATGGTAGAGGAAAAGGATTTGTGTGTGAATGTGTATGTGTGTGTACAAACAAGGGGATGGGCTTCGGTACATGCAAGGAATTCTCAGTTCATAGGAGAAATAATTTTTACATTCGATATTGTCACTTTCATGTACCAATCTTGTTGTCATTGCTGCTGAAACCCTCTCAATATTGCAAGCAATATTACCACTTAGAGTATTATCTATTGACACAAGAACAGGTTGTATGCCGTATCTGCAAGGACTAAATACGCTAAAATGTTACAGAAAAAAGTTCTCCACTTAGTTCTTGGAAAGCAACTGAACTGATTCTTTTTGTTGGAGATGCTACAATACAACATTTTTCTGTAATTTCAGAGAGATAAATATCCTCTTTCTTACATTTTCCCCTCAATGCAAACACTGTTTCATACAGAATTACATACACACACATGTATGTATATACGAGATCCAGGTTAGCAACCAAGTCCGCTTGATGCACCGGCACTGCTAATATTGAGTTCTCTTAGTTGTCTATATAATTTGCACACAGGAAATACACTAGATTTTACCTAAATAAGATAACAATGAAAAACAAGGTCCACGAGTGAGGCATGCAGTCTTATTGAGAGTACGAAACATTGCAAAGACCCGGGATTATGGGTCAGACACTTTGATTGAGAGTGTGCTTTGGCTATTCCTCAACTAGCATTTAAATTCTTCAATTTCTACCATGCACAGTTTTGTACAGGTTTGTCATAATACAGCGTTCTCCCTATGCATCAAAACAGCCATAAAACCAAAAATAAGAAACAAATTGCTTTATCATATAAGTTTCTCATCCAGATTCCTCCAAAGAAGAAAGGAAAACTAATAAGTATAATCATTAATCTCAGAAGCTTCCTATGTCTGCAGCAAGGGGACTGTTAAGAGAGCATTATTTGCAAGACAGAAAACGGATTTGCTTTGAGGATCTTTCAAGAAGGCACTCAAGGAGTTGAACTTTTTTTTGCCAAAACTACACATGCACTCGTCTGGATAAGAAAATAAACTAGACATTTCCAGAGATAGCTATTCACAGAAAAATATAAATAATCATTCTGTTCTTCAAAATACAGTAAAGTCCCATGCCTTAGTACAAAGAAGCTATTTGTAAAACGTCTTGGGACTGCAGCAGCTTCATCTTAGAATCAATGGTTTCATGGTCAATCAAAGTTCACAGTCCAAGAAAAAGAAGCTACCTTTCAAAGATTAAGACCAAGATGATTAATTGCCTTAATATGAAGCTATAATATTGGCACAGAAGTGTGTTCAAGTCATCAGCCCAAAGATTATCAACTTATTTCCATTCAACTAAAATGACAAGTAAACAACAACAATACTATATGTACGAGGGTATGAAACTGCATGAAAATTGAATATTAAAAAAAGGACAAAGATTATATGCAACTGCATCATTGAGAGAAAGGACCATTGTTATCATCATATGAGTGGCAGATATTGGCACCAGATAGCAACAACTACAGATTTGTGTTGCACCACTAATCTCTCAGTTCAATGAAAGAAGACATATATCAAAGAGCTGCAAAGGCTTCACACGCTTCATGCTAAACGCCAAGTTGTAGATGGTTTAGAATGAGTATGATACCAGAGGAGACAAGCAAAACCAAAGTAAAAATTCTCAGTAATCGCTGTACTAATTCATTAGTTTTTAAGTGTTCTATAATTTTACATTTTTTAAATATAAAGTTTATCTTCAATGGTTAAATACAAGTCTTATACGAACATTCATAACCAGTCCAAAACATTAGGACCACTTGTTGAACACGGTTTTAATGAAACATAAGATGCTTCTGATTTTACGCCCGAAATATAAAAGAAAAGAAACAAAGTACTTCTGAGCTCTCAAACAGGATCCTTCTAGACTACGTTTGTTCTTCTCTTGTCCATTTTATCCAAGTTGTTTTCAGGACATGGATCTTTCAATCAATCTTCATAGTAGACCTCTCCATCATGTCCCCCAAATGAGGGCGACATCTCCAAGAGCAAAAATTTCAAATGTTGCACCATGAAGTAGTACATGAACTTTCAAAAACAATTCAGAAGAACAGCGACATTTGATTAGGTGGCTGAATGTGTCAACTTTGGGTCAAGAGATGGAAGTGCATCAACTAACCCCACATCTCACATTGCAAGACAAATAAGCACATATCAGGAGGAAAAGATATATTATCCTCACTCAAATTCATTGTCTATAAGATAATTACCCCTTCAAACTAAGATCATCATCCGTGTAATTGCATCCACTAACCCCAAAACTAACTCAAGATAAGAAACTCACGACAGTGACAAAGACATATATCCTTAATTATTCAAATGCATTTTTCCTAAGATTTTGTCACTATTATACTCCAAGACATGGATTTTATTCCCTCCACAAGTCACTTCTCAATTATGAATTCAAATTGAGTGAACTCTGACAACAGGCCAAACCTCCATCCTCCCAAATCCCAGGACCACAGATTTTCTACACTTCAATTCTTTTCATAGAAGTACTAGACTACATAGTTCAGCGCCAAAATTGACTCATAAATTGCAAACAACAAATTGCTTAGAATAATACAAAAATAAAATAACAAAAAATCATCTATTGGCGCAAAAAAGTTTCAATTATTTGATCCTATTGCATCACAAGATTTGCTTTCAATTAAATGAAAAAGATACACGCTCTAATCAATAAAAGACAAGCAATAAAGCTCCATATTCGAATTGAAAATAACTAAAATCTCTAAATAATCTGTGCGATATTTGTCGTACAGTGCTGAAGTTGTTGCAGTCGTCATCTAGACAGTAACATGCAGCCTCCTCATCAAACAACACCTGACCACATGAGTCGCTGCTAAATCCTACACCTGTTCAGTGAACAGACCTCCGAACTACAACTAGAAGCTCATATATTAATACACTAAATAAGTAATTTAGATTACCCCTAAAATTGCAAAAACCTAATTTTCCAACGGACCTGCAACGAAATGAGGTCGCCTGCACCGACTGAGACATCCGCCGCAGCGAGAATTTGCGCCACCGCAGATGGCGCCATACCATCGGTCCCTATTTCATCGCTTTTGAATGTTCTTCAAATTACCTCGCCTCTTTCTCCTGATTCCGGTAAAACTGGAACAGTAAACAGGAAAATTGTATGGTAAATTATTGGAAAATATACCGTGTACCAATTTATGCAAAATAAAAACGTGGTAAAATATTTCTGATTTTGTACGACGCCCAAAACATATTGAAGATTTTATTATTTGTTTGCAATAAATTCTTTCATTAACATTGAAAAATAAAAAACCATTTGCCATTACTAATCTGTCCATAATTTGGCAGTTACGTTGAAAAACCTTCAAATTTTCTCAAATTTAGAGGATAAATTGTTCAAACTGCATAAGTTCCATTTTTGTACTCTAACTTATGGCATCGCATTTTAGTAACCCTTTGAACTTTCGATATTGGATCCATTCCAAATTGTTAAGTCAATTTCATATCAGAATCAACTTAAAAATACAAACACATATCGAAAATATTTAATTTTTCTTCTTTTTTTTATAAAAAAATCAGCCCGACTATATAATGTGAGTATGGCATAAATTTAAATAATTGATTACAAAAAATAATTTGGTAAGGGTTCGATTTTGCATAAACTAATTTTGAAATAATAAGTACGTAAAATCCTGGTTTGCGGAAAATCAAATTTTAACTTTCATAAAACATGGATCACTATAATTGAACAACCCAAAATTATTGTAGTTTATGTTGCAAAATGACTTGGAAATCTAAATTGACCAAAAAATATTTTGAATTTAGTTTTCAAACACCCTATAACTATAATTGAGTTTTATATATAAACAATTCTAAAAGTTTCAATCATGGACCAAACCCACCCACACTTGTCAATGAGAATGATTAGTTAAAAAATTAAATAAAAAGAAAACACATTGGACATTCTTTTAAATGAACCATGAAACCCTGTTTGTTGAGGTATATGATTTATGTAGAGGTTTTGAGGTGTGATTTTTTTTTTTTTTTAAATAAAATTTTGTCTTTTAGCTTTCCTCTCAAAAAGGATATTTTCGGGTTAAGGTAAATTTATTTTTAGAACGCGATAAAATTAATTAATGCTTGTTAAATGGTAATTTCCTTGCTCAGATTCATCGCCCTCCCCCGTCGATTTCTCTCTCTCTCTCTCTCTCTCTCTCTATATATATATATATATATATAATATAATACATATATATATAATAGTTTTATTATAAAAGTATAAATTTAATAATATAAATTTAATATATATAATATATAATTTAATTTTAATTTTTAAACCGTTGATTTTGAACTCATAAAATCTACATTATTGATTTATTAATTATACTTGGATTGTAGATTGATCAAGATCCAATTGTTATTAAATAATAAAATTTTAAATTTAAAAAAAACACGTGTAGTTCACAAAATGCGGGGGTTCTGATAACACATGGGGTATATTGCATTTAATCCTACTTTTTTAATTAATACGGAGTGAAAATTAATACTTATGAAAAAAACGAAATATATAATCTGACACTTGAAAATATTTTATATATGTATGTATATAGACATATTTATGTCTTTTTTACAAGAAATGTATCTCTTCAATTATATCTCTTTTACTCCAAACTTTCTGAAAATGTCATCTATATAATATGCTTTTGAAACAACTTTAAACTGTTTCAGGAAAGGCATCTTTTTTCAACAAACACTATTTATTATTTGCAACTTTTTATAAAAGAATAATATTATTGTAAAACATAATTTTCTAAAAAGTAAAAATCAAATATTAATTTGTTTTGCCGAATTGCCAAGTAAATTTATATATTAATTAATAATATACACATATGCCCTTCTTTCTTAATTATTCCATCAAACTTTTATTTTGAACTTTAAGTTGGATAATTTTTTATCAAGCATTTAGAAATTTAATTAATCTTCCCTAAATAGAATATATACGTGCAAACTATCCAACATCATTTACGGTGTTTATACTAAATTGTAAGATTTCTTATAGCAAAGCTTAGTTGGCTAAGTTAACACCCTACGACTTCTTAATCACGGGTTTAATAGTTCCATTAAAATATGAATATTAATTTTTTAACTGTAGTTATTAATCTAATATAATAGTATTTTTTTTAAAAAAAGTAGTTTTTCCTAATGAACAAACAAAAATAAGCCATACATCTATAACATTCAAAATACTTAACATTTAGTATTGTAAAATTGCCCTTCCTCAAATAGTGCCTCCAATGACATATTTTATTTCATAATTAGAAAATATTACAGGGGTTAAATTGCTGTATTTTGAAAAATACAATGGAGAAAATTTATTTTTTTTATACGGGGGTAATTTACACATTTACAATATCACATGAAGGTAAATTGTATTTTTTTTCTATACTTTAAATATATCAAATAGTATAATATTTATACACATCACACGTCATTTTTGTGCATATTGCATATGAATGATAAAAAAAAATGTAAATGCAGATGCATGCACATATCCATTGTGAATATATTTAATGATGTCTAATTCAGTTGGCAAAACTGAGGCCCATGATCTTAAAGATCGTGGGTTCGAACCCCACCAGGTGCATGGGATGTTTTTTGATGTATAGTAGAGTTGGTCTACTATAATAGTATTTGTTATTGAACAAAATATGATTATTGTAATTATTTTTTATATTTACCTAAAAAAATAAAAATAAAATCCGTTTTTCATTTGATTTTGATTTTTGGTCGGTCACTAGGTACGTAGGGACCTTTTTAGGAGAAGGGGGGGGGGATTGGGTAAAGAAAGACAAGATTAATGACGTATATAATGAATTTGTACCTCTTTAAGAATTTAGGGATTTAAGGATTTTTGTGTGTATTTAACTGTCAATATTGTTCTTTTTCTTTTTCTTTTTTTCTTTTTTTTGGGATGATTATGCTTTCCTTCTTTAAAATTTGGTGTAGTTATAAGTAAATTATTTATGATTTGAAAAATTATATATTGTATTGATGAAGTTTACTTTCGTCTAATAAGTTCATCCGTTAGTCAAATTCATAAAATTTGTTGATATTAATAGAAGGCTGGATATAAATTCGTATTTACCCCTCAATTGACTTATTACTTATATATTATAAGTCAAATAAATCTTTTTATGATCAAATTATCCTTATGCACATCTTCACATGTTATACATGTGAGGAGATATATCTTTACCATTGTAAAGGTAGTTTGTATTTTGTAATTTTGGTCTTTAAATTGCTAGAGTTTGTAAATATTGTATGAAAAAAAAAATGTGATTTGCAGGTGCTTTTTTTAAATTTGAGGCTTTTGTTCTCATTGGTCAATTTCTGCCAACACAGAAGCAAATTTTTTGTCCCATATTTTTATATTTTGATACTTTAATTTAGTCCTTTATATTTCTAGGCTAGCAAATGAATTGTGTAACTTTTAGTTTTTCGTGATTTTAGTCCATTAAATTAACTAATGGGAAAAAAGTCCCAAACTAGAAAAACACGTGCCAGACACATGCTTTTTTTTTTTTTTTTCCGGCAATTGAATAACTAAAATCGCAAAAAATTTAAAAGTTATAGTATTGATTCGAGGTTGCTCTAAGGATATCCTAGATGAAGTGTGGAACCTAAAAAATAAAAGAAATCATTAGATTCGCTGGAAGGTCCCCAACTAAAACCTTCCAATTCTTAAGTCAGCTTGATATCGAGACAAAATAATTCGAACTAAAAATATTTAATGTAGGTGAATTATAATTAAAGTGTATTACCACAAAAAGAAGCATAATGAAAGTATTAATAGGGCCGAATATGCCTACTTACTTGGTGCACATTGCATCATCTTCAACTTTGTATGGTTAGAAAAATCAACGACCCTGATTTATGGTTATTGGAATGAGTCGGGTTGGACGAACCAATCCAAAACCGATGTGTCCAAGTCATGTAGTGTATGTGGTACTTTTTTCTAGGAAAAGGGGCATTTAGACACTTTTGTTGATAATTATCATATATTTATGTCAATAATTTGTTTGTTATCCTAAAAAATAAAATGAATAAAGTATCAAAATGCAAAAAAAACTGAACGAGAATTACTATATTTTTATGAAACGGAGGAAATAAGTCGTGTTGTCAACTCAATACCCAAAATCCATATATATAATATATATATATAATATATATATATATGAGTTGACTGGGATGGTGCACCAATAATTTGGCTATTAGTATACAAAAGGTGGTGTTAGGGTATTATTATATGTTGATGATGATGATGATGGAAAGAAAACAAAAAACGTGAGTAGAATAATGGATATAGTCGTGTGAGGATGAAGATGCGATTTTTGCCTCATTATTCAATCATCCCCAGGTACTATATATACGCTCCTATTGGTGGATATACCAATATTGTAAAAGCTGAAGATTTTAACGAACTCAGGAGCACAAACACTCATCCACACGTGAAATTAACCAACTCCTTATTCAACTATATGCTTTCAACTGCAGGTGACTATATATGTATACGCTTTCTCTTTTTTCTTTTTCTTTTTTTCTCTTTGGATTTTCATATTTAAGAGATTCGTGACTGTTGAATTATATATGATGGTATCGGTATTTTATTTTGCAAAATTTGTGTTATTATTATGATTTACGATCCGTTATTTGAATAAGTGGGGGATACGAAATTTTTGGAGATGTTGATATTTGGAATTTGGGAGAAATTGGAATATTTGATTGGGAACTCTAATAAGTGGGAATTTGTATTTTTGTTCAAATTTTGAGTTCACTTTAACAAAAATGTATAAAGATCTCCCTTTTTAGTTTGAGAATTTAGATGTCTTCTTGATATGTGGAGTTCCTTATTTACTCCAGCTTTTGTTTTAAGCTCCAACTTAGACAAACGTACTCAAATTGAATTTTCCATTATAATTCAACTGATTGCATTTTATAGGGAAAAGAAAAAGTTGTGAATGTGAATTTATTCAAAAAATAAAATAAAATAGTTATTATAATCAAATTTTGTTGAATGGAATAGATTGAATTACTTATATATATATGTGAATATTCAAGAATTGATATAACAACGAATTCTCTTTTATAATAGTTATTTGCAAACTAGCAATTCTTGCTGTCGTAGTTAATTATCACTCACAACAACTTTTCGATTTTAATATGTTAAATTTGTTAAGACAATTTTGATAGAATTTCCCCTTGCGCTTGAGACTGATTCCTAGTAATTTGATATAATTGAAGAGATGGACTACGAGGTTGCGGGCTTAGTTCTGGCCTTGCTATTGTGGGCGGCAGCATGGGCGTTGCTGGCGGATCGCAGACGCCGACTACACGAAGAGCTGTGGAGGCTGCCGCCGGGGCCACGACCGTGGCCTGTGGTGGGAAACATTTTCCAGCTGGCCGGGGCCGCTTCCGCCCCACATCAATCATTTGCCAGATTGGCCAAAAGACACGGTCCCGTGATGACACTCCATCTGGGCTCCATGACCACGGTGGTGATCTCCTCCAGCGAGGCGGCCCGCGTCATGTTCAAGAACCACGACGTGGTTTTGGCGGGAAGGAAGATATACGAGTCGATGAAGAGCGAGATTGGCAACGAGGGCTCGCTCATCACAGCCCAGTACGGCCCGCGCTGGCGGATGCTGCGACGACTCTGCACGGCAGAGTTCTTCGCGGCGGCCCCCCTGGACGCCATGCGCGGCGTCCGGGCCAAGTGCGTCGACCAAATGGTGCAGTACATGAGAGACGCGGCCGCCAACGGGGTTGGTATTGATGTGGGGAGATTCTTCTTCGTGATGGCGTTTAACCTCATCGGGAACCTGATATTCTCAAAGGATTTATTGGACCCGGAATCGGAAACGGGAGCAAAGTTCTTCTACCACGCTGGAAAAGCTACGGAGTACGCCGGAAAGCCGAATGTCGCCGATTTCTTGCCGATGCTAAAATGGGTTGATCCGCAGGGGATACGGCGGCGAACCCAATTTCACGTGAAACGGGGATTCGACATTGCTGGAGAGTTCTTGAAAGAGAGAATGGAGAAGGGATCGTCTGTTGAGAAGAAGAGAAGAGATTACTTGGACGTGCTGCTGGAATATGGAGGTGATGGTGAGGAAGAGCATATTGCGTTCTCTCCGACAACCATCAACATCATCGTCTTTGTAAGCAGCTTACTCCCTAGATTATGTGTTTATTCTCATTCCTTTGATCTTGTTTGAAGATAAAAATCCATTTATTTTCTTTCTTTCAGAAAACAATATTTTTTTATATTACTTTTATTAGTATGATTATTAATAAACTTCCATTTAAAATTATTAAAATCTTTCGTCCAAATTTACAATGAGTTGATGATGTTGTTTATCTTCATAAATATAAAGGTGTAATCGTTTGGGGGCAAATTGCAATTTTAACTGCGGAGGGAATGATAATTTTTATTTTGTATGAATTTATTTTAATAATTTTGTTCAATAACTGAAAATTTCGTGCTTTGAAGATAAATACACATTGGAATTTGCTAAAATGACCAAAAAAGTGCAAGTAATCAAATTAATTGGCTGAACTTTTCCAACATTTTTTGCAAATTTTGGTTGTTAATTTTTACTCTTAATGTGCGGAATTCTTAAAGTTTTGAGGTAAAATTATCAAAATAAATACGTTTAGGACTAGAATGTCTCTGTTTGAAAAGAATTTAAAATTTATCAATATTCAACAAAATATAGTTTAAAATTAGAATGGAATGATTTAAAAAATCCTTTAAATTATAATTATTCAAATACTTTTCAAGGATTTGCTATTTAAATACATAATTTCAAATCTTTCTATTCAAGTGCAACTTCATTGTTCGATACCTAATATCAAAGGATAATAATTATAAGATTTTTCTATGCAGTTATAATAATCAAATTCACCAGCTTTGGGGGAAAATATTTTATTATTATTATTAACCTTTAATGACATTGTTTAAAAACATTTCATCGTAGAGGTAAAGGAATTATGCATGGTGCAAGAAACCTTGATTTAGTACTTATACACTGAGTTTTCCAGGAGATGTTCACGGCGGGGACAGACACCACCACCAGCACACTAGAGTGGGCGATGGCGGAGCTCCTCTACAACCCTCAAACCCTCCACAAAGTCCAGGCCGAGCTCCGAACGGAGATCCGACCCGGAAAAAAACTTGAAGAAGACGACTTGGAGCACCTCCCGTACCTGAGAGCAGTCATCAAAGAAACACTCAGACTGCACCCACCCCTCCCCTTCCTCGTCCCCCACATGGCCATGGATTCCTGCAAAATGCTGGGCTTTCACATACCCAAGGAAACCCAAATTCTTGTAAACGTTTGGGCAATCGGGCGAGACCCGAAAACCTGGAAAGACCCGTTGGAGTTCAGACCCGAGAGGTTCTTGGACCCTGACATAGCGGCGGACTACAAGGGGCACCATTTTGAGTTCATACCTTTCGGATCCGGGCGGCGGATCTGCCCGGCTGTGCCGCTGGCCTCTCGCGTTCTGCCGCTGACGTTGGGCTCAGTGCTCCACGCCTTTGATTGGGTTTTAGCCGACGGGCTCAAACCGGCGGAAATGGATATGAGGGAGAGAATGGGAATTACACTGAAAAAAGCTGTTCCGATGAAGGCCATACCCGTTCCTTATGTATGCGTATAGATAAAATGGATGTTGATTTGTAAATTTGAGTTGTGTAAAATAAAAAACACATGGAAAATAGGAAAACTGAAACTTTAGCATGTAAATATGAGAAAAATTCTTATTCAAATCAGGTTTGGCCAAATCAAACAAATGACAAAGTAATTGTATCACATTTGCTATGTGATTGGTCATTTTCTCTGAACTGTACATCAATCACATGATAAGTGTATTGCACATGTAAATAAGTCATCTTAGCAAATTTCGATCAGTTTTTCCCTCAATATATGAAGTTTTGAAAATTATAAAATAAAATTATCAAAATAGATTCATACATAATTAAAATTATTAGCCCCGTATATACAAGACTAAAATTACAAATTTTTTTCATAGAAAAGAAAAGGAAAATGTATCTAGCCTGAAAAAAAAGTTGCTAATAACAAAAAAATTGTGTTCTTCGTTAATAGTTCTTTTTGTACATGACCAAAACATATATAATGATATCAATAAGGCTTAATTCAGTTGGCGAAGTTGAGATATTATGATTTTAAATATTATGAGTTTTAATACTGCCATGTGCATAGAATGTTGTCTACTACATAAATAAGTGTTGTTGAATAAAATATAATTATCATAATTACATAGTATGAATTGTTTTCTATTATACAAAATCTTGAACGATGTTGTAATTATTCAGTATTGGAGAACAACGAAATGGACCTACTCTGACATTTGGGGAAGAAGAGAAAAGGTAGTTTGGGTTGTGCAAGAACGTCAAATACCCAAGAAAATATATTATTTTTAAGGTTAATTATATTTAGAACTTTTATCAAAATACAAAATTATTCTTTTTTTATAAAAAAAATTATACTTACACTCTCTTTGAATATTCTCTATTTACACCGAACCCCCTTTTATTAGAGTTTGAACGAAAGTACCGACATTAGCAAAAAAATTACATAAATTTTTAATATTTAATATTTTTGTACTTATATAAACTTATATATATATATATTGATGTTAATATTATTATATTTTTTGCCTCACAAAGACAAAATTATTATATAAAGTATTAAATGATGGGCAAATTAAAAATATTTTATATTTTTTTGCTAATACTGTATTTTTCATCCAAATTCTAATAAAGAGATGCCAGATGTAAATAGTGAACCATTTAGAAGATTGCAAATATAATTTTGAATTTTTTTAAGAAAAATATAATTTTGTATTTTTAAAAGAGGTATAATTGTAACTAATCCTTACTTTTATACTACTTTAATATTATTATATGCGTATAAATATTTTCAAAGTCTAACTAAGACATTTATTTGGAGTGAAGACGCCACAACTTTGACTTTTTGCCGTAATAGATCTTGTCATGATCTCTGCGTCATTTTATTTATTTTTTAAATAAGAGCGATGAACAATAAATAAATTTTTATAATTATATAAAATTTAAAAAAAATCTCATTGCAATTTACATTAGATATTAGGATGTTGATAGAAATAAGGAGTTTCATGTTTGATTGGTTGATGGATATCTTTAGCACGTCAATCATGACAATCAGACACAAGTGCTGAGGATCAACCAAACGTTAATTAAATGTTTTCCTCTTTCTTAGAGGCATCAAACAAATCTTATAAATACGTCATTTTGAGTTAAATTCATTCTAAATCATATTAAAATATTCAATTTTCATTATCATACTGTACTCTGCCAAAGCTCTATTTATTTATTTTTTTTTTTGGACAATAGTGATTGTTACATTTGAATAATTTAAATTTGATTTTAAATACGAACTTCTATAAGACATTACCACTATGTTTGTTTTTATTTTTAAGCTATCTCTAGAATGAGTCAAAACATACCCAATGTTTGTCATGATACAGAAATAAATGATCTAGGTCTTTTCAATTGTTTTAGCATAAATACATACATACATATATATGTATAAAAGACATGATTTGATAATGAACAATAATTTTTGTCTCTCAAAATACAATATGAAACATACATTACTTATTTTAAGTTATCTCAAAAAATAAATCCAAATATACTCTAACACAAACTTATTTATCTTTATTTTTTTCTCTATATATGCACAAAACACTCAAAAAATGAATCCAAACACCAGCAACGTTGTCCTATTTGACTTTTAGTTAAAAATTTCCAATCATTTTCAAATGTTTTTTATGCTATTTTTGTAATCAGAGAGTAATTACGATGGTAGCACATTTGATGCGTGAGGATAATTCAAAATTTTATATATTTATCAATTAAATGAAAATAAATAAATTGTACAATTGATATAATGATCTCATGTATAAAAATTACATGATATATCTTGTAACATGTTTCTAATTTTTTCCATGTTATATCATATTTTGAAAATAAGTTACTGAAGTTTTTGAATAAAAACATATTATTATATAAAAAAAAGCTT
The DNA here is from genome assembly GCA_034509725.1 of Sesamum angolense. Lineage (NCBI taxonomy): Eukaryota > Viridiplantae > Streptophyta > Magnoliopsida > Lamiales > Pedaliaceae > Sesamum > Sesamum angolense. Next base: position 8,579,818 of record JACGWL010000011.1, on the reverse strand, counting down.
ATAATATGTTATTAATCACAGCTTTTGTAATTAATTAAAAAAATCGAACTAAGTTGTCTAAGATTTTGTAAAATAAATTGGGAACTCTTATTATTCTTAAAAAAAGCTTATAACATATAGTATTTTTAATTTTATTAGCTCCTTTTTCTAAATAATTAGACACTGTGGAAAGTCGTCATTGTATATGCATATGTTAAGTAATATTTACGCTTTTAAATATATTAGGGTTAAATACATTTATTATATTTGAAGTATTTAATTATCTACTTTATGGAATTTTTAAAATTAAAAAAATTTGATACGTTTAGTCTTTCACTTTATAAGTTTTTTGGGACTAAATGTGCTAATTTTTTCAATCTTCAAACTTGTTGGAAAATTTTGTAAAATATAGGGTTAAATATGTCAATTTATTTTAATTTTAAAATGTACTAAAAATACTGGATTCCTATTTTACGGGATTAAAACTGTAATTTTGCCACGAAGATTCAGACCGTATTACACGTGGATTTCCTTTTATCACACGTTCGAAGTTCATGCAGAGTACAGTCATATCAGCCGCTAAAATATGAATCAGCTATCCTGTCTATTTCGAATAAATCCCTCAATCTTTCCCTGTTTCTTTTTATGAGTCCCTCTGCAAGTTGAGAGCTCAAATTAACTCGAAAATGGCGTGGCTTGATTCACTAACCTGGTTCAGCATCATCTCTTTCTTGGTAGCTCTCATATTTTGGTATAAATCCAGGAGCAACTCCTCCAAACTCCGACCGCCAGGGCCACCCGGCTGGCCGCTCGTCGGAAACATATTCGACGTCGGGAGAATGCCCCACGAGAACTTCCACAAGCTTAGATCCAAGTACGGCCCTGTTGTTTGGCTCAAACTAGGAACCCTGAACACCGTCGTCATACAGTCGGCCGCCGCCGCAGCCGAGCTTTTCAAGAAGCACGACGCCGCTTTCTCCGACAGGAGAGTGCCCGATTCTCTGACAGCTTGTGGTTACCACACGGGCTCGCTGTCCCAAAGTCGCTACGGCGAGTACTGGCGTGTTCTACGGCGGCTATGCTCGTCGGAGCTCATGATCCAGAAGAGAATCAACGCTTCTGCTCCACTCCGGCAGAAGTGCATTGAAGGGATGATCCAGTGTATCAAGGAGGATGTATCAGGATCGTTGGTTGGTGGAGGATCAGGTGAGGTCCAGCTTGATAAGTACCTTTTCTTGATGAGTTTTAGTCTGGTGGGGAGTTTCATGCTCAGCAGAGATATAATGGACCTGAGATCAGAGGCGGGGAATGAGTTCTTTGATGTCATGAATAAGTTCATGGAGTGGAACGGGAAGCCTAACCTGTCGGACACGTTTGGATTCTTGAAATGGGTTGACCCGCAAGGGATCAGGAGGAATACGGAGAAGTATTTGGGACAACTCTTGAACTTGAGTTCAGGGTTTGTTAAGGAAAGAATTCAGGAGAGGCAACTTGGGAGAAAACAGGAATCCAGGGACTTCCTGGATGCGTTGTTGGAATATCAAGGTGATGCAAAACGGACATTTGATAAGCTGTCCGAGAAGAATGTCACGATTATGATCCTGGTAATTAATTACGAGCATGTATTTTTTTTAACAGTTTAAACTTTTAGACAAACGAAAAATACTGTCGGTGCCCCTCACTTGTATTTCCGTGCAGGAAATGTTTTTTGGTGGAACTGAGACCACAAGCGGTACAATCCAATGGGCAATGGCGGAGCTGTTACGAAATCCTAAGTCGATGAGTAGGCTCAAAACAGAACTTTACCAGGTTGTCGGCAAATCCAGGCCCGTTCAAGAAGACGACTTGAACGAATTGCCATATCTTCAGGCAGTCGTGAAAGAAACAATGCGATTGCATCCCTCTCTGCCACTCCTGCTTCCAAGAAACGCAATACAGGACACTGAATTCATGGGCTACATCATACCCAAGGACACAATGGTTATACTGAACGCTTGGGCTATCCACAGGGACCCTGATTCATGGGAAGATCCATTTTCATTCAGGCCCGACAGGTTCTTGAACTCGAATATCGACAACAAGGGGCAACACTATGAGCTGATTCCATTTGGCTCCGGCAGGCGATCTTGCGTTGGAATGTTGTTGGGAGATAAAATGATTAGTCTCACTTTGGCCCTGCTGATACAGGCTTTTGACTGGGAGCTCCCTGGGGGTATCTCCCCGGAAACGCTGGATATGAGCGAGATGATGAGTATTTCGCTTCGGATGCTCATACCGTTGAAAGCAATTCCGGTCGGTGCTCCGGTCAAACTTTGATCTGAACTAAAATTCTCCCAGTCTCTGTAATAATTGATGTGTATACTTTGCACTTTTTCTCATTTATGTATATTAATAACGTAGTTATCATAGTTTGGAAGAGCCTAATTGCGCATCAGTGTATCCAGTTTGGCTGTGTATCAATGTCGGAGGCATAAATGCAGTTTATCTTATATATATATGTAATTGTCTTTTATGTGGGCGCGTATGTCTTAAATGAAACACAACTTGTAAAATACGGTCACCTCTCAAAACAATGCCGTGGAAACATTTATCAACATGAATCATGATGTCTAAATTTAATGGTTAAGTATGAGGTTTCACCCAATGTATTATTTATTTTATTTCATATGAATTTATTATAACTTATTTTAGGGATAATTACACCCTCATCTTCTGAGATTTTGTGTAATTATATGTAGATCTCTTGTGGTTTGAGAAATTACATCTAGCACCCCTGAAATTTGCTTTCGTCTAACAAATTAGTGCATCCGTTAGTCACAATTCACGAATTTGTTGATATTAACAACAAAAAATATATATATTTGTCATTAATTGACTTATTACTAATTTATTGCAGGTCAAATAAATATTTGTATGACCTAATTATCCTCATACGCCTTCACGCGTTAATTCATATGAGGAGGTATATCTTTATCGTTATAAGAGTAGTTTAGTTCGAAAAAATTTATTTGACCTGCGATAAGTCAGTAATAAGTAAATCGATGATATATATTAATTTTTATTTATTTTTATGTTAATATCAACAAATTCAGTAAATTTTGACTGATGGATTGACTAATTTGTCAAACGGAAGCAAACCTCAGGGGTATTAGATGTGATTTTTCAAATGATAGAAGTCTATCAGCAATTATGCCAAACTTCAAGAGAGGGGAATGTAATTGTTTTTTTTATTTTATTGTTGTTAGTTATATTTATATATTAATTAAGTTGATGAATTGTCAAATTTATTACCGCTTCAAGAAAAGTAAATGTTAGTAAGTGCACTAATGGTTGAGGGTATGTAGCAGTAATATATGATTGGTGGATGTTCTGAAATTCCTACTCAACAATCATTTAATGTCTACTAAATACCATTTTTTTTAAATGATAATAATTATTAATTTTCATCAGTATAGTAGCATTTTGAAAAAATTGTAATTTTAGGCTATATGATATAATGTATTGTACTTTTAGTACTAGAGTTTATATGCTTAACATATTTAGTATTACCAAAAAATATTGTTGTATTTTTTGTCCCATAATTTTTATCGTATAAGACCAAAAATACTATAATATTTATCCTATAAAATTACATATGCTAAGCTCATAAATTATGGGATTAAAAGTGCAACACACCCCATCGTGTGGGACAAAAGTATAGCATTTCACTGCACTAAGAGGTGCTCATTCTGAGATGAAATTCTAATGCAAATCAGGTTTGATCGAATCAAACTTATCTTAAGGTAAATATAATACACTTATTTTTATAAATCATACACTAATTACATAATAAATATATTGCAATTATCATATAATTTATTTAAATTTAGCCGCACTCCATCTGAATTAGAAATTTTTCCATTTTTAGTTATCAGACAAAATCTCAAGTTGTGTTAGTGGCCCATATTAATCCATAGTCTAGATAATTAAATATGTTTGGCAGCCAAATTTTGGGCCATGAGATGCTATTAATAGCTTATATCATACAAATCTTAAATATCATGCAAATTTTATTATTAATATCTTATAACTTTTATAATTTTATTTATCTAAATACATAATATTTTTTCTAATGAGTTTTAACTAAAAAATATCGAAACTTCTATATATGTCATATAAAAACCTCGTATGACAATATTTTTAAATGCTTCATAAGCTTCTATATATGTCATATATAATCTTTCTCAAGTTTATAAGATACTAAATTTTATTTTAAATATAAGATTTTTAAAGTGTTAAAATAATAAAATTATTAAGATAATAACTAATCAAAACTCAAATATATTTAAAAAATTTCAATTTTTTTTTCTTTTAGGATCATTATATTTTGTTATTCGAACTATGCTTGTTTTTTTTCTTTGCCATCAAAATTTTCTTGTGTCAACTTACCATCTCAACTTTACTAAATTTGCATTGTCATGTATGATTTTTTTTTCTAAGGAAAAACATTACATGTTGTATATATGTAAAAAAATATCACATCACATAACCCTTAAAAATCGCATTTGCACTGCATGTGATGTTTTCAATGAAAAACTTGCTTGAAAAATAGTTATAATTGACAAAGTGCAACATTTTATAAAAGTAAGATAGTAAGTTGATACAAAAAAGAGTTTATATGCCAAAGTGTAAAAACAATCATAATTCGAATGATTAAATATAATTAATCCTTTTTTAATTATATTTTATTAAATTATAATTTGAATTGCATTTTTTGAAGTATACATGCATTTCACAAGTAGGGAAAAAGTCAAACAAAAAGAGTGATTTTCATCTTATTTTCCTGAAAAAATGTGGTTGAAAATATATAAGAATATTTTTTAATAATTTAAAAAATTCATGTCGCGGTGTAAATAATCGTTATTTGTGAGTAAAAAATAACTTTTTTTTATATAATATAGATATAAATTTAATTGAAACGAATTCGAAATAGAATTTTACTTGGTTCAGTTCAGACGTAGGCCCATCACGGTCGACAACGCCCTTACTCCTACGTTAAATCCAAGTCGTTGATTAATTTCCAGCACGTGGTCCGTTGATGTGACAATAACTTCCCCCTTTTCTTTTCACCTTTTTATGAAAAAGTGTGTGAATTTTATTTCAATAATTATTATGAATTACATCATGTTCTCGAAATTATTTTAAGTTTTCATATCACTATTCTAAGTATAATTCTAATATATACAAAATTATTAATATGCTTAATAATGTTTAGTAGCTCAATAATTTAGAAATAATTACATTTACAGTACTCCCTAATTTATATATAGTCTATTTATAACAAATTATTCATATCTTTTAAGTAATTACATAACCACTTCTAACAACAAAAAAGATGACGTAATTTGTGTAATATTATTGGCGTTTATGTAAAATAAGAGTGATCTGTGTAAAATAATTTTAAAGATCTTAATGAGTGTATATATGTGTATTTTTGAATTATATAAATAAATTATAAATTAAGGATGTAAATGTAATAATCTGTATAGTTAATTAAGTAATGAAACTAAGGATATTACGTAGTATCCAAGTCCTGCAAAAATCCAATTTATGTTGGGGTTGGGCAGAAATTACAATGAGGAAATTCGGAGTCTTCATCTGACCTCATTCCCATCATTTATTCTATTCAACATATAGTAAAGTATGAATATGACTGAACAACTTTTCAAGAGCTTTTTTATTAAAATAATAATAAAAAAAAATCATCATAAGAAATATACGCACAATTATTAACTGAGAAAATTGAACACAACCCTCTATAATATTGTAAATAAACAAATTATTTTTTATATATATATAGATATAGATAAACAACAATTTATCCCTTGTGTCATTTAAAATAGGGCAATTTACCTCTTTAAATAGATAGATAATTTGTTTCATTTTTAAAGATATGGGGAGATAAATTACGATTGTCTTAATAAGGAATAATCTGTTCAGTTATAATAGCACAGGGGGCAAATTGCATTGAACTCATTATTAAAATAGTGAGCTCGAAATTTGTATATATTAAGTAACTTTTACTTGAATATAACTAAGAAATGAAGATAATTTTATTTATTATAGTTTTATGTATTAATTATTTATCAACCTTTGAATTAATCTCATTACGATTAAGATGAAATTAAGAATATACGAGTACTCATTTAGTTTTGTATTGAAATTAATACACAATATATACAAATTCTGCATTCAACCACGAATAGGAGGCAACAGGTTTTAGTTGGCCGATGCCGAGTCAGAACAACTATCCTAGTCCTACTGTACCACTTTAATTTCAACTTCAGACAACAACGCTGTCTTGATTGCGAAATTTTGACAAGGATGGTCGGGAATTAATTTAGATAGAAACTTCAATCTGAACTGAGTGTGATCAGATTTGAATAATTATATAATAATAATTTTTTTTAAACTGGATATCAAAGAGGTGGAAAAGCCGATTAATCAATAGTGATACAGACTCCATATCCTTAACTTCAAACGGACAAAAAATGGCGCCTCAATTGAAGAATGGGGTGCGAGGAATGAATGAAGTTGAGCTTTTTGTTTCACTTGATGTATACACGTCTTGTGTGTAAAGACTGCATCATTTGGTTTATATAGAGAAAAAATTTATATATCTGATATGCATACGTTGAAATAGAAAATGTAACAAGATTTGGATAGAAATTTCAAGAATTAATAAGGAAAAGGATATAGTTTTCAAAAAGTAAGAACCAACTTTTTCTCTTCATTAGATTTCCCTTGGTACTTTTCCAATGTCGTTTGTAGACTGAAAATGCTGAAAATCATTTTTCAGGTTCTCATTCCACCGCTATAAATGCATGCATTATTTGTACACAACAAAAGTAATATCAACCCAATAGTTTCATGACAATAATGTCCTGGAGCATTAGTACTATGTTTCCCTGGATAAGTGCCCTCTGTGCTTTAATCATCTTTTTCAAGTTCATGTCCAAGTTCAGGCGTGGCTCCTCCAAGCTCATTCCTCCAGGCCCGCCGGGCTGGCCGATAGTCGGCAACATGTTCGATCTTGGGCAGGTGCCGCACCAGACGTTGTATGAGCTTAAAGGCAAGTACGGGCCGGTCATCTGGCTGAAACTAGGGGCCATTAACACCATGGTGGTGCAATCAGCGGAAGCAGCTGCTGAGCTTTTCAAGAAATGTGACCTTCCCTTTGCTGATCGGAAAGTGCCTGATTCGCTGACGGCTTTTGACTACTACCAAGGCTCTGTGGCTATTGGAACCTACGGTGATTACTGGCGCAAGCTGAGGCGTATATGCACGACAGAGTTCCTCGTTCACAAAAGGATCAACGCCTCGATTTCTATGAGGCAAAGATGTGTGGACAACTTGATTGAATGGATCAAACAGGACGTGGAGAAATCGAGAAAGAGTGGAGGGTCGGGGGAGATTGAGTTAGACAGGTTCCTTTTTGTTACTGCTTTTAATGTTATTGGTAATCTTATGTTGTCTAGAGATGTGATGGACTCGAGGCTGGAGAAGGCGAGCGAGTTCTTCGACCTGTTTTTGGTGTTCATGGAGTGGACGGGGAAGCCCAATATTGCGGATTTCTTGCCATTCTTGAAATGGTTCGACCCACAAGGAATCAGGAGGAATTCGGAGAAGTACTTGGAGAGATTGCTGGAAATTGCTTCGGGGATTGTCAAGGAAAGGATCCGGGAGAAGCAATCTAGGAATGAGAAAAAAACACATGATTTTCTGGATGCTTTGCTGGACGATGAAGGTGATGACAACACGCAGGGGCCCGACAGGCTCACGGAGAAGAACATCACAATTGTCCTCCTGGTAACTGTTAGAAAATTGCCAGAAATATCAAATGTTTATGCAAGCTGTACGTGTTCGCGTAAAATATTTTAACTTTTGTCCCTGAAATAATTCACTGTTCAGGAAATGTTTTTCGGAGGAACTGAAACTACGAGCAGCACGATAGAATGGGGAATGAGTGAGCTACTGCGCAATCCGGACACAATGAAGAAGCTCCAAGACGAGGTGGACCGGATCGTGGGTCGTGGCCGGAAGCTGGAAGAGAGTGACCTAAACAACATGCCCTATTTGCAGGCTACCGTGAAGGAAATCCTGCGACTTCACCCTGTCTTCCCGATGCTGCTTCCCAGGAACTCCATGCAAGATACCGAGTTCATGGGCTATGTAGTGCCCAAAAACACACAGATATTCGTGAATGCATGGGCAATCCACAGGGATCCAGCCTCATGGTCCGACCCGCTTTCCTTCAAACCCGAAAGGTTCCTAGGCTCCGACATCGATTACAAGGGCCAAAACTTTGAGCTGCTTCCATTTGGGTCGGGGCGACGGACGTGTATAGGGCTGGCATTGGGGCACAGGATGGTGAGCCTGACTCTAGCCAGTTTGGTGCAGGGCTTTGATTGGAAGGTCATCAGTCCTCAGACACTGGATATGGGGGAAAAGGTTGGCTTAACAATGCGCAAGATGGTGCCTCTGAAAGTCATACCCACTCCCAGACTGTAATAACTGGGACACTATTCATAGTATTTGCATATGTTTTGACTCTTAAAAGCTGCTTTGAAAAGTCAGGGATACAACTAATGTTATGTTGCGACTTGTTTATTCTACTTCTGTTCTTTTTACTCATGAAGACATTGTTATTACAGAGAAATAAACATACATATACAAAGCCCGATTGATCTCTTTGCAAGAAAAGTACATATGTATGAAATAAACATATACAAGTCAAGTTATACGAGTTTACTTCTCTTCTTTTTACTCACAAAAGGCATTGTTATTACAGAGAATAATTGTACATATGCAAAAGCCAATTGATCTCATTGCAAGAATAAGTATATGAATGTATGAAAACATAATTGACTGGCACTAGTTGTAGTTCCACTAGCTTTCCATAATAGAATCTGACTATGATTGTTATGGTCATTAACGTTAAGACATAATTACATTTACACTCTCTCACCTATTGTCGTTTTATACAAATCATTCTTGCTTTTTTAAAATTTACAAAAACCACCCCTGAAAGCCTTTAAAATCTTAAAATGTCTTTGTTGACTTGGTCAAATTTTAATTCAATCTTTTAATGACAGAAATGCAGGAGTGTTTTGTAATTATCAAAAGGTAAATAGAGTGTTAAAATAATATTTATGGGGATGAATAATATGACCACATATTTTTTTATTATTTATACTAATTTTTAATTTAAATTATTTTATTAACTTTTTTTTAATCTGTATATACATTTACACCTCTTAACAATTGAAATATTAAATTATTTAATTAATATATTAATAAAAAATTAGTTACTAGATTATAAAGTCAAATTAAAAAATTGTCACACTTGTATAAATTATTTTAAATTCTTAAAATTAAAAAATTTATTTTTTATTTTTGTTTATAATTGAATAATATAAAATTAATAATATATATGTATATATGTTTATATAATATAAAGATATAAATATGTATATAATTGGACATATTTATATGTATATATTTTATATTTATCATACATATTTTGATGGTCAACGATGGTGAATGAGGGTGAAAGGTTGGGCGTAAGTGGGCGATAGGACTGGGAAGAATGAATATTCTTATAAAATTAATTTAATAATTTAAAATATTTTTAATAAATAATTTATTTATTTTACTAATAATATAATTTAAATAAATTGTATAATTTATTTTGAATTATAATTTATTAATTTTAATAAATTTTTAAGTATAAATAAAAATAAAATTATTTTTTTAATTTTAAAATTTTAATATTTATAAAAGTGTGATAACTTTTAATTTGAATTTATAAACTAGTAACTAATTTTTATTAATATATTAATTAAATAATTCAATATTTCAATTATTAAGAGTTGTAAATTTATATACAAATTCAATAATAAAAAGTTAATAGAATAATTTAAATTGAAATAAATAATTATATAATAATAATAATAAAATATATATATATATATATGGTCATATTTCATCTCCAAAATTATTATTTTGACACCTCACGATTTTTTTATAATTTCAAAATACCCCCGAGGGCATTTCTGTTATAAAAAAAATATAATAAAATTTAATCAAGTCGACATCGACATTTTGGGATTTTAAAAGCTGTCAACAATGATTTTTGTAATTTTTAAAAAGACAGAGTTTATTTGTATAAAATAACAATAGATTAGAGTGTAAATATAATTATCCCTAACACTAATGTAATAAATGAGTACTGACCTGATAGAAACTAGTTGAGAATTATTCAAATCCACATCTTCAAATTTCATTTCTGACGTTTCATTTGGATATTGAGTTTGATAACAATAAAGAAAGGATAAATTTTTACAATAGTTCCAAATTTACTTTCTTACAAAGAAGCAACTTCAGACTTCAATACTTTCATTTTATATACCAGCATTATCGAATACCTAGGATTTCTGGAAGGGTGATTTTGAGAAACCGTCTGTGGCCAAAGGTGTGAGATCACACCGATCGACCAAGAAACAAGAAAATCGTGTCCCCTATTCTTCCTTCAAGTTACAGAGCCGTGAAAATTCTATGACATTTGATCAATCATCTTGTAGTACATATTATCCCTGGAAAACACATATCCATCACCTGCCCTACTGCTCGACGACTCCTGGAATGGTTTCTGATTAAATTCTCTACCAAATCTAGAGAGGTAATTTAGGCCCATCAGAAGTTCCACAATTGCTGCCTCGGTCTCGACTTGGTTTGCAAAGTAAAGGGTCTGGACAAGAAGCACGTTCGACCCAGAAATCAATCTTTGCCTTTCAAAATTCCGCTCGGATTGCCATCTCACCATGTTGTGAGCAAGTGGAGACACCCATTCCAATATCCTTGCCACTGCCGAGCTCCACTCAGCTGCGAAAGCAGCATCATAGACAGATGAAGCCAAAGTTCTGGGAAATGTCTTCAGCTTTGCTCTAAGAGAGCTCCTGATAGATGCAGGCAACATTGCATAAAGATCATCCCTTGCATCAGAGCTAATCAGGTGAGGTGATGAAGCTAACTTCTCGATCAATATGATGAGATTCGCGTAAGCCAGTGCAGCATCCTAGAGTAGATGGATGGGCGTTCAAGACAACGCTTGGAACTAAAGAAAGATACTTTCGTGGATGTTGCTATATAAAATCGGAACATGTGCATCTTTGAGAGCGACGTCCTTTAACCTGAATGAGCTACTACATGATGGTGTGTAGTTCTCTACAACGGGAGATTTACTTGTGCTGGTCATGCATCCTGTGAAAACCAAATATTCTAGCTTTCACTTGATGATGTTTCCCACAAAAGATAGATGAATGAGAACGATTATGGGATTTCCTGTTCTTTGATCTACTCTTGTCACCTCCGAGGCCCAAATTTGAAAACGACCTCCTAAATTAACTGCAAATTTAGACTGGTTGGTTTCTGATGGATAAACCGATGTTTGTATGAAAGCAGAGATTGAACTACTACGAATCAGGCAATCATTGGTTACATGCCCGTAGCTGTTACGTCCTTCAACAATTACACTCTGTTTAGTCCCACAAACAAACTTGATTCTCTCAACAATGGTGAAAATAGATCTCAGGAGAAGTCGGATGGCATACTCATACGTTCTGATCCAAGGAGACATCTCCCGAAAATTCTTCACTTGCTGGCGTTGCCACACTACTTTCTGTTGAAACTCCAGCAATTTCACCTGTCCTGAATCTCCACCAGCACGCATTCCCCTCAAACTCTGCTCAAGCTCGGCCAAAACGTCAAGCTCTTGATAGAGCTGTTCCGTTACTGCCACAAACCTCTCCATCTTCTTAACATTCTTCTCCATCTTCTTGAGCTTATATCGCCATCCATGCCATTTGCGATCAATCTCGCTTGCATCATCAAAAACCCTCTCAAGGTTGTGGTACACTGGCTCCGTGCACTTCTTTCCGAGCACAACGACCGACTTGAACACACTTCCCAAATTCTCAATTATCTCGGCAAGAGCAAGATCCATGAGATAATCGTCATCCCCGAAACAAGCTTCTGAATGCCAACTGAATCGGCAAACTCTTGTCTCAACCCAACAATCTGCTTATCAGCAATACACTTCCATATATTAACCACCTTCGACATCAACCTAGATATCTCAAACGCCATAATTCCCAACACAGGTCTCTCCGGCTCCCATGATATACTTTTACGTGAACTCTTCCATAAATTACCAAACCATGTCTCTGTCACAGTTTCACCCACCATCTCTCACAGCCTAAGCAAACACCTCAACTAATAGCATACCCCTGAATCAAAATTCAACCGCGTACCCAGAATTAAAGATTTTTACTCAAATTTGACGACAATAAACATTCAAACGTAATTCAACTTCATGCTTCAAAAAAAACACCTTCTCCAATCATTATTAGGCTTAAATTTTCAATCTAGGTCTTCACCAACACTTCCCCGGCAACTCTTGAAGCTTAAACCCGAAGTCTTTTTCTCCAGAGAGCAAAATATCGGGAAAATTTCAAAAAGTACAGCATAACAAAACAAGAATGGTGGCTGTAAAAACTCTAAACTCACCGTTCCTTTGACCTCCGAAGCAACATTGTACGTTCAAGATCGCAATTTTTGAGGATATAAGTGGGAGAGAGTGAGGTCAAGAACAAAGAGTAGAGAGGAAATTACTTTGGGAAAGGTGGGGTGGGGGCACACTCTGTTACCGGGCGCACCGCCGGCGTCAAATAGGGATGCCTACTTTGACCGCATCACTTCGTCAAAAACTAAAGTGCGCCCAAACTTCGGCGCAAACTAACTAAAAAGGTGAGTTTAAAACTTTAAATCTTGTACTTGTAATTGATATGACTACACTCACGACATCTGTTTTCTTCACACAAATCGCCCTGTCTTTCTCCATAATTACAAAAATCACTTAAATTAATCAAGAAACAAGCATAGGATTTGGATTTTTTTTTTTAGTGTTTTGTTATGTTTTGTGGAGATAAGAGATAAACATAAAAATAAATAAATATGTGTTAAAGATAGTGTGTATGTTTCGATTTATTTTTTGAGATAATTTAAAATAAGTATTGTATGTTTGATATTGTGTTTTGGGAGACAAAAATTATTGTTCATGTCAAATCATATATTTTCTTTTATATATTTATAAGGGTTGTATATTTAATGTTGTATTTTATGAGACAAAAATAACTGTTCATAGTCAAATTATGTCTTTTTTTATATATTTATGTACTTGTGTGTGTGTATATATATGTATGTAATTATGTTAAAATAGTTAAAAACACCAAGATAAGGTTTTCTTGTATGATGACAAATATTGGGTATGTTTTAACTTATCTCGAAAATAACTTGAAAATGAAAACAAACATAGTGAAGTGTATATGTATAATCATATTAATACTTTTAGGGGATATATATGAAATTTTTTCAGAAAAAAAAATAGGGATAATTTGTGTGTGTAATTATCCAACAAAAAAAAAATAATTTATGTAAATAAATCATAAATCAGAACTATAAATATAATTATTCATTTATTTATTGTTCTTTTGAACAGGCCAGCAAAACATCATTCTATTATGTCAAAAATGTTTACAATTTGGAAAGATATAAATTTGTGATAATAAACAACACAAGATATTCTTTATTTTATTGTTGTTCAAAGATTATAGTACAATTCTTGAGTCAAATGATGTTCTCATGCATTCACTATATTTCAAATGTCATGACATACCAGAACCTTACTATATTTTTTTCATCTTTACCGTAAAATTGAAAGAGATAAGGACAATATGGACCGTTGCAGCTGCCTTTTGTCTTTTTTTCCTATATTTGTGTTCGATTTCTGCTGATATATTGGATGGAGTAGAAGATAATATGAGATTTGCGATAAAAATTTTAAACTATTATATTAGTATGGGAGGATACTCAATGTGTGTATATAGTTCAATTTTTATTGCAACTTTTAAATGAATTAAAAAAAAAAAGAAAAGAAATATAGAGTAAACAATTGGTTAATATTATATCAGTATTAATAAACTATCAAATACATCGATTCAATCAATGTATTCATATTGAGGGAGAGAGATATTCATTGTAATAATATAATATTAGAGTGAAACAAATTCACTGACATATGATGAGATTCGAACTCATGATTTTTAAATTATTCACGGGATTGATTTATCATAGGAATAGCCCAGACATATGTGAGCTCTTTAATTTTTTCATCTTGGGCTAAGAAATAGAAGCCCGTTATACCAAGTTAAACCACACCAACCCAATCCTTGCCAGGGTCAAAACCGTAATTCTACATCTGGTTTTCCCAATTCATGTTCTTACATGTATGTTCTTATATATATATTAGATGTGAATGCAAAAATATTTAAAATTAGTTATTGTGTCGTGTCGTCCGTGTATGCATATAATATATAATTTTTTATGTTTTAAAATATATATAATAAATTTAAAATGTATAAACTAACAAATCGCACAAAATAAAAAGAAAGAAAAAAACAAAAAGTAAATGTCTGGTCATCTTTGTCATAGGAGTAGAATTGGCATACTTAAAAATTAGCGCAACTGTGTTTATGAATGTAGAGGGCCTTTATTTTTTTTATTTTAGTATAAATTATAAATAATAAAAAAAAAAATTGATAGATTGGTTCTAAGTCATGGGATAGTGGCTCAAAACTAAGATGCGCCAAAAGTTTGTGCATGTGCAAGTTTGATTTTTATTTATTTTAAGTAAATTTCTTAAAGAAATATTGAAATTATTATTATGATCGATATTTTATAGAATATCCAGAATGAATTAAAGAGTAAATTTAGATATTCAAAAGTTAGTAAGACAACGGAGTTATCTTTTATTGTAGTACGAGATATTTATATTTTCAGAAGGGATTAAAAGAGTGTTTTCAATCGATTCTATTTTTATGGTGGAATTAATAAATTATAAAAATGAGGAAAAAAAAATTGATTTAAATGGGCATAGTTTAAACAGTTCAAAAAATATAAATCGTAAATCAAAGCAGCAACACTCCTAAAATATAATTTTTTTAAAAATTGAAGGAGTAAAGTGCAATTAAGTGTAATAATAAAGATGTGGAAGTGATGGGCGTGAGAGTTAAAGAATGAAATCACATGGGTTATGGTTATGGTTAGCCCAAAAGGGTTTATCATTCTGAATTATGTCACTTTAATTATGATCACACCACCACCTATATTTATTTCAACCTCATTCAATTCTTCTTTTTATCTAAAAACATAAATAATATATTTAAATAAAAAAAGAAGTGGGGAAAATTCATTGACAGTGCAGTGGTCCTACCCTCTTTGCCCCAACTAAATTTAGGGTTAGGGTTAGGGTTAGGGTTTTCTTCTCTCTAAAGATTGACTGTTGAAGGCATTAATTATTATTTATTAATTATTAATATTTTACTATTACCTTATATATATATATATATATATATATATGTGGTTCGATTTAATCAAGGCACATGGGGTGGAAGTCTTATTTAATTTTATTAGTAGCGGTCTACCCTTGAAACTCCCAAATAACTTATAATAAACAATTTTCTACACATTTTAATAAGCCCCACATGCTAATCACTTTAAATAACATTAATTTATCACTATTTTTTCTTCTTTATTTTGTTTTTGTAATCTAAAATATGTGACAATATTAATAAGACAATAGTTGTATTTTGAAATTTACACTTGTTACCATCAACTATTGTGATTTAGTATTTGAGGTCGAATGTTGTCGCACCATGATTTTCATTCTAGTTCTTGTCAAGCCGTTAACGTACAATATGACATGTATGTTGATCCCACGTGATTAAATAATAGTTTATTGTTAACTGATTCTTGTCGATATATAATGCAACTAAATTATCCCTGGTGGATCTGTAGGGCACGCTATCCTTGATTTTCTTATTTTTGTAATGAAAAAAAAATAAAAATCTAAATTTATTTCGTCTTTTCATTGATCTGCATGTAAGACGCTATAAGAATTTAACACTGATAAAAATTGATGTATTATTTTAAGTATTGATAATGTTGAGCTCCTTTGAAATTTATTATGATTATATACATTTTTATTGTTTGAAAAATTGCAAATAGACTCTTAAAATTAAGTAAATTACAATTACCTCATCTGAGATTGACATAGTTAAAAATACCTCATCATTATTTAAAAAGTTACAAACACTTCTCTATTTTAATGTCTGTCTAACAATAAGCTCATTTTATTAGATTTTCATCCAATTTTTATGGTAAACTTATAAAAATGCCATTTTAGAAAATAAAATATAATTTTAAATATTTATGATTTTTTAAATACTTTTATGAACAATATTAGAAAAATTTTATTCACCCTCATATTTTTTCATAAGTATTTAAAAACAAAAATATAAAAATTATCCTAAAAATAAAATGAAAAAGGTAAGAGGGATATTAAAATTAGTTGGGGGTGTGACAGAATGTGTAAACAAATGAGAGGATCTGATTTTGAACAGAAGAAGCAGACATTTGACCGACAATTCTGCCTTTTTCCCACCCCTCAATTGCTTCCACGTTTCCATTTTTTGATTTCCGATACATTCAATTAATATAAAAAAAATAATAAAAAAAAAAACAGATTAAATTAAATTTAAAACACAAAAAAAAACAAACGAAAGAAAGAATGGACAGAAGAATCTCATTTCAAGCAACTACGTTTTGACTTGATCCTCTTTATTTTTATTTTTTTATTTATAATATATATATATATATATCAATTATATCATGTGCATGTGCATGTACATAATTTAATATTTTTATTATGTATATTTAATTATATGACACAGGAAAAAATATCTAATTAGATTGATATTATTTAAAATAACTTGTATAAATTTAAATGTGTGTGATAGAAAAATTTAGAGAAATAGTCATTTTATTTAGAATAATGTGAAGGAATTTTGGTTTATATATATTTTAATAATCAGTTACTCTAACACCCTCATACTTAATAAATAGTACTAACAATTGATGTACATTCGATGTTGTATCTAATTCAAATTTTTGTTAAATTTATAATTAAATAGCAAAAAAGATAAAAGGATGAGTACTGAATCTGATAAATTAAATTTTACTTTAAATGTACATGAATAGAAAATTATTGATATAACTAGTTAAATAAAGAAATGATATTTATAAATGAAATAGTTATCGACAATGGGCATTTTTGTCAACTAAGAAACAGGTACTATAGATGTCTCGTCTTTAATAGTATCTATCTGTATATACTTTTTTTATAGATAAATATAGTGAGGGTCGACCAATTCAACAATTCTCTTTTGACATGATTATAAAAGTCTCTTAATGTTTGAACCAAAATCACTATTCAAAGAACGCATCAATCATCGCAACCCATCAGATGCAAATTAAACTACAACCAGCCCTCTTAATCAAGACAGTCGTCTGTTATCGATAGTGAATTTATTTTTTAATCAGTTGAATCTGATGACCTATTTTATGATAAACTACGACCCATTCTACTCGAACTACCACCAAGTGACAATTGTTGTGCAGTGTAAACATATTGAATGCACTCTAGCCTCTTTTCCTTATTTGTGCAACAATGCAAAAAAAATTCAAATTTCAAGGGTAAGAAGAAAGGGGAAGAAAATTGATACATAAATTTTCTGGAAAGTCAATTGAAGTTTATAAATAGTAGGCTTAATTATGTGGTAAAATTATAGTTGAAGTAAAAAAGTACCTAACAAGGAAGCCTATCTTGGGAGGCATTTATGAATAAATTGTTAATATTTCCAAAGCTAATAATGAAATTGAGGGGACATGATTATTACAAAGTTGCCGCCATTTCATTCAAAATATTTCATTACATTCATCACATTGTTTATTAAGACATTAATTGTTTATTTAAAAATCCTTAGTCGAAATAGTACTATGAGGTCACCAATTTGTGTATATCAAGGTGGATTTTTTGAAATAATTAGAATTCGAAATTTTAGAATTACACTTATTATGAGATATTTAATTTTGGGTTAAATGCAATTTGCCCCCTGTATTAAGGGAAATGAGCAATTTATCCCCTGTGAAAATAAAACAGCAATTTACCCCCCTGTGTTATTAAAAATAGGGGTAAATTACATCTACCTCCCCTGAGGTTTGGTATAATTACAAATACCCCCTCGTTGTTTGAAAAATTACAAATACCCCCCTAATGTTTGATAAAATTATATAATCATTGGATGGAGGCATAGAAATGTCAACTTTGCCCTTACAGTATTTTTTTTATTTTTTTAAAAAAAAAATTAAAATCTTACAAAAATATTGAATGGGATGGATGAAAAAAATTTAAAAATTATAAAAAGAATTATCGCTTTAGTCTATAAAAAATATTTTTTTAAAAAAAATAAATAAAATTATAAAAATTTTATTCATAAGGGTATTTTGGTCAGTTCACTATAAAAAATGCATAGATTGGGGTAATTGTTAGACGATCGTTAAAATTAGGGGGGTATTTGTAATTTTTCAAACAACGAGGGGGTATTTGTAATTATGCCAAACCTCAGGGGAGGTAGATGTAATTTACCCTAAAAATAGAGCAAATACCCCCTCCCCCGACGCGTTTCGTGTATCACACGCCCGTTTTTCTATTTTTTTATTTTAAAATTTAAAATAATATTTATGTCCTTATTTTATAACCATTGGATGTTGATCAATTTAAAGTCCAGATTTAACTAATAAATCAACGTTGTAAATTTTATCTAATTCAAATCAACGGTTTAAATTTAAGAAAATAAAAATAAAAATAAAATATTATATATAATTAAATTTAAATATATATATATATATATTTGTATAGTTAATAATATTATATATATATATATATATGTATATATATATAGAGAGAGAGAGAGAGTGCCGGTGGAGGAGGAGGAGGCGGCGGCGTACAAGGAGGGGGCGGGGGGGGAGAAGGAGGAGGCGAAGGGGGAGGGAGGGAGGGAGGGAGGAGGAGGCGGCGAAGAGGGAGGGGGCGGGCAGATCTAGGGGATGGGGGGGGGGGGCGCGAGCGGGAGAACGAGGAGGCGAAGGGGGGGGAGGACGAGGCGGCGGGCGAAGGGGGGGGAGGCAGCAGCGGCCGGGGGGAGGGGGAGAGGCGGCGGCGGTGCTCCGGCTAGAAAGAGATGAAGAAGAAAGAACATACATACATATATATATATACATATATATTATTTTTATAAATACTATATATATTTATATATATATATATTATTAGATATTACTATTATAAATATATATTTATTAATATTATATATAAAAATAATAATTTTTTTTGTTAAAAGCTATGTCCAGTTGCAAGAGGGGAGAGTGCAATACACTCTCGGGCTTAGGGGGTATTTTACTCTATTTTTTATAACATAAGGGGGTAAATTGCTATTTTATTTTTTAGAGGGGGTAAATTGCTCATTTCTTATAATACAGGGGGGTAAATTGCATTTTTCCCTTTAATTTTTTGACTCCCGACTCGAATAAGATTAATTTCATTTTAAATATAGGATGAGGACACTTGCAGTGAAAATGGAAAATACACAATGTCATCATGATTTTAAAAAAAGTAAGACACGATGCAATAATATAACAAATACAGAACAATGAAGAGTGAATTTAAGTAAATAAAAATAAAAAGCAATAGCAACAAAAAGATTTATGAAGTTTGATTTGGCAAACATCCATTGGGTAAATATGGGGATTTTGAGCAATTTCTAAACCTCAAGATCTCATTTTTCGCAATATTTATTTTTAGAATAAAATCGTGAGATTCATATGAAATCAAATGAATAATACCTTATGTGAAAAGGCACTGACTGACCGAACAAGCTATTTCATTTGCCATTATATGTGGAATGAGTGCTTGTTTTAAGCTCCTCTTATAGGAGGCTAATAATATAGGTAAACGTCCCACATTTACTGTAGATGAGGATCTCGAGCGGTTTATAAGTGCAATCTTATGAAGCGCATTTTTAGGACATTCGGAACCATAAGTAGACTATACATCACGTAACGAATACAGATGAAATTGCAAACCACGTCAAAGTTAGAATTTAGTGTTTCATACATATATATATATATATATATATATATATATAGTAGACAATATAAACTTTGTTGTATTTTAAGAAATCATTAAAAAATATTTTGATTTTTAACAAGAATCCAAACCAACTAGTGATTTATTTCTTATTCATCATCTAAGATTTATAAATGAATAAAACGGAAATTAGAAAACCACTTTTGATAAAAAAAATAAAAAATAAAAAAGAACAATTAATACTACTTTTAAATAGAAAGGATATATGTTGAATCATTTCTTAAATCAAAATGCCAAATCTGATTAAGGATATGAATGATCAAATCAATACACATATTTAAATATAAAAGAAAAACACAAGAAACTATAATAAATTAGTCCAATATTAGTACAAGTGATTTTTTTTTTATGTTTTAATTATCTTATTACATAAATATCTCAATAAATTAAAAGCTATATATCAATTCAAATATATTAATTTTCAATCAATGCATAAATATAATTGAAAATAAAAAAATAATTACAATAAACTCACATAAAATAAGACAAGTACCCACACAATCAGTGAAACTCAAACTCATAATTTAGAACTTGTCCATAAATTTTAATTTTAATTACTAGATTAAAATACCATGGGCACGTAGTACAAGTGAAATTCAAGATCACAACCACACTGTATAATAAACTAATTTTCCATTTATGTTTCTCCAATTTTTTTTTTTTAACATATTCTCCAAATTTGTATTTGACGTACATAACAATTTCAGTTAATGTTATTGGTTCGGAATATAAAATAATTCCAATAATAAACAGAATAAAATAATTAAATTTCAACATCAATTGAATGATTTAGTGAAAAACATCATATTTAAATTAAATACACAATATTGCGTTCCAAAAAATTATATTTTCCTTATAAAAAAATGAAATACCTATTACATGTAAGCAATAATTACTGAAATATTACAAAAACAAATCACATGGGATTTAATGTTCAAATTTGATTAGAAAAAAACAACCTCAATTTGCTTGAGATATCAAGAAAATTTTCCCAACAAAATTGGATATTCAAATTAATTTGCTTATGCGCTGTTTGGCTAAGCTTATAAGCTTTTAAAAATATTTTATAAGATATTTGAAAGTTTATAAAGTTTAAAAATTGTTTGACGAATTTTTTTATTGAAGAACTTATAAAATTTTAAAATAAGATGATTTGGACTTTATAAACTCCTTAAAACAATTAATTTCACCCAACTTTTCTAAAATATTCTGTAAGCTCTTTAATTTTAATATCTAATAAAAAAATACTAATAATTTTATTAGTATTTAATTTTTACTGTCTATATAATTAATATTTTTTTTCACACAAAGTAAAAATATCTATTTATATAATTTAAAATTTTAGTATTTAGATGGACTTTTCGTTCATTATTACAATATTTAAACTTATTATAACAAACACTCTAACACCTCATATATTTTGACATTTTATTTATTCAAAATATTTTAAAATTTAATTTTAAAATAAGATTAAACATCTTTAAACTCTTCAAATATCTTATAAAACTTATAAAATGTTTCAAATAAGTTTACATACGTGGTTACTTAAAATGAAATAAATATGAATGATGAGTTAGGTAAAATGAAATAATGAAAAAGATATAAATTACAATTTCTTTCTAAATTTATTTCATAATATTTTAAATGTCCAAATATTAGTTGTAATCTCCACATTAGCAAACAAATCAAGCTCATTATTTTATTAATTAATCCAAATTAATATAATAAAGAGCAATTATTATTATTTTTTAAAAATTGAAAAAGTTAAAAAGGAAAGCTTTCACTTTTTCTGGTCATTTCTCACACCAAACTTCAGGCAAAAGACAAATATTGGTTTTTTTCTTGCTCACTGCACAGGCCTTTTCTTTTCCTCTCTCCAACCCCATTAATGGAGGGAACTCTACTTTACAAACTTTCCCAACAGACAAAATAAAGATTAGAACTTGAAAGCGAGGACGAATAGGGTCGCCTGGCGAATGCAAATCTGCCATAGTTTCTTGAAATTTCTGGCGCCATTTGTTCACCTAACAATCTTTCAAAAATCTGGTCTTTTTTTTCTTTAATTCCTGAAGAACAAGGATTTGCAGATTCGTTGAAGGGAGGCATGGAAGTGGAGGACAGAGAGAGCACGGATTCGGGTTCGTTGAGCGGTAATCCGGAGTCGGAGTCGCCATCGTTGAGTGGTGGTGATTATGTTGGTCACGGTGGCGGGACGGTTGGTGGCAGCGTGGGCCCGGGAGTGCTGAACATGGACATAAGCATGGAGAAGAGCGCGGCGGATATGTACTCGCCCGCCGTGGGGGCGGATGGTGGAGCGGTTGGAGGCGGGGGAGTAGTTGGTGGGGGGGTGACTGATGGTGGCGGCGTCGGGATATTGGGTGGTGGAACGGTTGGGGGCCGTGGTAGTGGTGGTGGGAATGGTGATTTAACGATGGGGAAGAAGAAGAGAGGAGGCCCAGAAAGTATGACGCAGATGGGAACTTAAACCCGGCCTATATAAAATCACCGCCGGTGCTGCCCGCCGGCTTTACTCTGTCAACGCCGCCGTCTTATGAATATTCGTCTGGCTCCAAGAAAGGGCGCGGTAGGCCTTCAGGTTCTGGTAATTGGCATATTCTTGCTTCGCTAGGTGAGTTTATAACAATCTCAGTGCTATATGCACTTTTTGCACTGACTTCAATTTATTTTTCTTGATTTTTTACTTCTATCTCGGAAGCCCTTCAGCAAGATACTTTTTTCAGAGAGAATTTATAGTGTTAAGTATAATTTCCTTTCTTGCAAATTGCAGCATGTTTAAGTTCCTTTTGTTATTACTATTTTCGTTTTGTCCCTTTTTATTGTTGCTAATTTTTGGGATTTCAAATTTGAAGCGGGTGAACTGATTGGGGAGTTTAATTAACGCTTAAGATCCCAGAAAAATGGAAGATTGAGTTGCAACAGTTTTAGATTATTCCGAGTGGGAAGATACAGTTTGTCGGAACTAGGGTTTCTGTTCATGTTAAATCACAGCTTAGCAATGGAGAAATTTCTTAAACATACTTCTTGTTCTGATATATTTCTTTTTTTTCTCGGTGGGGTTGCTGTCGGCGTTGACCATGTCAGCTCTTGTCTTCTTCAGAGAGGGTTGCTTTCATCATTTTTTCTTCTAAAACTTTGTCTTACGTTGTTGCTGCCACTTTGCAGGTGAATTGTTCGCAAACACAGCAGGAGGGGATTTTACGCCGCATGTGGTCACTGTACATACAGGAGAGGTAGTGACCATTTTGTCTGCTTCTCATAGACACCCATTCTGTAGATACATAGTGGGCTTTGTTCAAAACTTTTATTGAGTTTGAGCAATTTTGCAGGATGTTGCAGGGAAGATCCTTACATTTGCTCAGAAGGGCCACCGGGGGATTTGCGTTCTTTCCGCCAACGGATGTGTCTCCAACGTCACGTTACGCCAGCCCGGTTCGTCTGGGGGTCTGTTGACATACGAGGCATGATCTCTTAACCTTAATTATTGCTTCTCCAATGTCAGAAGAGGGTTTATATAGTTCCAAAAATATTTATGGTTTGGACTTTTCGATCTTTTTAATTGGGCTGCTTCTATTTTTTCTACTGCTCGTTATGCTGTGCTGTGTGGTAGACTAAAAAGGAATAGTTCTTGGTTCATAGCATCTTGTTGTGGTTATTCATTCCTGATTCTCTTGGTGGCTTCTCCACTTGCAGCTAAGAGGTTTGAGTTGGATTCTTTAACCAATGTTTGCTCATGTTTCGTCGTATTACTGTTAAGACAATTATCCGGTAATCTTGATGTGAATGCAACTCTATTAGAGAGCATACTTATATGTTTACATGTACAGCATGGTGGATGGACATTTTTGTTAATTGAGAAGCAGGTATTTTGGGTTCTCCATTGTTGGAAATAATCTCTATAGACCTTAATTTTTCATTCACGAAACCTACTTGTTTATTGTATTGCAAAATAACCTGTCCAGAAATAGAAGCATAAAGATTGTTTTGCTTTATCTAGTGGCATGAATCCGGTTAAATTCACTCTTTTCCTCGACTGTTAGCTCAATAAGGCTTGTATAACAAAGTCTGGGGTTTAAGGATATTAACACCGAACTCAGGTAGCAGTTATCATTTGATGATCTTGTTAAGTATATTACACTGAAACAGATGGGATGTTTCTCAATATATTGTCTTTACACTGAAACTATCCAATTCGTGCAGGGGCCGTTTTGAGATCTTAACTCTAACAGGATCATACACAATTTCAGACAATGGTGGGATAAAAAGTCGTACTGGTGGACTAAGTGTTTCGTTGGCTAGCCCTGATGGTCGTGTAATAGGTGGTGGTGTAGCAGGCATGCTCATGGCAGCTAGCCCCATCCAGGTAAGAAGTTATTCCTCGAACTATTGAACAATAATAATAGCCATTTTGCTTCTTGTTTGTGATCCAAGCATTATGCTTTATTTCAACAGATTGTAGTTGGAAGCTTCGTACCGAATGGTGGTCTTAAACCGCAGAAAAGAAAGTATCAAACTGAACCCAGAATAACCCCCACCGTTCAGTTTGCTCCGGCCACAGTCACAGCAGCAACACCAATATCCCAGGCCGCTCCAGAAAGCAACAACATCTATCCCATCCCAACGTTGCAACTGCCGGTGCAAAGTCAGGGAGACGCTGATAACAGCTTAAGCAACAAGGATCTCCCAAACTCTGCATCCACCGACACTGCTGATTGGAACAGTTCTGGGCCGAGCTCTGAACAGAGACCGTCTCCCGACATTAACATCTCTGTACCTGTGGACGAGCATTGAAGCTAGTCAGTCTTTCGTCTTTCTTCTGTAGGGACTGATCAGATATAACCGAAGTTGAATTGCTCTAAGTTAACTCTAGTAGGTCTATCCAAGGGACTTGAACTGACTTGGTTAGTTGTGACCATGAGATGCTAAGATTTATGTCTATTTACTTGTTTGTTTTTTTAACATATTAGACGCTTTAGAAACTACGATGAGGTCGTTTAGAATTCAGGAGCTCTCACATTTGCACGTTTTCTCATTTATCTACATGTTCCTGGGAGATCCTGTTTTCTAAATATTCACTCCAGTTTCAGTTTCTTGTCCATGTTTCAATTTAAGTTGGAGTAGAGTAGATTTACCTTGATGATGCTCTTTCTTGCACAAGCACATATAAACCAAAATGTCCAAATTATGATAATTTCACTTGTTTAGTACTCATAGGCAGATCAATGCCTGACCAGTTCCCGTACATTTAACAGAAGTTTGAGCATCGCAGGCTGTCCAATATGACCATCTTTGACACAAGAACGCAGTTTGAGCCATAAGTTCATGGGATGACCGTGATGGTAGGCTATTACACAACCTACAAAACATAGGAGATCACCGTCATCTCACCAAAGTTTGAGCATTGAGCATCCGTAAGCCCATCAAGACATTTTCGATTGCACTCACATTTGGACCTAAACAAGTTCACAGCAGCACAAAGTTAGTAACAGTAACATACTTATTGCATTCATCGTAATTCTTTCCACCTACATTACAATGTTTTTGCACAACTAAACATTAAAAAGAAGAATGAAAAGAGAAATGTAGAAAAGAATATCTTGAGGTTGTCCCGTGCCGGGTTGAGGATGGTTCTACAACCTAGTATGTATTACTTAAATGCAATATAATTTATTTATCTAATATAAAAAAATTATATTTTTCACTCATTATATGATTTATGATACTACAACACTATTTATTTTAGAATATTATTATTATTTTCTTCCGAATGATCCCCTGTGGGCTAGCAGTCTGCCTATATTTCTGTTTGTCATCTTTAATTGTCAATTACTATCATACTCATTATTCATTTTGCTATTTTGTCACTTGATCCACTTTTAATTTCGCAGTAGTTTTTGTTCATGTTCCTGGACCAACATATCCAATACTACAATATAAAAAATTCTTTTAGAAAAATTCTTATCCAAATCTGATTGGTTTGGTCGACCAATTAATTGAAGAGCAATTTGATACACTTCTGTGTGAGTGTTCATTTTTTCTATATTGTGCCATGTGATTGGTTCAAATTTGATCGAGTGAGTAAGTTCAAATAAGAATTTTCTCTCTCTTTTATGATAAAAATACTACTTGACATTGTCTAGGTGTCAAATGAACACAATCCTCAGACACACGTGGCAACGTCCACAAGTGGCTAACCATTGAGCACCACCTGGCTTTTCTTCCACCGCCACAACTTCCCGTTGGACACGTGACTCATCGCTTATGATCTCCTCTCTATATCTGCCACAAGCATTTCTAAAGTATTCGCTTTTTTAAATTACGAAAAAATTATTATTTTAATCAATTTTCAAATGTCACGTACAATAATTAGCTGTCTCGAACAAGCGTATTAAAAACTTCACCTGAGCACAAGGAGGGGTCTTTATAATGAAATTAGTCAATCACAGCTTGAAAACAAGCGTCTTTTTATTTTGTCGGGCCGAATGAGAATAAATTCCGACTTATATATAGTGGGATAAGTGATATTTTATTAAGTACAAGCCCGATCATGTTGTTGGTCTCATAATGGTTATGACAAGATGGGTCGAAGACATCAATAGACGTCGTAGCAAGGATAGAAGATATAAGCTGGTTGAGTTAGTCGGGGATGAGCTCCATGAGTGAATGCTAGGGGATTTGTATATCGACGTGAGGGAAGTGTTGAATTAGGAGTACACAGATTCTACATCTACACAAATCATCGATTCTACCCTGAGGCCACGATTTCGAGACTAAAGGGAAATACTATCGACAATGGGAATCTCACAGAGTAGGAGGTAAAATAGTTAGGGATACATCCAACTGATTTCCAGGTTAGGTAATCGGGCTTTTTATCTCCAACTGCGGGAGACGCCGAGCGAAGCTATACGGAATTATACGGAGAACGTTACATTCTTGTGGAAAAGGGAAAATAGAGCGATCTACGTCTAAACAAGCGGTTGAGTCAATAGGAGGAGGCGCCGGCGGTTCTATACGACGCAGAACGACCGAACTAACGTGAGTACAATGGTTTAATGAAGGAGAGAGGAGGGCACGAGTATAGCAGTAGAGGGAGGTGGCGGGGTGGAGGGGACTGGTGTGGGCTGTGAAATTGATGTGGCGAACTGGAGGAGGAGGAGTGGCGAGGGTTAGTAACTGTCGATCCAAAGTTGCAGCTAATAGATATATAAGCATGCTTATGTTCGGTTATGTTTTTTAGAGAGAAGAGAGATAACAAGATTTGAAGTAGCTTTAGCCGCCTAAGGATAACCCCCTTCTCTTCTTTTTCGGTACTTTATATTATATTCTTCTGTCCGTTAATGCGCAGAGTTATTTTAATGCAAAATATTCTAATTTGGTGATTATTAAATTATTTAATGTGGATTTATTTGTATCAATAAAGATAATAATTATGCTATATTATTATTATTAACTTCACATAATGATAAACTAGTATGTGATGCTCTTTCAGATACTCAACAAGCTAATATTAGGGGATCAAAATAAAGATTTTGTGATAGGATAGAGAAATATATATAATTAATAGTATTAATAGGTGTCTTTTCTCAACGTAGAGAATGGAGGGGTTGCTTAAAACGTGTCTATCATATAATCAGTCACATGATAATTTATTCTCAATTGGACATTCAGGAAGATCAATCATAAGTTTTTTTCTTTTGGATTTTGTTGGTTTTATAAGGGCATTAAATTATAATTTATTTAGTAATTTAGGTTTAGAATTTAAAAAAAAAAGAAGAAGTAAGGTTATATTACTAAGTAAGTTTATATTTATCGGTAAGATTCTAGAGAGAGCGGACTAAATATGATACTAGACTTTATTAATGCTACATATAAAGATTTCATTTTTTTAGAGGGATTATAGTTAAAAATTGGAGGAAATTGTGTGGATCGAAGAGTTCGAGAAGACTACGGTGAAGAACTATGATTATAATGCCTGGAAACATTAAATATTAATCAAATTTGATTCCTATAAAAAGATAAGATGAGTACAAATTATTTAAAGTCACGCGGTCCGTTTTATTCATTCAGACTTATGTATTATTTCTTATTATATTAAATAATCAAAATGAGATTATGTTAAGTATATAGTTATAAGATCTAATTAGTTATACAAAGCTTTTTGTTAACATAATAGGAAATCTGTGTATACAATATTTTGAGACGTAGTTTTAGGGTTAATGGTGAGTCAACTCTTTCATATAATATGTAGTACTTATCTATTGAAGATTAATAGATATGGTGATTTCTAAATAATTCAACTATATTGCAATTACATTATTCTTCTTAACTATGGATTTATAATTTTCTATCTCAATATAGATATTTAAGAAGAATAATTTTTATATGTAGGAACTTTATAGTACAATGAAATGAAACAATGGTGAGAGTATGGGTAGATAGACACATTAAAAAAGAATAAGAAGAGAATGTAATAACAATATATTGGCTACTTCTTTTATGATATTTGAGGCTGGGTTGATCATAGTCGAAACATAAATTGTATATTCTTTTTCAATAAGGGGGCCATTTGTCTCGTTAGTTTGATAATGTGACGGATTTGATATCTAAGATATATACATTCTAAATTACTCGCTATACGGATATAGAAGGAATTGTATGTGGAAATGGGCTGACATTACTTAAACTTGTCTTATTCATTGTGTTCTATTACATCTTTACTATCTCATGATAATTTTGTTAATTTATATCTCAAAGCTATATTGTAAAAGAGGTATAATTTCAGTATGATGTTACATATAATTCAATTTTTAATTTTTTATAAATTTAGCGCATCATTACATAGAATCATTTATATAATATTATTATATAATTTTGTAATTATTTGTTTATATTTTTAGTTCGTTAACTATTTTATACATATTATAACTCATAGGATTACTTGGTTGTGATATTTGTATGATTTTTATCATGGATTATACTTTTTCACTAAAATTGGAATTTTTTTACTTAAGGTATTTACTATACAAAAAAAAAAAAGTGAATTTTATCGCTTAATCATAACGGTTAGGCTTAAAAATTATGGAAATAATATATTAACTATGATGATTGTAATTTAATTCAAGTCAAAGTTTATATGATTCAACCGAAATTGATTAATTTATTTGACGCTTTGACATGAGTATTTTTTAGACCGCACAGGCATAACATAACTATTGACTTGGTTTATAGTCATACATTATATAATGTTTTGGAACATGAATTGAGACAAAAATAAAAGATGTTATTCTACATCACACAAAGATTAATGTAACAATGTTTGATCTGTTCATTGAATTTGGTTTTTGTTCTAAATTATGATAATTTTCGTTTATTTGATATGGGTTAACCTAATAATTGTAATTATCACTCTTCGTATTTTAGATAGTTGTTTTAGTAGTTTTTGTTATTATGTTTGTCACATTAAAGATATAATAAAAGCTAATAATACATCAGAAAAAAGGCAATACTGATTGTGAAATAAGATATTAAGTTAAATGCTAAGTAAAATTGTGGTGATAGAATGGTTGATTCAAATTATTTTAAATAACATTATTTTCACCGGATATAATACTAATATGATATATTTATGGCCTTATGGCGATTGCTCTTGGAAAGATAGAGAAGTAGTATGTAGTTACTCATTATTATTTATTCATAATGTATTTAAAATATCAAATATTAGACGAGTGTGTATTTACTCTCTAGTAATTTTTTGTAAGGAGGATATTGGGACCTACTCGATCGCTCACCATAAGTAGTATGTATCCGACGTCCAATCCAGGGCACCCAACTAACCTACATGTACATCCTTAACAACAAGGCAACCAACTTGGACGTACAGCACTCCTTTGATCCCTTCTAACTAATATAAGTTCGTCTACTTTTTTCTCTGCATACTATCATATACTACGCACTCAAAACACGATACATAATTTAGATACACCCAGATAGGGGCTTAAGTAACGAACCGCCGCAACAGCCACATTCGTCGAGATTCAAATTGACGTTCTCAGCATCTCTCGTCTCTTTTTTCCCATAACATTCAACATCGCTTAATTTTCTATGCTTACTGTAGCCCACCAAACCATACACATATACCTACAAATTGGCTTCTACATGTTCTTCATTTTCGACATCTTTGCTGCTTGACTTCTCTCCGTCGTATCGAACTCTAGAATTTCTACAAAAATATACCAAAAATATCAACGAACATTTACTCTTCTAGTACGAGGATTCTAATCTTTCTAGATTTCTCTCACTAAATGGTTCTTCAAATACAATCACTTATTGAACTACATAAATATCGAATCTCAGCGCTTATAGTCTAATTACTTATCTTTTTGTCTCCAGAAGCTTACTCAATAAAGACTAATTCCTATTCTAGCGTCCTGACCGAGTTCGACACCACTCGGGCTCGCACGAAAACATCTACCTCGTTACGTCTGTAGTAATCCGCGTGAGTTGTAAGCAGAGGGCATTTTGAGTTGCATTGGAATATAGCTTCGTATTATTTCGGGAGACGATGCGTCATGGCGTTTGAAGTGAATATGGGCGTGGAAAAGCGAGATATATGCATAGTATGGATGCATTAAGCGTTTGAGTGTATTGTTTGAAGTTCTGGTGGTCATATGGTTGATTTCACCAGTAGCAATTTGGTGTGCGATACTGGACTTGAGTGATAAGCCGTGCATGGGTTACCCTGGGAGTGGAGTCGAGAGTTTATTGCGATGTTACTTGTTTTCGAGATGGATGGGAGTTGTCAAAATCCTTCTTGATGGTAGGAAAGGTGGCGGTGCAATATTTAATGTTAGCAGCGGCTCGAGGACAATAGATACAACTCACAGGATCATAAAATTAGTAGTGTATGTTGATTAGTTTCTGTCTATCATTTCTTAATATTATCAAATGTTTTGAATTGAGGATCTGGGATTTATTAGAAAAAAAATTAGATGATGGTAGTTGTCTTTCTCCCTATAGTTTTATTTTTCTCACTCGGTCGCTTATTCATCAGTGTTAACAGAGATTTATATTATGAAAATGGAAACTATTAGTAGGTTGGCAATAAAGTGGGAATGTATGTGAACTCGTAGCGGGTAAAAATTTTTTCTTTAGGGTAGTTTGAATTATTGAGTTGGAAGTGAGAGCTCGTTCATTCAGCGCTGATAAGTCTGCTTATTTTGCTCTTTATTAGACTTGTTGGGTTATATAGTATAATTGCTGTGGTGTGCATTCTTTGAACTTCATATTTCATATGACTTTTGGTAATTTTTGATTGTTCATAATTGATGTTATTATTTTTTGGATTACGAGCTTGCGATGCAACTTCAAGATAAGGTAGAAAAATTTCTGACCAAGAGGATAGAAGTTTTCCAACACAGTATTATGTGCATATATATTATAAAATTCTAGAGTTTAGATATCTATTTTGCTTTGTAGAGGATATCATGGTATGAATCAACATGACAGTAAATGATTACTTGTACTCTTTTGATTACGGGATGATAATTACTGGATTAGTCCAAAACTGATTTATATCTTTTCTTGTCATGTGAAATGAGCAATCGTGGCAGGAGGATTGGTATATAATGAAGGGTGCATGGAATGCCAGTAATTTGTGTTTTGTGAGAGGCATATATAAATAGTTGATTTTTAAGATATATTAATTGCATTTTGATTTTTCAGTTAATCTTGTTTCATTTTTATATTAACGATTTGTTTCTATTGTATAGTGTACGAATGAAATGTAGAATTCTCGGAGGTTCGGCAAACCATTCATTAATGATGTGTTGGTGTGATTCTAGATAGATCAGTTATTGATTTAGTTGAGCAGGTGGATAAAGAAGAAATAAGATGACATTATTGAGAGGGATAGGAATTTGCGACAAATTAATGCGCGCACACTCGGAACATCTTTAATGTTTTGAGATGCATAGAAATTAGCTAGACTTGCAAGACCATAGGATATAAATTGCTAATAATATTTGTATTACTTTAGCATTACTATCAGAATGATGTGCATATGCACGTTCGTCACATTAGGTATTTCATAGTGTTGGGGTAGGAAAGACTGTCAGGTTTAGGCCTCGCATATTCATGTATAAGGAGTGCTGAGAAGAGTTTGAATACAGGTAGATTCTCAACCAGTTCCTTGAATGGCTTTTCGGCGAAAAGGCGGCTGAGCACTCCATGCATTTGACAGTGTAAGACAGTTACAATTATCCAGATACCAAACTTTTCTGTTCTCTCAAGTCTATGTATTTAGCGCGATTCAAGATGATACTTCATTCAAAGTTGGATATAGTTTGCTAACGTACATTAGATTAAAGTGAGCTTATGCGATGATATTTTCATCAGTGGCACTGCTAATACTCTATTAAAGTGGTTGAGTGACATGAGTTAGTTCGGTGATCGGTCTGCGCTATTTAATATGACTAGCTTGTGACAAGTTCGATAGGAGAGGTGAAGATGCGAGCTTCATCAGTGATATAAAACGTATGCCAACTGTAGTGGCTCTAGACTAAATGGACGAGGATATCAAACTGTTTTCCGGCTAGATCTAGAGTCATACTCCGAATATGGTAGTACTACTTACTTTCTGTTTACTATATTAATTTGGATATAAGTCTAAGCGTGGTATATTCATTTGACAATATATTATCTCATTTAATTACACGGAGAATTTAGTAGTTTCTTATCTCTTTCGTGTCATTTGTGAAATGACACTTTGAACGGAGTAATCCCGCCCCCAAATCTGACTTGTAATGATAACAGAAATTTGCTTTGATTTAGTCGCCAAATTTTGCGCTGTGTTTTAATAGTCTTTACATTTTTGCGAACTTATATAGTTGATTTGAACTATATCTTCGTAGGAAGATGGTCTATGGATTCATATTCATATTGATTTATTGTTATATATGAAAAGGATGCCAACTGTACCAATGATATATAAAGTGTTTTATAATAGCCTCTTGGGACTACTCACTGGTTTTCTTGTCTGATAATAGAATATTAAATTGGCATATTAAATAATGTGATATTATTTAGAGTTTAGTTTGATGATCTGAAATGGAGTAATTTAAGGTAGGTTCTCTATAGTTCAGGTGTGCATGGATTATGTAGTATACTGAATTCTATAAGTTGGGATGGGTATATGCTTCTCGGGTCGAGTATGTCTGAGTTGGGCCACTTATGAAATTATAGATCTGTGATGATAATATCCAAACTGTACGTTCCATTATTGCGAACTGTTAGTTTTATATAGATTATTCTGACTCCACAATATAAAGTATACTTAGAGATTCTATCAATATGAATTATTTCAATTATTATTGATTGGAAATTAAATATGCTACGATCGACTAAATTGGCAATAGAGGTCTTATTTTCGTCTATCTATTAGATCTATGTTTCTCTATAGAAATTTATGCTCTATATGTATAACTTTTTATTTTATACTCTCTCTTAAAGATTCATTTTTCATGATTATCATATTTTAGTACATCTGATATAAAACAAATAATGAGTTTGATTGTTACGTGAATTATAGATTTGTTAAGAATATTTAATTATATTATTTCTAGATACTTGATATGATTATAGTTTGGTTTTCTCATTTCATAAACGCGAGCAAGACATTCATTAAAGATTTGTTTGTAATTGCATTAGGTTGATAGGCGAAGTTGATCAGCTGATGCCCTCTACGTTCCTCTATGGTGGGTATGTTATAGGGTGATGTAGTCTTAGGAGTGCTGTTTGTTGAGTTGATGTCAACACTAAGATATATTTGGATGTTAGACGGCCAATCCTTAAGTCATCATCATTTATTACTCGGCTGTAAGGGGTCTTTATAAGATTAGGCTAGTCGTGACTGAGATCTCTATGGAGATGGGATTGCGTGTCTACGGGGACTCGAAATTGGATAGGTCTGATATTACAAGGGAGTTTTCAACCTGGGATCTGTAAGATAATTATTATACATTATCTACAAACGATTGTATTATTTGACCACATATATAACTATTATGTCGAATATTAAGTTAACAATGGGGTGTGTGATCGTTGTAAACATAGTGTGTGTGTTTTGGCCTTTGAGTGGGCCTCATGTGATTGAGGGGATATATAGAAGAAGATTTGACGCCATCAATTAGAGCTAACGTGTTAGCCA
The DNA here is from genome assembly GCA_034509725.1 of Sesamum angolense. NCBI lineage: Eukaryota > Viridiplantae > Streptophyta > Magnoliopsida > Lamiales > Pedaliaceae > Sesamum > Sesamum angolense. Next base: position 8,545,415 of record JACGWL010000011.1, on the reverse strand, counting down.
GGTATGAAACTTGGGTAATTATATGGGTGTTATCTTAAATCAATCTCTGTCTGTCGAACAGATGTATAAGTATTTAAGTTGATCTTAGTGATAGCAACTCCCTTAGTACTATAATACTATGCTATTTTAGTATCATTGTCATTATCGGTACGTGCAGGTCGGTGGAGCATTTTAAAGGCTAATTATTATGATACTAGGTAATAATGTACTCAGAAAAAATTAGTAATATATAAATTTCTTTGTTAAATATTTTAAATATAAATTTTGTTAATTTTTATTAATGACTCTAATTGTCTTATTATTTATTATATAAAGAGTTTGTGTAATAGATAATTGATTCTATTAAAATATTTATTTTACAGAACATTCAAACAAAATTATTATACAACTATTTAGAAATGGACACATATAGTATAATAACAAATAACTTATAAAGAGGAAGAGCAAAAATCAAAAAGAGTATTCAAATAATATTTCAGAAGAAAATACAATAATCTTAGAATAAATTATCATATATAAAACTAATATATCATCAGGGTTTTCACTGAATTTATAGTATATTTTATATATATCAATATGTTGGACTATATGTAAGTTTTGTAGGCAAAATATATACTAGATTAGTAGTAGTAGATTTGAAATTATAATGGAACATTAAAAGATCGTTAGGATGTTTGGATAAGATTAGCATTTCTCACTCTGAAGCTTGAACCACAATTAATTATCATAAAAAATGTACTGCTAATTCTTAAAATTTAGCAATAGATGATCGAACAACTCATTTAAATTAAAACACAAATTATGCTAAATTATCTATACTATTTACTATCAAATATGTAGTGAATATGGACAGAGGAAAAGTGGATTTGATAGTTTCATTTGTTAATTTACTAAAAATAAAAGAAAAATCGAAAGTAACGCAACTATATGCATTTATTTCAAAGGTGTTCTATAGAGAAATAATTTTTTCAACGTGGTGATTGTGGGAGAAGAATTGAAAGATAAGGTAGAATATAAATTCTATAGTAACTGGGCAGTAATTATAGATGTCTGGTTATTTATGAACGGATAATTATGGGGATACGAGGATAAGATGATTAGTATTAGTTTGGTAGAGCTGAAAGGGAGATAGGAGATCGAGACAATAGTTATAATATGAAGCGAAACATATAGTATACCAAATAATATTTATATAAAATATTATTTCTGAAGATTAGCTATATTATCGGCATGTCGCCGGTACTTTGAACATATTAACTCAGGCGGTCTCGAGACTTTGCAGAGCTAATGCTATAGGAGGTATATGAATTATGAGTATAATTGATCCTGGATACAAACCGTATGATATATTCGATTTTCAATAGTAAGAACTGATAGTAAATATGATTTTAGTAATTTAAACCAAATACTATTGAAAACTGTGGTGGGTAGTTGCTTTGGGAGGAGTTGGTTATACTGAACCTTAACGGTATCATGGAGAGGGGGGTGGTGCAGGACGCGGCTTTCGCGAAACGGTGTAGGAGATATATAATTATCCTGTTCGGGAATCTTTTGTTATTTCAATTACTCTTCATCTAGCAGCTCGAATTAGTAGCTTGCATGAATGATGACTCCGATTGCAAACAAAAAGAATGGTGGAGACAACACTAGCATCTTAATACTCATAATAATAGTTGACTTGTTACTCTTGTTTTGTGACATAGGAAACCATGCGCCATACACTGCATTTATATTATTTGGTAAGCAGGTGGCATGCCAATTCGCATCACCCTACCATTCCTCACAATTTTCACTTACCACACATGCAAATTCTAATTTCAATTATGTTTCATCAATTACAAAACAAGTTTGATACATTTGTTATGTAATTGATTTTTTTTTTTTAACTATGCATTAATCACATTATAAATATAATATGATTGATTCAAATTTGATCGAATCAGGTTCGAATTAAAATTTTCTCCGAAGCAGAATAGATGTACCAAAAAATAGATCAAGTTAAACTAATAATTTTTGCAATAATTATATTAATATTTTAATAAATTTAATAAATATTTGTTTGATTAATATAATAATTAAATAAATTATAATAAGCTCTATAAATTATATGAATATCATACGTTCAAAGAAATTCGAATATATGTTCTCAAATTTATTTTTGATGAGGAAATAATGTCCATTTTCCCCATATAATTAAAAGAAAAGTCCATTTTTCTAAATAGAGAAAAAAACAGTGTTATCAACAGTTTTGGTTTTCGGCACAGTCGAGGCAAAAATTCAAAAGAGCCATATATCAACCCTGGATCGCAAGAAAATCGACGGTTGTGATTACCGCAACTCCTTCTATAAGTACGCGGCCTATCCCCCTTCAGTTTTCTACACTGTCAACACCACCAACCAACCTTTCTCCTCTCACTCTCCAATACTCTCTCTCTCTCTCTAGATCTAATCTCTCTCTCTCTAATGGCGACTATCAAGTCCGTTAAGGCCCGACAGATCTTCGACAGCCGTGGAAATCCTACCGTCGAGGTTCGTCTTACTCTATCCTTTCTCATCTTTTCATTTTTGGTTTCATTAGTGTTTAAGTTTGGATTAAGTGTAGACCGTTGCCGATTATCTTCAAATGGTCTGATTGTTTGAAATATACGCTTTCGGTTAATCTTCAGAAAAACGTTAATTTTCATGCAAGCGTGAATGCTGTTTTTCCTAATAATGTTTGACGTAACCGTAGGTTGATGTGCATCTGACCAACGGAATTTGGGCTAGAGCTGCTGTTCCTAGTGGTGCATCCACTGGTTAGATCTGTTAACGTGCTCGTTTTTTTTGCCTTTTTATTTCTTGATTATTTTCCAGTGGGTTTTTTTCGATCGAAACTGGGGATTAAATGACAATGATGATGTAGGGACATTAGAATGTTTGATTTACTGTTTTAGCTTACCTTTATTAATGTTCGGATCCTGTTTTTGTTACCTTTGGATCCTTTTCCCTATGAAGGGATGGACGGAATAGGTTTTCTAATTGTACTAGTTCGATATTCTAATGAACATTCATTGGTCTATTGCTTATTTTTCTTGTAGGAATTTATGAGGCTCTTGAACTGAGAGATGGAGGATCCGACTACCTTGAAAGGGTGTCTCGAAGGTTCGGTGTTTGATGTGGATCCCATTTTTTGGCTGGGTTTATGAAACTTAAGAGTAATGCAATGGTGATCCATGAATAAAAAGGCTAGAATATCATGTATTAGTTTTATGAATGGTCGCTGTTATTAATTGGTGAAATGCCGGCGTGAAGTTTTGACGTTAGTGAGTTCGCTAGAATCTCGTTGTCTGCTATTTATAGGGCTGAATTTATATTGGCTCTGAATTAGCATCTCGGTAAACATCGAATTTTATTAAGTGCGATTAGAAAGCCGCAAATCTTAAGTGTGGTTATTAGGTGAAGCCAGACTAAAATAAACAATAAATGTTAATTTATAGGATCTCTTCTAGCTGCAACTATGAATTGCGATTAGTTTAGATACTTGGCTATCATATTGTTTTTTTTTTTTCGGTCGTCACATGTATATAATCAATCGAGCTTAACGAAATCTTGCTCTTTGCATATATAATTATTTCCATTAAGGATTTGGTTCCTAAATATGATTCACTCATGTAGCTCGACTTTGTATATGATTTTAGCGAGTAGTATGAGAATGTATTATAAACTGTGTAATTATTTTTGAAGATATTTCCCTTGATCGAAACAAATTGTTGATATTGCTTTTAACTATGGCCAAAATTTTCGATTGACTAAAGAATAGATACATTCCATATATTTAAGAGTGAACATGTTACTTAATATTCGAGATGGTAGTTGACACACACAATCGTTGACCGCGAGACTAGGGTCCTCAAAGATAGTGTAAAACGACCATAGTTTGGGATGACAAAATATGAATATTTTCAATGGTTTCTAAAAAAATTTGTTACTACTGTAATGATGGAATCTTAAGATGGTTAAGTTAATCTTAGAATAATGTAGGTAGTGGATGTATAGGTATTAAATGAAATTGATAAGCAAATTTTTATGTGTTTTCTTTAACAGCTGTTAAAATTAATCATAGGTTATGTAGATTTATTATTTATGTTTAGTTAATCTTGTCTAGGACAATTTTTTTTGTTATTGGTGCGTATGAGGATATCTAAAACTTATTGATTGTCTACTTGCAAAAGGCAAACGGGTTAATAGCTGTTGGGCACATAATATTAAATGCTAAATAATTATAAATTATAATTTTTATTTTTCATATATTAGTAATTAGTTATATCTCTCTGCGGATTAATTAATAATTTTTCTCTTTATAGTTAGCTCGCTAGATGTTGGTTGGACGGATAGGGCTCTTTAAGAGCTGATCAGTATATTCTTTAATTGTGATTGCTCAATTACCTAGAATGTAATGTTTAGGTTTTATATTTGAAATACGGGAGATATGATTGAGAGTAGGATTTTATTGGAAACGATTCTCATGACTAGAGAAAGCTAGGAGACTAGTCTCTCAATTTTATGATAAATATGACACTTCAGCTCAACAAAGCATAATATTAAGATATAATACATATTGTATTTTTGTTCAATAGGGTGGTTTTTATTTTGGACGGATCCATTTGTTATGGGGTGGAATATTTTATAATAAATTTTTTTATTTTTTTTTATTTTTTCATATGAGTTAAATTAATATGGAGTCAGTACGTAAGAAGTGCAACTTTGAAATGGAGTCAGTGGCGTGGATTTGACTTTAATTGGGGCAACTACCACTAGGCTAATTGACTGGAATGGAGGAAAAATTATAATATCTATGTCTGATTATGTTTGCGTGGGATGGCCGGATAAGTTACATCGGCCTTCGTAATTTTGTCTTATATTTATATGCATAGCTAAGGGGTGAACTATATATGTGAAATTTTGTACACTTGAAACTTTGGGAATAATATGGGGATATTTTCTATAATTTGAGAGTGAGAAAAGAGTAGATGGTTCAGAACATGATAATTATTTTTTTTTGGTGTGAAATATTCTTTACAGCCAGTGATCATAATCTTGGGAATCGTGAATGGATATGTGTGAAGATTACAAAGTAAGTGAACTTTCTATGTGATTGGTACTTGTTATTCATATGTTTCTCATACCATGATTTGCAAGATCATAAGGCATCAGGTTGGATATTGTTTGAATCGTTGAAGTCCGTTATAAACCAAAAATTAGAGTTTTAAAAATTCTAGTCATAATATTAAATTTTATTTTTTTATATAGATGGTATCTATTTGCTTTTTTTTTGCATGCATTGTTATTTTTTTAATCATCTTATTAACATTATACTAGGGAAAAAAATATAATTTTCCACTCAGGCGATTAAGTTACTATATGGATGTTTGAAAAGATATAGAATGTGAAAATCGTGAGCACATATATCAATCACGGTTAGGTCAATCGGTGTCCATCTTAGTTGTTTCTACGACGTGTGCGGCCCACAAACTTTGCATGAAATAGCTCATAAACTATTGGCAAACTTATAATCTTGCTGTGGCTAAAAATCAGCGTGACGAATATTAATTAATGCGCATAGATGGGGAAAAGAAAATTTAAACATTGCTTTGAGTTTTATTACATAGTTAATAGTAATTAGTTTTACTATAATTTTTTTTAGCCGTACTCGTTCTATCGTTAATAGTGTCTCGCAAACTGTTCCTTTGCTTTTTTTCTCTAATTTTTGTTTAGCTAGTCGAATAAATGGTCTAATGTGAATAATTCACTTTTGATGTGAAAAAAGTAATATAATCCATGTAGCATCAAAATTGCTAGCGACGAATATTGTTATGTTTTAAAATCGGACAGTCATAAACTTAGAATGTTTACATTAGTGCTTATATTATAATTTAATATTAGTAAATTTGGTTGTTAAATTTAAACACATGAAGCAAGTGTTAATATACGTATTGTGATCTCGATGTATAAGCATTCTTTTAATTTATTACTCAGACTTTACCTTTTTGAGAAATAACAATCAGCTGATCATAGAAGATAAAAGGCACAATAGAAAGCTGTAATTGCTTTCAAAATTATTGATGTTTTTGTATTTCCTGTTATATGAGTATAGATTTTATATTTAACTTAAGGATCAGGCCATGAAGCTATGGCGAATAGTATGGTAAAGGTATTTAGTTGCAAAACAGCCCATTGGGGCATGGTTATAGAAGGATTTGTCTTTGCTCATGGTCATGGTTTGATCAAAATGGATATAGTGTCATGCAATTATTCATTATATAGTTTTATATTAGTATAAAAATTAAATTCATAATTAATTAATTGGAAAAGTGGGATTCGTACACGTAACAACGGAAGTGCCATATGCGTGCATGTGTGAATTAAGTAGGTACATTTGTTCACAAGCGATATTGGATCATATTGATTACACATACATGCTGATAATGATAAAATAAAATCAATTGTCCTGACGTTTATATTTGGGCTCACTTCTTTTTATAGTGATTCAAAATTTGTGATATTTTAGAATGTTTCCTTGCATTAAGGCTTGTTTGTTCCACACGGTAGTTTCTCGAATATTTCTCTTACCGATTGCTAGCAAATATCCCTAATATTCTACCCAGAAAAAAAAATTCATTCCTAAAAGTGAATTTTATCGTCTTCGTGACTAGTTGAACAAGTTTCTGGTGCTATTCCAACTTCCCAGTTATTCTACTGCTCAGTTGTTCCTATATTTGTTATGAAAACTTTCAGTTATTGGGGAGTTCACGAGGATGTGAAAACTTGTAAAGATAGTACACATTATACTGCTTTATGTATTTGTACCCATATTTTACAAAAGCAGCTGGCAGCTACCTTTTCTTTCTGTTAGAAATCTGATGTGACCACATTGTTATTTTCACAGCTTCCAACAAACTCAGAATAAGCATCTTTCTTCTGCTTATAGTGTTTGAACCCCTTTTAATTTCAGGGTGTTATCAAGAAGAAATATGGCCAAGATGCCACCAATGTTGGTGATGAGGGTGGCTTTGCTCCTAACATTCAGGTAACATATCAGGCAGCCTTAGATCTTCCATTCTGTTTTGTACTAGAATTTTGACAGTTCTACTTGATTGCAACTGCAGGAAAACAAGGAAGGTCTTGAACTCCTTAAGACTGCTATTGCTAAAGCAGGTTATACAGGAAAGGTAATTTCCTTTGTACTGATTCCGGCATCTTGCTTCTTTTATCATCAAATTACATATTGAATGAGTACTCACCATGCTTGTTTGCTTCTGCGTAGGTTGTCATTGGAATGGATGTTGCTGCATCCGAATTTTATGGAAAAGATAAGACTTATGATTTGAACTTCAAAGAAGAGGCAAGTTCCTCCTAATTTGTCTATCATATGCATGCCACAGCACATTTCGGTTGTTACTCTCATGCCCATTTCCTTTTTCAAAATAATTGCTAATGTTCTATCTGACTTTATGCTTCTTTTGTCTTGGCAGAACAATGATGGATCACAGAAGATCTCTGGCGACAAACTCAAAGATCTCTACAAATCATTCGCGTCTGAGTACCCAATCGTATCGATTGAAGATCCATTTGATCAGGATGACTGGGAGCACTACGCAAAGCTTACTGGAGAAATTGGTGCCCAAGTTCAGATTGTGGGTGATGATCTCCTTGTCACCAATCCCAAGGTGATGATATACACCTACTATGGCTGATGAGATTCAATTATAGTTTGTGCTCTGCAGAATGAATGTTGGTATCTTATTTTCCTTGCTATTCATCTCTGCAGAGAGTTGAGAAGGCAATCAAGGAGAAGACTTGCAATGCTCTTCTTCTGAAGGTACCATTCTAGATTTCTGGTGGCTGCTCTAACCACAGCTAACAAACATTCTTTTCTTATTGGGAATTGTATCATTATAACTCTTGCCATTTGTTTGTACCAGGTTAACCAAATCGGATCTGTGACCGAGAGTATTGAAGCTGTAAAAATGTCCAAGCACGCCGGTTGGGGTGTAATGGCCAGTCACCGCAGGTATTATGCTACCCCGAGTTTCATATTCCTGTAGAAGACTGATTGATTTATGCCAATCTGGTACCTGGACTGTATTAACACAATTTTTTTGGTGGATGCAGTGGAGAAACAGAGGACACTTTCATTGCTGATCTCTCTGTTGGTTTGGCTACGGTAAGCTCTTCATTCATGATATTGTCTCACTTTTCCATGTATACTACATAAAAAATACCATGACCTGATATATATTACCCCTCCTGAATTTGTCAGGGCCAAATTAAGACTGGAGCTCCATGCAGATCTGAGCGACTTGCAAAATACAACCAGGTAATCATCTAAACTTTTTTAAACCATCAACTAGCGGAACGACATCTTCATCCAACAACTATTACCAATTTCCTAACACGCTATATGTTTGGTGCAGCTGTTGAGAATTGAAGAGGAGCTTGGTGCAGAAGCAGTGTATGCCGGGGCCAGCTTCCGAGCACCGGTGGAGCCCTATTAAACCTGATCTGTTTTGCGGGATGAAGTTTAACTTGTATGGATGAATAATATCCTCGTATGTAGACTACTGGGACTGGGTTGTCTTAGGATAATGAGGACCTGTTTCGAATAATGGGCTGTCTTGTGTTCTGACCTTTTTATTAGTGAGTCGTCAAAGTCTGAGAAACAGTGAGCAATGTTTACCTCAATTTTGACTCCCTACAATTTGGAGTGCCGAATTTTATTTTGTTAATCTATTCTCTGCTGATGTTCAGCCTCTTCCCAATCTTCTACCAAATATATGTTTTCATGAGCACGAATTATTACATCTTATACGTATAAACATCTGCATATATACATGTATCAATTTAACTCCAATAGACTAAATATAGGTAAAATAAAATGTAAAATTAAGCGTATTAAAAGATGGACAGTGTAAAAGATTTATTTAAAATTATTAAAGATGAAATACAAAAGAAAGAAAAGAAAAAATCATATATTGAAACTATCTTGAAAAGCTGGAAGAATCAGTTACTGGGTATTAAAGATCCTTTTGTTAAGCTAAAAGCTCTGAAGTACTTTTCTATAGTACTTGTCAAACCTGCTTATTTGCTTGCAAATTTTGAATCTGTTGGTCATAAATTTCATGATTAACTAGCATCAATTATTTATGTAGTTGGAATAAATTGTAAAAAAAATATATAAATTATAATGAAAGTCACGAGTATTTAAAAATAAATTTGAAGTTTGAAGAACAATCACATACTTCTTTGACCATGATTCATTTACTTAACTAATAATAATAATAATAATATTCCTCCCATAAACAATATATATATATATATATATATATATATTATATATAAAGTAGCTGTATTTTTAGAGTTGTTTTTAATTGGTAAAAAAAAAAACTTTTAGAGCAGTTGTGTTACTAAGTGAATCCACAAAAAATATCCTATAATATGTATATGATCTATTTTTAATTTTTACTTTCATGTAAGTATTTGTTTTATCTCGATTACTCGTTATTATGTTTTTATTTCGTCATTTAACCTTCTTTTATGTATAATAATATCTCATATTATTTTTTGTTTCACTCTCATAATTTTTTTATGATTGAATGGTTTTATGTAGTATAAAGAAATTAAATTATAAGTTTAAAGAAAATTAGAAAAATGAAAAAGGGGTAAGGTAAATAAAATATAAAAAATAATGCTGGCTATGGGGTTCGAACCCATGCGCACTTATGTGCAGAAGATCTTAAGTCTTCCCCCTTAACCTCTCGGGCAAACCAGCTCATATGTTCTGCCTTGGTATGACTCTTAGAACTTGTACAGAATTGAGTATAATTTGAGTTCTTAACCCTAGGACCGTCGTCGTCCTTTCTTCCCTTGGAAAGAAAAGAGTTGTGTTTGGAAGAATTGTGAGAGGAGAAGAATGGCGGAGCACTTGGCTTCCATTTTCGGCACTGAGAAGGACAGAGTTAACTGTCCCTTCTACTTCAAGATCGGCGCTTGCAGGCATGGCGACCGTTGCTCCCGTCTCCACACCAAGCCCAGCATTAGCCCCACCCTTTTGCTCTCCAACATGTACCAGCGCCCCGATATGATTACCCCTGGCGTCGATCCTCAGGGCCAACCTCTCGACCCTAAGAAGATCCAGTCCCACTTCGAGGTTTTTTCTTATTTTTTAGATTTCAATAGAAGTGTTCATATGGCGCTGGATCTGATTTGTTCGGATTGTTTTCTCTATTTCGATTTTGCTGTCTTCTTTCTCATGTGTGAGACGGAATTTTGTTGATTTTATTTTCGGAACTAGGAAGAGTTAATTGGTTGTTTTGTCAACACCAGGATTTCTACGAAGACCTATTTCAGGAGCTGAGCAAGTATGGGGACATTCAGAGCCTCAATATTTGTGATAATCTGGCTGACCACATGGTGGGTAATGTCTATATCCAGTTCAGGGAGGAAGACCAAGCACAAAATGCTCTCCAGAATCTTATTGGAAGGTCTTATGAAGGTTGGTCCTAGTCATTTGTGTATATTCAGATTATCTTTTAGTTTTAGTCACTGTGGAGTGAGGGTGTTTGAGACTGAATCTTTTACTTCTCTGAAAAATGTGCTAGTTTTGTTTGTAGCATTTTTAATTATGTTCAGGATGAAAAGGCCAAAATAATCTTTTGAATATGTTATTGGAAAAGGTTGCAGTGCGTCCTCTTTATTCCTTAGTTACAGGGACCTGCACCTACTACACCTGTTAAGTTTCATTCCTTTTCAGTTAATGATACTGATAAATAATAAATAGCATCAAATTAGATTAGACAGTATAAAAGTTCAGAAATATGCCTCCAAATTTGATTACGCAATGGTTATGCAATCTTCACTCGTTACAGAATGGGCTTCCGTAATTGAATTGAGAATTTTGTGGTACCAGGATTATGGTATCTGAGGCTTCTTCCTGTTATCAGAATACAGTTTGATTGTTATTTTATGTTTTCAAGGAATGCAGATATTGGCTTTACTGCGTATGTATCTGCCATAGACTAGATTCTCTAGTTCAGTGATTAGTTTACTTGATCCTCTTCTTATTTAATTGTGCCGACGTTGAATTTTGTAGGGCGTCCAATCATCGCAGACTTCTCCCCTGTAACGGATTTTCGTGAAGCAACATGCAGGCAGTATGAAGAAAACGTGTGCAATCGAGGTGGCTATTGTAACTTCATGCATCTGAAAAAGATAAGCAGGTCCGCTTTTGAGTGAAATATGTTTTCATTTGCTTTTCTTAAGCCCTTTACCATGTTTTTTGGTGATTGATGTACTCTGTTTTTGGCTAAAGAGAGCTGAGACAACAATTATTTCGGAAGAGTAGACGTAGGCATGGCCGCAGTAGAAGCAGAAGCCATAGTCCTCGTCATCATAACTATGATGGGCGTCATGGTTCTGGCAGAAGAGGAGATCACCGCCACCATGATAGAGGTAGAAGGCCAAGAAGCAGAAGTCCTGGTCGCAGGAATGGAAGAAGCAGAAGCCCTGGGGGAAGGCGAAACAGGAGTCCAGTGAGAGAAAGCAGTGCTGAAAGAAGGGCAAAGATTGAGCAGTGGAATAAGGAAAGGGAGGCAGAATCTGCTATAGATAATAGTAATAGAAGTGATGATGTTAGTCATGTTCACCAGCAGAAAGATGGCCCGACCAATGATGATAATCAGCATCCAGCACAGCAAGAAAATGGAAATTATGACTTCTGAAGACTCTGCTGATATTTGGGGTCCGTTTTTCTTAACCCATGTGTTCCATATGCTGCCTTATCTTTTTCGTTGGTTCTAATTAGCAATTCTTCATTTGTTAGATATAGACCACCGTGAGAAAAGGCTTACTACCCATTTTCCACTGTGCAGGTGGGGAAGGTTCTTTCTCATGTGGTATTGTAGGAAAGCAAAATCTCCATTTTCTTCCTTTGTCCTTCCAAAGATCTAGCCTATGAATTAGGAGGGTTAGAAGGCAAAAGCTACGGGAACATGATTGCAAATATATCTATACATATCCTAAAGAGGCCCAAAATATTTTTAATTGTAGGCAATACAGATGAAATACAGATTGCCATTGGTGAATCCCATGGAAGAATTAAGAAAACGAAGTGGTTTGCCATTGCTTTGCCCCTATCTAACTATGATCATATTTGGTTCTTTTGAGCACATCTTCCACTGATTCCTCTGCAATTTCCCTGCTCGTAACTCTTATTGCTGGGTGGAGCATTTCAATCTGTTTTTATTTGGTAAAGTTTGTAATATGTGTCTCAAGCACTGTGTTTTTGCCTGAAACCTTTTTGTGCTCACTGTGCATGTTGCTTTTCACCAAAAACAGAAATATCCTCGTCTCCCATTTGATAGGACAAAGTTTCTCACACTAGAAACAATATCTTGGCACAAAATTTCTAGAGACCAGGTAAGTTCCTCTTCTGTAGGACCAAGCCACATGTTGAGCTGATAAACTTTTCTGATCAATATAGGTAGGCCACATCTCACACTAGAACAAAATCTTGGCACGAAAATTGCATAGCCAAGGTAAGTTCCCTCTTCCATAGAACCGAGCACATGTTGAGCTGATAAAAAGTTTCTGATCCATTTAGGTATTAGGTGATTAACATTTTGGATATCTTAATGCACTTCTCTAAGTTTTGCAGGGTCAGGTATTCCTGCTGGGGCATGCTCCTTTTCACGCAAGCTCATATTGATATTTCAATACAGGTTTCGCTGTTGTCTGCAGAGAAAGACTACACTATACAGGGTGCGTGCTGGCTGCGGATTTAAGGGATGAATGCATCTTTCAATGTACTCATTTTAACACAATATGAAACTGAATTTATGGCTATGCTTAGCTCGGGATTTCATGAGGCCAGTACTAATGTTATGTCCATCAGAATGAATTAAAGGTTCTCTTGTTCTCAATGCTCCTGATATGTAGTGGGAACTCATAATTTTATTTTATTTTCAGTTGTATCATCAGTTTGTATGGATCTGCTGTAGTAACTGCAAATGTTAAGTTGCTGCCCCCTTGTATTGTCATTTGTGTTTTATGAGTACCAACAGAATGACTTGGTTCCTTTCTGGGATGTGTCTTTTTCTGCAAGTGGTGTTTGGTGATATTACTTTGTTATATGAGTATTGACAAAGCATTTGATGTCCTTTCATAAGATTTTACTGTTGGCTTTTGGTGTTTCAGTGATTATATACCAACAGGTACATAGGCCTTCTGGTTCCTAGAAGTGCCTGATTGCAAAACCTTAACATCATTGGATTGTGTCGGAGATGATGCCTAAATTGACATTTAGAAATTCAGTTAAAATCACTACGCCAGTGCATACATGTAGATACGAACTTTTAATCTTTGAATATTTGAAACTTAAGTTAGTAGCTTTAAAAGAGGAACCTTCTTACCAACATTGCTCAAATCACAAAGCTCTTGAGCTCCTTTCTTTTAAGGTATAAAAAGACCAAAGTAAAAATATAAAACCAAGTGACAGCACAATCACTTTACTAGTATGGCAAAAGGGCGGGGAACCAGTGGCGTACTTCTTTCACAGATTCAAGCATTCAGTAGAATGGTAAAAGAGACCATAACACTTGACAATGCACTAAATAAGTCCAAATTTTGTGCAGCCAAAGAAATTACCAACTAGAGAGATTAATATACCCAAACCATGGACTAGTAGACTTCATAACCTATCCCTTGACAACTACACACCATTGGAACACTGAGCTTTCTGTCAAAAATCTGACGTCAAGTTAGCGAAGTGATTCCGATATTACTTGCCACCACTATGTTTAGCTTTTGAGTGTGATTCCAGAGCTTGTTCAGAACCAAATGTTCTGCAACAAAAAATTATTTTGGTTAAATTTTGTCATTTGCATTATAATTGAGTTTTATAACTGCAAGATGTACCTATTACAGCTCTTGCAGGAATGTGATCCTCCTGATTTTGGTGTCTGTTGGTTTGGCTTGTTGGCAGCAGTTTTCGCAGCCTGCTTTGCCGGGTAAGGCGTATCTACATGACCACCACTTTTCTTGCCATCTGCACAGACAGTGGACGTGAATAGAGTACAGTCTTGTAGAAAATATGAAATTTTGGACCTAATCATATGCTTTAACCAACAATGTGCATTATCTGAAATTATTAAATCGAAATATTATGATGCTCAAATAAAATGGACATGTATAAAATATAAGGAAAGATGTCGGATACCGGAAAGTATAGTTTCAGAACAAGAAATCACCTGTTTTTTGGGGAGTCGCTTTTGCCTTTTTGTTGGGAACTGGTGTTTTGGTAGCTGATTCTACAGGTCGCTTCTTGCTTGTTTCAACCTTTGGGGAAAAAGGTATTGTTAAAAGCCAAACTAAATGATACAATTCACCTTTGTTCCACTGGCAGATCAGAGTCATGTTGCACATTACCTTCTTAGGAGTCTTTTTGTTGCTCTCATCAGATTCATCGTCATCATCCTCATCCTCGTCATCCTCATCCTGTAAATTTGATTATAATTAGCTATATTTTAGATAAGAACAATATTTGTAAATAGCATCCTTGAGCATTTAATCTTTTTTAGTAAAATGGCATCGCCCTATATCAAGAAATCACAAAATCAACTCAAGGAAATAATAAATTCATACCGAACTGTACTATATTCTCTGGAGAAATAAAAACTTGTTAAGATTATTTACCAGCGCATGAAAATAAATTGTATAAGCTGACTCAGAAATTTTCTAGCAATAGCAGCACTACAAACATGACACAATTTCCAGATCCCTGAAAGTTTTCATCAGTGAACCCTTTAGAAACAGAACAAGATACTACCAACTAAAGACATATTTCAGTCTCAAATAAAAGAGAACTACCCTGTTGTATGTTCATTGTGAATATCGTTTGTACCACTTACAATTTCCAACCCAAAAGCTCAAGCTAAAAGAGTAATGCAGCATCAAGACCATTTTGCTAAATTCTTGTTGGCGCACATGCTTGGATAATAATTCGCAGTTGAAAGAACCTTGATTCCTCAACTGAATGAACAGAAACAAGCTAGGATGCCTCTAATTGAAGAGTAATAAATGACACTAGTCTCACTCATAATCAAACTTAAAAAGGTTCACAATTAGGAACAAAGTACACCTAAATGAAGCATCTTTAATTTACAACCAGACATTTACAAGTCTACCTCAGAGTCATCTTCATCGTCATCCTCGGACATCACGTCTTCATCGCTACTTTCATCGTCTTCTTGGGATTTTACATCTTTGTTTGGCTCCACCAGCTTCCCTTTCTTACCAGCATCAGATTCCTTCCCTTTGGCAGCACTAGCCTTTTCAGCTTCAACGGGTTTCTCTTGCTTTGCCTTGGATTCAGGTTTCCCTGCAAATTTACATGCCATACCAGAATTTATGACTATTCTGGGGAAACTTCAAATTACAAACAGGGACAAGAATCATGCACAGTACCATTTTTTGCAATGCTAAGTGGAATATCTTCCTCAGATTCAGAATCATCTGGTCAAAAGATACATGCATCTAAGTCACTAGGAAAAAACACAGTAAAAATTTTATAGATAAACAGGGGAAGGGGCAAAGGAGCAATAGACAGAGTTAACAGGTAGGGTGAGATGATAATCACCAGATTCTCCCTCAGGCATGCAGTGGCAGCGGAAGGAGAACAGAGAGTCAAGGAAGAAAATTCATAAACAAACTTGATCGAGAGTATTCAAGACCAAAATATTCAAGGAGACATTTAAAAAATATGCAGCCATATCAGAGGATATTCTTCTTCAAACGGGTTAGCAGCCTTGTATCCAAAGAAGTAGACACTTCCACTTTTCCAGTTGTGAGATAGCTCAAAATCTTGGTCAAACACCAAGTCAAATTGTTGCTGAGGCAATTTCTCAGTGAACAGTGTTCCGAGAACAAGTTTCTTGCCATCAACATTCACAAACAAGCAGACAGATTCAGTTCCTTTCTCCTTTTTCAATTCACCAAGACAAGCCTGCATAGGGAGAAAGGAAATCACATTTTAAATTTTACCCAAAACGAGTTAAAACAGGCATGACAATTAGTGAAAAGAGAATTTTACAATACCTGGGAAAGATGCAAAACCATGCCATCACCAGGCAAGACCTTAAGGGGCTCTCCACTTTTCACCTCAACTCCTGGAAATGACAAATTGATATAATTTTTTCACTGAACAATTGTCCACATTAAGAGTAGGCAGAGGACAATTAGTTTTAAAGCACAAGCACCACAGAATGTTCAATATACTCGATACAGACGTAAAGAGGAACTCTAGCTCCCAAAAAATTCACTATCATCTTGATAAGCAATATGAACTACATAAACTCAAAGAGAGATAACAGTATATGATCTTTATGTGGTCCAATGAGCAGAAAAACAATGAGCTGCCCAATCAAAGATGAATAAGGCAATATAAGTCCCGATGCTGAAAGGCTATTGTGCATTTTCACTTCTCGTTACAGAAACATAAATGAAACCCATTGACGAAATTCAACAGGTAAGATAGCAATGAAACTTTCCTAGGCAAGTCAGGAGCAGAGGATTAAGGTACCATGCAAACAAAAGTACGGCTCTCAGCCAGGAAATCCTCGTACCACGAACATGGCTAACCCTCACACGATGAAGAATGCAGTTTGTAGCAACAACACAGCTTAGAACGGAAAACACAAATTATTATGCAGATGTGAAAGCAACAACACTTCTAAAACAGACAATAACAAAACGAAAATGCAACTTGTTTTCTTTTTTGACGGATTATGAGGACAGCATTCACAGACTGGATTCAGCCACGATTGAAATGGGAAAAAACGAGAAAGTAATACAGAAATGATAACAACCAAAACTACAGACTACCAAAAAGGAAAAAAAAAAAGAGAGAGAGGGAATTCCGAGGAACCAAATAAAAATCCAGAAAATGCCCTCTAAAAAAGTAATTGACCTCAAACATCATATAACATAAGAACAGGGGAAAACGAGAGAGAACCTTACCCCAAAACTCCATGTCCGAAAAGCTAGAAGCAGCAAAGCCCGGGTTTAAGAGAGAGACAAAGTCCAGGGTTTTAGAGAAAGGGTAAGTGCAGTACGACTTCACTCCACTCTCAGCGAATCATAGAAATTACACGATTTCTAGGGTTCAAAAATGAAGATATAATTGGAAGAAACGTGTTTTCTGCTCAGCGCGGACAGAAAAAGCGCTTCTCTGGGGAATCGGGGTGATGATCTGTTTGGGCTTGGACCTTGGGCCTGGGCTAGCGCTAATTAGGTGCCATTGCCTAAATTTTTTAACAAGCTCGAATTATTTTTTATTCATCAATAAATAATAAAAATATTGATTTGAAAGTTTAATTCAATTTGATTATTTTTAGGTTGCATAGATTCAAGTCAATATAAACTATTTTATCCTAAGCTAACTTTTCCCTCGTCATCAAACCAATCCTCGTAGCGTGTTGTTCTTAGGTACATAATGATATATATAAATAAAATATATAATTTTATAGATCACATTAAAAAAAATTAAAATAGAATTAACTTATCAGCTGATGTAATAATTAAAAAATTGAATAAGTTAGTTATCTTACCAATTGAATGTCATTTTTTTTTATCATAAAAATTTATGTATAGGTGTCAAAACCATCACTTTGAATCTAAAGCAACTCTATTTTTATGTATATTTATATAACATTATAGATTATTGAACCCGACTACAATGTACATGTAATAACTGGGTGTGTTTGGATTAATAAATTTGAATTTAAACAAATGATTTCGAAAAAAGTATTTCAAATAGCTCTTTGATTCTTCGATCATTACTATAATATAAGGACACATTTACTTTGAGTGATGTGATTAAAATGGGATATATTAAATTGTGATTACTATCATGAAAAAATCACATAATATATCATGCTTAAGACACTAATCACAAACTAATCCAAATGAAGTAAACAAAAAATAAATGGTGATTAGGCATGATATCATGGCTAATCACCCAAAGTAAAGGTGTCCTAAATAGTTTATTATGTCCCACACTCTAACATCTGATAAGATCTAAGTGTGTATTTATATTTAGATAAAAAAAATTCAAATAGCTCATTTTGAAGATTTTGAAACTCATCCATATTTATTCAAAACTTAGTTCAAAATTAAAAAAAAAGGACTTGAAATCATTTACATTTAGAATTATCCAAACATATCCAACAGTTTTATTAAGAAGGATTTGAAATCATGGATTTCAAATCTTTCAATCCAAACGCAACCTAAACATGAGACAGTTACTAAGACGCTTTATTAAAAAATTTGAGATATTTATTTAAATAAATCTTTATATGTCCCCACTCATTGTGGTTTGGAGGTGTCCATGATATGTACAAATTGTTCCCACTTGTCATTATTTTTAATTCCATTGTTCACATTACATGAATCTTTCCAATATTTTTTGTCAATGCAAGTACTCGACCGAAATATTATATTATCTTACTACACTTGACAGCAAAAAAGGTCTCCCTTAATTTTAAAAAAGACCAACCCAATTGTAATTTTATAAAGTATATCTTAAATGTTGCGCTTTAAAACGGTGTCTACGTGGTATCGATACATAATTCTATGTGAATTTATGTGGTGGGGAATCATTATTTCGAATTGAATGAGTAATTAAATATTAAAGCGTAGGGCATATTATAATTGAAAAAATTGTCTCGTCTGATAGCACCAAACTTAGTATTATATCTATGCAAATTTGTGTGGCTAAGAATCGTTATACCATGCTGAATAAGGGATTAAATAATAAAACATATGGTACATAAATATTGTATTAATTTGTTTCAATTATTTTTCTGGTCAATTGCATCATGTGGGATTTTTTTTTTTTCTTTCTTATCCTTCATGTTTGGAATATTAATTGGAATTTTATACACTAAAGTTGAAAAGATTTATTTAAAAAATAAAAAATGAGGGTAAGTTTGTAATAGCAGAAAAATAACGGAAGTCTCTTCAGTCCGGGAAAGTAAATATCAAATAATATATGTCCTTTTCTGCTATATCTCAAAAGTTCAAAATTTCAGCATTCAACTCCCAAACGCTTAGAATTCACAAGCACCAAAAGTGGGGGCGGCTTTGCTTCACATCGCCTTTTTTTTTTTTAATTAACAACAATAATGATTTTGAATATGAAATTTATCACGTTTCCCATTCTTTCAGTTGTCGGTAAGATTGATGTGTTGCAATCAAGAGGTT
This sequence comes from Sesamum angolense, assembly GCA_034509725.1. Classification (NCBI taxonomy): domain Eukaryota; kingdom Viridiplantae; phylum Streptophyta; class Magnoliopsida; order Lamiales; family Pedaliaceae; genus Sesamum; species Sesamum angolense. The sequence goes on along the minus strand of JACGWL010000011.1, from coordinate 8,526,122 downwards.
TTGAGTTCGATGGTTAATAGTCTGTCGTTTTTTTAATTTATTGATTTAGAAATATTGATGTATTGTGTACCGAATATTGTAATAATAGTATGTTGGTTGATTTAGAAATATCGATATATTTTTTAGAAAAGAAAGTTGAGTTATCATATGTAATTTTGTCAATTAGTTAAAATAGCAAATTTTATGTATTAAAATTAAATGTGTGATTTTTTTGCGATTTGTGAAGTCTTGTATCCGAATTATTGGATTGTCCCCTAAAGACATAATGAGAGTAGGTTATAGATATACAACGTGCAAAATGATAGAAATAACATATTTATATCCTTGTAAAACTAAATATTTTGGAACGAATTTAGGAGTTCAGCAGAAAAATTATTATTTCAAATGCAATTATATTTATATAATATGATGATCTCCAGTGCATCATTATCTTTTGTTGATCTTTTATTATTTTAATTATTGAAAAAATAAATCGTCTCGTTCAAATAGCACAATACTATAAAAAATTTAAAAGTTAAAAATAAATGGACTAAAAAGTTCAGTACTTATGTACAACTTAGAGCTATTCCAATTCATCGCTCTTTCTAAGTCCTAATCCCTAAAAGAAACTAAGAGAGCATAATAATTACTATATATTGTTGCACACGATTTTCGCGAGTGTATAAAAAGAAATTTGATGTGAGATGATAAGAGAAAATAATTTTGTTAAAAGAATAAATTATAATAAATTTGGAGAAGTAAGGAGAACGAGAAATGTGGGGTAGAGAGTGGTTATGAGGAAAAAATAGTTATAAAATTATTAAAAAATATTGAAATTACTAATATGACCAAATAGTTTAGAGAAAAAAATGAAATGAATGGTAAATTGGGGTAATCTAAAATTGATAAACTCAAATTGTTCTCTTATATAATAGTATAGATTTTGAGTATGTAAGGAAAGTTGTCTTCATCATCCATCTTGTCCCAACTCTTATTGATCGGGGTAAAATTTAATAGCTTATTGAATAATATTTTAATAATTTTGCGTTGGGCTATCCCATCAATAGATTCATTGATCATCTCTCTTCATCAATACTAATATGCCCAGAGTTATGTTTCATAATTATTGCAGATGACGTGATTCCCATAATTTAATAAAAATGAATGATGTAATTTATTTCAACTTAAGTATTGTCATATTCATTGTCCCCTTACTCCAATTTTTTTTTTTTGAAACAAATTAGATTTGGGAGTTGAGTTGATAGGTCAACATTACATCTCTTGTATATTAAAGCTCGAGATACTCATTTTTTCTCATGAGATTATTCTGATCTTCTCATTCTTCCTCAGGTGTCTCTCAATCCCAGGAGGCAACAGGTGGGTTGGAGTGGACTCGAGACTCGTCCCTCTCCGTGCTTTATTTTGATCCGTCCACCCACATGGACAAGTCTAACCAGAATTTTTTGTTTTTTTCTTCTTCTTATTTCTTTTTTTTTTTTAAGATAAAAACAGTTAATACAAATAACAAAAGAAGAAAGTGAGAAAGGGTGAGTGTGAAACAAAGAGGCAAGAGCGACTACACAAGCGAGGACGAGCAGTGGAGATTATGGGCAAAGCGACCATCGACTAGGGAAGAGAGAAACAAAAGAAATAGGGGGAGAGAGACACGGAGACTTGTATCTGGGTGGGGGGGGGGGGGGTGATAGGCAAGAGTTGGAGATAACTCTGGAAAAATAAGAAAGATGTATAGGAATATGTATAGGAATATGTATATATTTATATATGTATGAATATCAATTTGATTTTTATTTTTTTAACTCGATTACACCATATTAGAAGCGGGTTCAAAATGAGTATTATTGAGTCCGAATTCAATTCCCACACATATCCATATGTCTAATAGGAAAGAAGTGCTCATCATTTGTAAGTTTTTTGAAATCCTCCTCCAATTAGTTGGTTTGTCAATTGTTGATTTATTTTTATTTTCCGCATTTCTTCTTTGTGTTAGAGTTATGTGAATGGGAGACAACAATGAAATTTCTCGAAGAGGGGAGGGGCCTACCTTTCCACAAGGACTTAACGATATGCCTCGGTCATGTAGCTGACAAAGATGTCCTAGACTAAAACATGACAATATTTAAGTTTAACATATATTACGTTATCAAATCTAATTAAATCATGGAAAAGACGTCATATATGACAATTCAATATCAATATTCATGAGGAGCGATGACCAATAAATCTATTATTAGAATGGCGACTACAGCGCAATATTATTAAAGCATCATCCAATAAAACTATCAGATCTAACCTTGACCAATGAGAACTCGGACAATACGCAATAAAGACAACTTTCTTTATTTACCGAATAGTATAAATACCCCCTTTAATTCATTTTAGGGGGTGGGTTTTATAAAAGCAAAAGAGAATTTGGAAGAGTTATAGCTCATTTTTACGTATAGAGGATTAAAAGTCATTTTTTACAAATTAAAATAATATTTTTATTATTTGTTTTTTAATAAATAAAATAATATATACGGTCTCTTAGTCATATATATATATGTATAAATTGAAATTAAACAAACAATAAATAATAAGTTGAAATAAAGATACATTAAATTAAGACAGGGTGTGTATTGTGGTTTATTTGGGTCGTAAAACACCACAAATCAGTGCGGTTTCGATTGAATTTGTAAGCCACAATTTACATATCAATTGGACAAAAGCGATTGGGTAAAATTTCTGGTGCTCAGACTGATCATAGTCCACGCAAATCTTCAACTTTTAATAATGACTCTTCACTTCACATAGGGACCAGCACCAAAACAATACCAAAATTACATCGTTGCCCCTATTAGAAAGGCAAAATTCTCAAAAAGATCAAATTTTCATGGTTTTTTTTTTTTTAATTTCAAATTTAATTGAATCAAACGACCAACAAACCCATTCCATCCAACCATCGTCATGGCTCTATAGTAAACATTACCTTTACTTCAATCTGACTAATTTAAGTATTAGAAAATTATAATTAAAATATGTAAGTAGAATTATAAGCAATATATTTAATTAATTAATTATTATGTTATTAATGTAAATTTTTTAAAAAATAATCAATTATGTATAATTAATTTAATTTAACTTTCGATCAGAATAAAAATCCTCCAAAAAATTTTCATATTATTTGTTTAGAGGTGTGGAAGTGTAGACATAGACATAGGGAGGAGGAGGAGATTTTAATTTTGGGGGTGAAAGTTTAAAGAATATTAAGATTACGCCATTTAACAACAACATCTCACTTTCCGACAATCGCGAGGTTGGGAGAGAGAGTTTATTTTGCGGAGAGAGAGAGAGACTGAGAGAGAGAGAGAGTTTTTTTTTTGGCGTAGACAAAATCTAGAGAGAGAGAGAGTGAAAAAAAAGACGTAGAAGAAACTGCAAGTGATGGCGGTGCTTCGGATTCTATGAATCGCTTTTCACATATTTGGTAGAAGATTTATCAATGGAAATGCCTAGTAGGCGATCGAATTATACTCTGTTAAGCCAAATTCCCGACGACCCATTGTACCAACAGCCCAAGTACCCCGCCTCGACCAGCGGAGCGGTGACTCAACAGCCTTACTACTACGAGTCTCACTCCGGAGACAAGAATAAGTTGAAGTCGGCGGGTGCGGGTGCGGGTTCGGCTTCCTTCGACTGGGACGTGATTGATCAGCGAATGATTCAAGCCCAGCCGCAGCAGGCCCGGATCGGGACCTCACCGTTCCCCGCCTCCTTCGGGTTGCAGAGGCAGTCCAGTGGGAGCAGCTTCGCTGAGAGCTCGATCTCCGGGGATTATTATGTACCTTCACTCTCGAACCCTGATGTGGGGGGTCTCAGTCATTTGAGTGATGGCGGTGGGGAATTGAGGGTGAAGACGGCGGATGTGCTTGGTGGAGGCTCCTCTTCTTCTAAGAGCTGGGCTCAGCAGACGGAGGAGAGTTACCAGTTGCAGCTGGCTTTGGCTCTTCGTCTCTCCTCCGAAGCCACCTGTGCTGATGGCCCGAATTTCTTGGATCCGGTGCACAATGAATCGGCTTCCCTTGGCTCTGCAGAGGCCATTTCCCATCGATTCTGGGTAACATAAACGAATATGGCAATAACTATTATTCTTTTATTCTTGCTTTATCTGCCATGGGGTTAAATTTGGTGTTCCTTGCAGTGAAATTAAATGTGCTAGTGAGGGATGGACCGGCCATTGTTTGCTTTGGCAGCGGAAGTCATTGCATGCAGTCGAATAATATTAGTTGCATTGCTAAAATCGATTAAGATATTAACAGATAAATCAGGACCTTTATTTTAGACAATTATCAAAACTAGAAAATATATTGAACTCTATATAGTTTGAAAATAAGAATGAGTACTTGGTTTGGTTTCTCTGAGGGGAATGAGTGGAAAGTGGAAGAAGGATTGAAGGATTAAGTATGGCATTTTGAAGAGATTCCATTGACTAAAATTTTCAAGGGAAACTTGGATTCTGGATCATTTCCATGTCCAAAAGTTGCAACTGTATCGAGAGCAAGAAGAGTTTATTGATTTAATGTCACAAAGAAGCATGGCCACATAGACCTTCCTTGTCCACAACTGGCGTGAGCATTATGAATTTTCTTTATATGTGTAATGAATAAAATTTCATGTGCTTGAGAAAAATTGTTGGACTTTGAGAATTAGACACGTAGCTGACTGTCTGACTGATGCTGAAATGACTTTAAGACCCTGTACGTAGAAGCAAAATGAATGCTCTGTATCTGACACAGAGAAACATTTTGATATAGTTGCAAAAACTTTGCTGCTGCAGTGACGTGTCTAATTTGCCACGTATTGCATAAAAAGGATTGTTTTTTAGTATTTATTTCCGCCATTTGCCTTCTCTTTCCTGTGGCGGCGCATTATTTGCAAGGGTTTTGTCTGAAAGAAACAAAATTTAAGATACATGTTAATGTCTGTTTCTGGTTTGATACCAGAAATTGGTGCAAACTTTCTGACATGTTAAGGTAACGTCATCGCCCAAATTTTGTTAGTAAATTGTTGACTATCAAGGCGCTGAAGATCAAAGGTGATGCACTATGGTCCAGTATCTTCAGTTACTGCTATTTTGGTGTAGTTTAAATATTTCTGATTGGCGAGTGCTTGAAAAGAAAATGAGGCTATTTGGTTCTTTTCGTCAGAGTATGATCTATGCCCTGTCATGTCTGGCAGAATTACCAGAAATTGCCAAATCCTACTGATGTTAGTTCGTATGGTCTTTCTAGAACTTTGCATGCAGGCATCATGACTGCTATTATGGCGATGCAGAACCTTCTTTCTCTTGTATTTTGTCTTCGACATTTTAGAACTGGATGATACCTTTTGCTAGAAAGTTGATCAAACTCCCTTCAAATTGAGTATCATCTGAGTTTTCATATATAAAATCACTTAAAAGGAAAAGGAAAAGAAAAGAAAAGAAAATTTGAGTACCCATTCAATTATATTACATATTTGGGATATAGGAAAGTTTGACTGGCGTCTAAGACTTCTCAAAGTTATTAGCGAATTAAAGGAGTACACGCCTAGTTTTCACATTTCAGGAGATAACATATCAATCCTGACATGTGAACTGAAGTGATTCCGTGTAAAGTTCTTTGGACCCGTACATATGTTTTAGCGAGAGCCATGTCTTCGTTTTATTGCAGCCATTATGGTGAACTGAAATGACTGTAGTCCTCATCACTAGTCAGGACTGAATTAATTAATATGAGAACCAAGAAATGCGAATGGCGATCTGGCTTAGAACTGTATCAAGAAATAGCGATATTAGGTGATATTAAGGAATAGTCGCATGCTGAAAAATGCTTTTTTGGTTTCTCGTAACGTGTCGCTCAATGAATTTAATCAAGGTCTGCTCGGTGTTATGGCTTTCCAGTATTTTTTTTTTTTTAACTGTTATGATTTATTATTTCCATGCTTATACTGTAGTGAACTGCCTTTTCAGATAAACGGCTGCTTATCATACTCCGACAAAGTTCCTGATGGATTTTACTCTATTCATGGGATGGATCCATATGTCTGGGCTGTGTGCTCTGATCTTCAGGAAAGTGGTCGGGTTCCATCCCTTGAATCGTTAAGGACTGTTGATCCTGCCAACGTGTCTTCAGTTGAAGTGATATCAGTGGATCGGCGAGGTGATCCCAGCTTGAGAGAGCTGCAGAATCTTATTCACAATGTGTCATCAAGTAGCATCACAACGGAGGAAGTTGTTGACCAACTTGCAAAGCTAGTTTGCAATCATTTGGGGTGAGCACTTGAAGTCCTTGTTAAGTATTCCAGCAAACTCCTTCTTCTTTTGATAATGTCTGCTTGCCTTCCTAAGGGGTGCAGCTTCTAATGGGAAGATGACTTAATTACCATCTGGAAAGAGTGCAGTAATAGCTTAAAAGATTGCTTGGGGTCCGTTGTGCTCCCTATTGGCAGTCTGTCTGTTGGACTATGCAGACACCGCTCTCTGCTATTCAAAGTATGCGGCTATGTTCTTTGTTCTTTCAATTATTTGTCCTTATATACAATTTTTTGCAATTTTAACCTTTCTGGTGCCTACAAGGACCTGCATTTGACCTACATCCACCAAACACCCACAGTGATAATGTTGGTCCGATTTGCCATCCCCTGTTCATTGTTGTCCATATCTAATGCTGTCTAACATAGCATATGGCCCAACTAGCATTTGACAAATAAACCCAATTATTATTTTTCTACTGCTATTTATTATTATTTCTCTCCCCTTTTCTTTTTTGATTTGATCAATATACATTTTCAGGTGTAACTTCTTAGATCAATTTTGTTCCTGAAAATTTTTCCGAAAAAGAAAAGCATAAAAAGGTGTACCAAACATGTTCTTTTGTTGCTTCTAAATCTTGAACATAGAAAAAGAGAAACAGGAATCACTTAGTACCTAGTAGTTGCATTTATTGCTACTTTCCTTGCAGTATAACATTATTTTTTGAACGTTTCTTGTCTCATGCTTTTGGTTTCCCGTTGTATGTTATTATGAGATTTCTTTCCTTATTTTATTTCATGTGTTTTCCTCTTTTCACTTGATACTCCATGCACAAAGTGGTACTTAATTATATTTATCATTTTGGCAGGTTTTAGCTGATTTTATTGGCTTACCATGTCGAGTTGCAAAAGGATGTAAATTGTACTCGAGAAGATGCATGCTCATGTCTTGTTCGATTTGCTGTGGACAGGTATATCTTATTGCTTAAAATGCTTTAATTATGGCATCCATTTGTTTATTGTTGGAACTTGGAACAAAGAACAAATGCTACTTCCCTTTGAAAATGGGAAATTTCACATTAAAGGTAACAAAAACAAGATGTACGATGCTAATAACTTATCTCTATTATCTATAGAATGTGAAGTTTTCAGTGTCTATGTTTGGAGCTAATATGTTACCCTGTAGAGAGAATATGTTAATGTTTTATTGTTCTGCTTTTACTGTATTTCTGTAAGCAACACTCCTTAAACTTTTCAATCATTTCAATTCTTTATAGTTGATGGAAGTTACTAGGAGATTTTGGTCTCTATTTTGTAACAATGTTTTGATTTATCTGTTGGCTTATAAAAAAAATGTTTGGATTTCTCTGTTGAATATTGATGGAAAATAATGTTCTTGGCTCACGTCCTTATCCTTTTCGGTCATTTCAATAGGAAATATATTAAGCAACAGAGTGGAATATGTCCATTTACTCTTCTTTCAATGTTTTTCAACATATTCATCACTTTTTTTCCCCATATTAATTTTATAGTTTTTCCTAGTAACTACTTCTTCCATCAAAATTCTTGGGACAGTATGTTTTTGGATATTGTGTAAGCTTTGAAGTATGTGTTTCAAACAATAAAAGTTTGGACGGGATGGGTGGAAAATTTTTAAAAAATATAAAAAATTATCCACTTAATCCATAAAAAAATTAAAAATTAAAAATAAAATTTATATTCTTAGTCCACAAGGGCATTTTGGTCAGTTTACTATAAAAAACGGATGGAAACCTAATGAAGACTAACGATTTTGGCTAATTTTTAGACACCTGTAAAAATCAGGGGGTATTGGTAATTTTTCAAACAACGAGGGGTACTCGTAATTATACCACTACCCACATAAAACCGTGGTGTATCTGTGCTGGTTAATATTATCCATTCGAGGTATATACAATAGCTACTTTGATCTAACATGTTCATACCACATGCCAGGGAGTATTTTATTGATCTGATTGGGAAACCAGGATGCTTATGCGAGCCAGATTCTTTGCTAAATGGTCCATCTACAATCTCAATCTCTTCACCGTTGCGCTTTCCGCGATTGAAGCAGGTGGAGCCTACAATTGATTTCAGGCTGCTGGCCAAACAGTATTTCTCGGACTTTCAATCACTTAATCTCATATTCGATGATTCTTTAGCAGGTGATTATCTGTGTAACTGAGTTCTCTTGCACAGTTGCTTGTTGATTTTTCGGTGAATCTCTCTAGCCTGCACTTGGGCTATCATATTCACAAGCTTTTCAGGTTTCTGAAATTCATTGGCCTTGCTTCAGCATTATCTGTTAACATGGTGCTATCTTCTTTTAGTTTTTACTTTGTGCATGCTACTTGTTACTTGATGCCACTACCAAGGAGCAATCACATTAAATACTTGCCAGTACAACCTTGTCTCCTTGTTTCCCACCTTACTCCTATTTTCTGTTCCCTCAACTAAGATAAGTTGGGCCTGTACCAAGTTAGGGATTCTATTTTCTTTTATTTTTATTCCTCTTCTACTTCTAAGCTCCTCCTGTCTGTCCTCCTCAGTGGCAATACTCTGTCTGTGGCCACCGAACCACCAGAACCAATAAAATCCTCCAAATAAGTCATGTCTTCTACAAGCCATTTATTTTCTGCTTAAAAGAATGTCGCAGATGAACAGTGCTCTACTTGTTGGGAGGAACCCTAGGAAGTCCATTTAATGTCGAAGGCTGACTTATGTTTTTTGGGCTCCACCTGCCCTAAAGCTCAAGTATTGTACCTTGAACTTACCCAAGTATATTGAGTCTTCTCACTTGTCTTGTAGGAGTACACGACTCAACCCAAAGTATAATTTCCCTAACGTACTTTGGGAAAGAATTGCCTCAATATCGAAATCTAATCTACTCAACCTGTCACTTTGGATATCTAAGCTTACTTTATTTTAATCATCTTTAACATGCCTGGTAGTTAGTTTTAGATTCAGCGTCATTATTCCTCATCTGGGTTTGTCAAGTTTTGAAGATTCCCTAAGAGCATTGCTTGAATTTGATTTCCTTCATCATCCTGTTGTTTTCTTTGTAATATGAAATGAGTGTTGAGATTATATAATGCCAGCATTTTCTTGGGTTCTATTTGTGCATTGGTTGTCAAAGTATTGTTTAACATTGGTAGAGATGGCGTTTGCTTTGAATGAGAAATTTTTGCTTGCATCAGTAGTAAAAATTGGTTTGTGTTGTCTAATTGTACTGGTGTTTATGTTTGCGCTATGAGTTAACCATATATTTTGGGAATTACTCGTTTTGTTCCCAAGTTTCCTCATTTGTCTCTTCAGTTTTTCAGTTGGTCAAATTGTATGTACTTCAATTGTGATGACCAATCCAGTGGATATGGTTGGCTTGAACTTGTCAGTCGAAAAAATTTTCTTATTTGTGATAGTTGGAACTGTTGTTGACGGAGGTACTGATGATTCTATGTATCCTAAACAATCAGAAAGGAACCATGAGGACAACTGGCTCTCCTCCCGGCTCAAGCAATCCAGAGAAAATTTCTGGTGTGTGCTACCATTTCCAACATAGCTATATGGGGTTCAATGAAATTTGCTTTCCATCTGCTCTAATGCTCTGGATATTGTAATTTCCACAGATATAGTCAAAGACTCAACACCTTTAAAGCTTGCCCCTCCAATCGGTCATAAAGATGTTAATGCACTGCTGAATCTTAGAGGACCCGCGAATAGAGATGCACGGTTTGGTAAGGGTGGTTTACTAGTTCCATCCACAAGTGCTGAACTGGGGTTTGATGCTGAAGATCTGAAAATTCCGTGGAGTGATCTTGTTCTAAAGGAGACAATTGGGGCAGGTACTTTCATCTGCTTGCTGCTGGAGTGTTGTCAGCATAGACTCTATTGTTATTTTATATTATGAAGAAATCACTTTCTTGTTCTTCTGAATTGTCACCTAATTATTCGACTCATTTGCTTTTGTAGGTTCCTTTGGTACAGTTCATCGTGCTGAATGGAATGGCTGCGTAAGATATATGTCCCTCTATTCAAAAGATATTAAATGTATTATTTCCTTTGATCCTGAACTCATCGTCCATCGGTTGGTTCATTGGAGGATCTACTTCTAGATACATTACATTTGTGATCAACTTCTATGATTTTGAATATTTTTCCTTTTCTTCACTGTTGGACTCCAATATAACAATTTTTAAGCTTACAAGAAATGATGCCTTCCAGGATGTTGCTGTGAAGATTCTCATGGAACAAGATTTCCATGCAGAACAGTTCAAGGAATTTTTACGGGAGGTAGGTGCTAATTCTTGTTAATCTACTCTGATCTTCCTACTTTCTTTTATTCTTTAGCCCCACTTTTTTTTCGTTGGGTTTAGGTGGCAATCATGAAAAGATTGCGCCATCCAAATATTGTGCTGCTTATGGGTGCTGTAATGGAGCCGCCAAGATTGTCCATTGTAACAGAGTATTTATCAAGGTATATGTTACTAATTTCGAACTTCAGAGTTTATTATCATTATTATATAGCTCATGCAGCGCTTTTCTAACTGTTTATGAGTTTTGCTTTCTTCTCAGAGGTAGTCTGTATAGGCTTTTGCATAAACCTGGTGCAAATGAAGTCTTGGATGAGAGACGTCGACTGAGCATGGCTTATGATGTGGTATATATTCAATTGAATTTGTTAGCAGCTTCCATTTCAAAATCAACTATCCAAGTCATCTCTCGCTCTCCACCTCTAGAATTTGTGGGCCTAGCTCTCTCACTCTGCTACATTCTGATATTTTTGGGTGATGAGTGATATTTTTGTTACAGGCAAAGGGGATGAACTATCTTCATAAACACAATCCTCCAATTGTACACAGGGACCTGAAATCTCCTAATCTTTTAGTTGACAGAAAGTACACTGTGAAGGTAAGGAAAAGGTTGTCTTCAGCCTGCATATTGCTGCATCTTGTATGTAGACCGAGGAGTTATTTTGTGAAGTTATTCCTACACTAAGTATAAAATACGGTAGTAGGCGAGGTGGATCATATTTTTTATGATAAAGAGTTAATTGTATGAAGCTTATTTGGAGTTTTCAATGGCTTCTCTTGGCAGGGAGAAATCCTTCTGTTAACATTTTTAAACCAATGCTATGCTATGTATATGTTCTGAAAGTTTCTGATTCAAAATGTTAAAGATCCTTCTCTCTCAGAAGCTCCATTTTCCCTTTGCTCCAAACTTGTTGCAAAATAAGTAGTGTGGTTTTCTTATACATCCTTCTACTCCTGTAGTTACATCCACCTTTTTGTTGCTGGCATATGTATTTTAGTTTCCTTTCTGTTTGAAACCGGTCTATATGTAAATACATTCTAGTTAAATATGCCCTTGTTCGGATCAACTTTTCTATATCGACTGGAATCTTCAATTCCTTTCTTTTGTATAGAACCTTAGTTGTGTGTGCCTGCATCAGGTTGCTGATTTTGGTCTTTCCCGTTTGAAAGCAAACACATTTCTTTCATCCAAGTCTGCAGCTGGAACTGTAAGCTTTTCTGCTACAATGTGATGCCTTAACCTTTTGCCAGTTGGTTATTTTCATTGAATAAGAGAATTTCTTTTCTTTCCTGGTAGCCTGAGTGGATGGCACCTGAAGTCTCCGTGACGAACCATCCAATGAAAAATCGGATGTTTACAGTTTTGGTGTGATTTTATGGGAGCTGGCAACCTTGCAGCAACCCTGGGGTAGCTTGAATCCGGCACAGGTTTGTGAATAGGCTTTGATATTTAAAGATCAATGAATGGTAACGTACGTCTGCACCTGCCCCCAGTTGGATCCAAGTCCAGAACAACCCTTGCTATTTGCAAAATACACTTAGGTCCTGTAGTCCGACCATAGAATAAGTTACATTTGCAGTAAAATAACAAATTTACTTATTTCTAATATATGTATAGTGGAAGAGATGTTAGTGCTATATATTTGTTCTACGTATAGGAGGAAAACAAATGTAACTTTATGGTTCAATACTTAGTCTACAAACTAAAGATGCGTCCAACGGGTGGAAGATTAAATTTTCAGAATCTTTAATCCTACGTGGATTGCGAGTGGGCCCGAGAAGCATGTACTATCTTTGCCTATGTAACCAACCTAACAATCCATCCACCCCCAGCAGAATATCCCATAAATGAAGAAAAGGGATGGAGAAACTGTAGTGAAATAGGCTGATCTTTGCCAGTTTTACCAATTGAGGTTTTTCCTGCAGGAGTCTCAGTTTCTCAAGGATTGCAGTAATAATGTTGTTTTTTGTGGTGTGTTTGGGTCCAATTGAATTGAGATATTGAAATTATTTCTTCAATCTTCTAGGTTGTTGCAGCTGTTGGTTTTAAGGGAAAAAGGCTTGAAATTCCGCGTGATATGAATCCTCAAGTTGCAGCTATAATTGAAGCCTGCTGGACCAAGTGAGTGAAATATCTGATTTCATGTGATATCTAGGTAGGGTATATTTGTCTTAGTGGGTATGATATACGGCAAATTTATCCATTTTGGTAGTTTGGTAACTCAATGCAAATCTGAGACGATTGCAATCTCCCGTATTTTTTTCATCACAATTGCATCATATGCATTTGGCTGAAGAAATTAAATTGTTTTTACTTTTTACCTTGCACCTTATACTTGTTCATGCTACTCCCTCTTCTTGTGCATGCACATTTACTTTGTTAACTTAAATGCACATTTATCAGGCTTCGAGTTTACCATAAAGTTTTGTCATAGCTTAGGACATAGTGTGGTTCATGTGAATAACTAATTTTATGTAATTAGTTACAGAAGAGTTCATTGACCAACCAATGTTCAGTTCTTCTAGAAGATAGTCTAGTTTTGGAGTTGAACATGCTACTCCTTGCTCACTTTATTACTCACTTTATCAATAAAACTGCAGCGAGCCCTGGAAACGGCCATCCTTTTCCAGTATCATGGAATCTTTGAGACCACTCATTAGATCACCTCCAACAACTCAACCAGGTCGTGGTGAGATGTCGGTGCTTATATGAAACTTTGTGCATCAGTAAGGTTCAGAATTTGTGTGCATGATTTCTTCTGATCCAGTTTCTTGGGAATACTGCTCGGATTGTAAGGTTAGTTTATCTTACAACCTCTTCATTATTACTGATCCCAGCCCTCGAAATCCTTATTTTGCCAGTGTTTGAGTGTTGTTGACTTGCTTGGACCTCCCTCTGCCAGGTCTCAAGATGATTAGAAACTCACCCTGGGAAATATTGGGCCATTTCTTAAAACCATTTTATGGCCTTCGCCAATTATCTAGGTTGCGTTGCTTCAGTCTTGTCATGGGTCTGGTGGTCGACTTGTGCATTTAAAAGGCTAATTCTGCTGTCAACAAAAGAAATTGGCATGGAAACCAAATTGTTCGTGCAGCATCTCTGTTTGTATTGTTTAATAAACTCTGTTGAGAATAGAACAAAATTTTCACTTTTAGGCCTTGCAGCACCATATATGAAAATCTCGTGTAATGCAGTCACCGACTCACCATGTTGGTCTAGTTAGGACTCAAGTGACTGGTACATGAGATGCGCATTTAAAGTATGGAAGTCTGCACATGGTCCCATATCTTCCAGAGAAAATGAGAAATCTACGTTTTCTTAAAAGATATTCGGAGAAAAATTTCAATTCTAACGTATCCACTTGATTTTCTGCAGGTATGCCCATGTACATAGTAGTTCCCATGAATGTTCGGGATTACTGGTATTTTGCATAGTTGAAGAATCTATTATATCATAGTAAAGGAACACTGAGAATCCTCATTTTCTTTTTCAAGCCATTTAAGCAATTGTTGAGCTATGTAAATCAGTCCCTGCCAGAAAGGAGTGATAAGCTAATTCTATATTTGTACTTATGTGTATTGTATTAAAGGAACTGTTTATAACAATCCCCATGGAGACTGCAATGCACCACACCCTAATTATTCGATTGTGCACCGTGCTATGTCCTATCTCTTGTTTGACAGCCTATGGCTTTTCCCTTTCTTTCCAGACCTCAAATTCCCCTACTTCCAATTTTGCATCAGTAGCTGTAGGGGGCATAAATTATTTGATTTCGGTATGATAAAACACTGTTCTTGCAAGAAACCAATGAAGCGTACATAAGTTGGATTAAGTTAGATTTGGAATTAATCACTTGGGGAAAAAAATTAATTTCATTCCTATTGTGGTTTTAACCATTCATGACAATTGATCAGCAAAGAAGCACGTAATTTTGCGTCTTTACTTTTCCTCCCAACTTTTCTGTACGCAAAATTGTAAGTAATAAGATATCGCATAATATTCGTCGCATGATTATCTTAATAATGGCCAATTCACTCTGTTCCGCTACTTTTATATCGATAAAGCCCATAAAAATATAGAATCTGTTCCATACGTTTATACTAAACATTTTATCAATTTATAAAAAAAAAATCATATATTAATCACCTATATATTTTCTGTACCAAGTATGTTTCAATCACTATTTTGCACGTGAAATATGTACAAGTCCTCGATAAAAAAAAAAGACGTATGTGATGTACACAACAATTCAATCAAAATGTGGGTTCACCTTTGGTTACAAGGTGGAGCTCAGCAGGGATTATGCAATATTATTGAGTTCTCCTCTCAGATATCTACAGAACATGCGAGCAGATAACCACATCAGCCCTTAATCAACCAACTCCAGCACTTGTACTTATTTGCAACTACAAAATGTCGTTCTCATTACAGGCCCCACTCTTCTTTCTGACACGGCCAATGTTAAATCAGCCACAATTTCTCTTACATTGCATGGCAAAGCCAGTAAATGTAAGATGGGATCCATGCAAAACACATACTAAAACAACAAATTAAGTTGAATCTTATTTAGGAAGATTCCAAAACCTAAAAGCCTGCTTCTTGCCTGGAACTGCGATCCTGCGATTATACTCAACTATCTCTATGCAAACGGTAGGGGAAATATAATATCATATTGTTGAATGAAAATAACTTGGGATTAAACTGTTAAGAGGAAAATGCGTATGCTTAAAGAAAAACTCCTTACCTGGGATATTTTGGTGGAGCGCTACACTCACGCCGCCAAATGCAAGTCCCTGCAACGTGCAAACCTGCGCTTACGCAACTTAAAAAGACACAAATTAGTAGGAAAACTTTCGCATACTAACATCATACTTGTCAACAAAGCAAATGGACAAGAATGATTATAGCAAGGAAGGAAATTGGAAAAGGTTATGCAAATAGATGATCAAACGAAAAATGAATATATAACGAATAGCATCGTAGTTTATATAGCATGCAATCAATCTGACTATCCTAGGATCCAACGGGCAGCAGAGAGAAGCCCTATCGATCCCTTTTATTGGAACTATCGTCCCTACGCTGGGTATCTTCATTCTCTATCAAAGGGATTCTTCGTCCGGCCTAATCCCAATGCCTGAGCTTCCTGCTGGCCCCAGTGAACCTATGTCCCAGACATCTGATAGTGCAACTAATTCTGGTTCATCAAAACTGTTAATAGTATTCCATAACTCGGTGGTGGAACTGGACATACCAGCACCGACTCCAAAACCCGTGCCCCAGAAACTCTCTTCCATGGCCGTACCTTCAGTTCCAGATATTGAGAGTTCACGCCCACTCTTCTCCTTCACCAAGTTCTCTGGAATTGAGACAAAATACTCGGGCGTGAAGACTGACCGAGTATCCACTATACCCTTTCCTTTAAGATGCGGATCTATGGTCCCTAGGGTCAGAACTGGTTCAGCCTGCTCTGGGGTACTAATGAAGTCATGCACCATTGCCAATTCATCTTGTGCGATATCCTCGACCTGAAAAGGCAAGTTTTTCAGTACCAAAATCTAGGTTGTCTCCCGTATCTTGTGAGGTGTGAATATGAAGTTGTTTGCCTGTGACTGGATCAGAGTCCAGGTGTGCAAAGGGCATAGTATGGCTACTCCCAAACTCATGCCGGTACCTCACAATCTGGCCCTTGGGGGTACCAGATGATCCTGCTTCATGGGCTTGATGTTTCACAAATTTTCGCATTGTTCTTGGTGAGCTAATGCCCTTTTGCTCCCCCATCTCCCGAAGACGAGCTAAAAATGATGGGTTCTGAAAAATTTTCCCCAAGAATGAAACCATCTGCTTCTGCCGTTTCTCTGCCGCCTGGAGCTTCTCATTAACCGTTTCCATATGCTGAAAGGTACCACGCTGCTGATGCTGCAACTCAACTACTTCCTGCATCATCGAACTTCTTTCTTTCCTCAGACGTTCAATTTCACCTTCGATTGCAGCCTTGGCTGCCTCATCGGATGATCCAGTCGAGCTTCCAATCTGCTGGGAGTGAGGTGCTTTCCGCCTTTGGATATTTTTCAACAGATGCCTCTGCCCCCTTATGAATCCTTCATTTGCAAACTCCCACTTATCCGTATCAATTTTGCGAAATCCCTGTATATGTGTAGATGTATCCAAAGGTAACTTTACAAATAAATACATTCAGAAACAAATTTCCAATAAGCATTCATCGTCAAGATGACTAACTTACACAAGCTCAATATCCATCAGTAAGGGGAACAAATCACGC
>JACGWL010000011.1:8401582-8508246 GCA_034509725.1 Sesamum angolense | reverse complement strand
ACATGGCTGCCCAAGCCATCAGGCTTAAGTGAAGACGTGCGTACAAATGATCAAATCAAGAGGGTTACCTTGAGACATGAAGGAACAGAGAAACTGAGCATCCAACTAGTGCTTGCAACCCCAGAACACTGAGCGGTTGATCGGATCTCTTAGGTGATCGACAACAACTGGATCAGCTTCACAGATGGATATCAAGCCTTTTGGCAAAAGATTAACAGATGAAAGCAGGAATTGAGGTGAATATATAACCGAACATTTGAGGTGGATTGTTTCTGAGTCAAACACCAATTGCTAAAGATAAGGGAAGCTGTCCATTAAAGACAAAGTGGATGACGTCTAAACTTTTTCCTGAAAATGAAAGGAGCCAATTCTTCATGAAATGTGATGAGATAGAAGTCCAAGTAAAAGCAGGCCGACCTGGAAAGTGGTTGCACAGTCTCCTATGATATACCTAGTCACCCCCTTTTAAAAAAGCTTTAATATAACCCACACCAAATTGAAAATGGCTTAGTTAGCTACCGCATAAATTAAACTACAGATATTACCACCTTTTAAGCTCCAATCCAAACTGCTCGTAATCCGAGTGTCCAGGAGCAATCAACAGTAAGGAGGATGGATGGTAGATGAATGAATATCCATCAGATGGACGACTGCTCAGCGAAACTTTGAATGGCAAAGAATCTGCCCTTGACATAGGGTTCAAAAGTCAGGGACATCAATTATCTCTAAGTTGAGTCAGAGGAGGATGAATTTTTAAAAATGCATGGCAAAAGAGGATCTGTGAGCAGAGAAGACGGAAACTTGGGGATGCAACTCTGTGTGCTAGGCTGATAGGACATCCCAGAGATATGGAAAGGAAAAAGAAATCCCGAAGATGTTTATGATATATCTGTTTTTTATGCGCCTGAGCCTTCATGGGATCTGTAGAGGTCGATCGAGGCTAGGCTACCTCAGTTAGAAATTTATATTGGATTCGATTGTGTGATAAGAAAGAAGTGATGCGAGGATTAGATTGCCTAATGGGCCATGTTGACGATAACATAAGATCCACGAATATAGCCCCATAGTTTGTTCACGGAAAGCTTTGGCCCTAGGCACCAGATTGTTGGAAATTAAAAAGCTTAGGAGCTCCAATATGAGTCTGGCCAGCTGGGCATGGGAAAAATAGCCATGACCAAATATGTACCAAGTGAACTATTATCGAGCTTCCAGAGGTAACCCGAGTAACTAACAATGCTTTAAACCAGTCGCCGGAGAGCAGACCTCATCTGGTCGAGCGCTTTTTGACGACCACGATAGGCACTCGAGTCTAAAGAAGCAACTTGGCAAGTCATGGAATATTAAGAAATCAAGGCTCATCGTCAATCCTTACCGATACCAATGCATATCTTGAGACACGCAAATGACTCTTAAGCCTCACAAGCCCTCGAAAGATTTAATCATTGCACAGAAGACAAGGAACCAAAAAAATATCATTCATAAAACTGAATTTCAAAGTAAATTTTCACTGATAATATCATTAGACATAAATGAATGATAACAAAGCATACAGACCAAACTCTCACACTAAAAAGTATTAATAGAGGGATAAGGCAAGTGTCTAATATCTGGAAAGAGCGTGGACAGTAACAGACGCTGGCTAAACAAAATCTCAGTAACTAAATTCATGATATAATTAAAATTGTATTATAAAAATGTTTTAAATGGAAACACATGAGAACATAAGACACTAGTTCCGTTTTATCAGCCTAGTGACAACAAAGATAATACCTAACTATAATCATATGCAAAGCGATAGCAGATTTGGATCTACCCTTACCACTAGGTGCCACAAGTCTGAATCTGCGTCTTATCGTGTAACAGACCTGCTCCAACTTCATAGGTAATTTTTTCATATCAAACATCCTATGAAATATTTGAGAAAACGCAAATGATAAAATTCAGTAAATCACAAACGTCAAATCAATATGAGAACAGCATGAAATATCAAACATCCAAATTTCCAAACTGTTTGGCTCGCAAATAATCAGAAGAAAAAGCACCCACAAGAGGTAAAAAGGTGAATACAATATCACATATATGTGTATTACAAATCCACCTAAAACTTAAACAAACTTACGCAATCTATCATAATATAGGTGAGGCAAATGATCTTAGCACTGAAAATGCAATACTGTAAAAGATAGTCTAGAATTCCATTTCCACCCCACATTAACTCCCTCCTCAGAGTTGATTCACAGTTCCCAGTCAAGAACATTGCGGTGCTGCCTACGGACAATGTTTGTGCTTTGACGACTGTGTTCTGAATCAAGATTTACGGCCTCAGGGCACAAGCTTTTCAAGTCACATGTTCAAGAGCAAAACATCCTATGGACCATGCAGTTAAATAACTTACTGCAAATATACCAGGACATGTCATATCAGGCCCTTTAATCTTTTCATCCCCATCTTCCATTCAAAACCAAAACGCCTGCAATCAAAGCAACTGGAACCTATATCCTGCCACCAGAATACTGCACTATATAGGACAGACTTAGAACTTCTGTACGAAACAGGCTCAACTTGTTCCATAGATGTTGCAGAACTAAACTCAAGTATTTAAAGAGAAACTTAAAAGAATATTTACAAAATGTAAAGCACAAAAAGGTCCAAGTATAACAATTTCCCGTCCTAGCAATAAAGAAATCAGCCATTGACTTCCGAAGTTATACTGCCAGTTTCGTCATCTTCAACCATCTCATGGAGTCCCACCACGGATCCACTAGTAGTCAACTGCAGCTCCTCCTTGCCTTAAATCAATACTAAGCCAATAACAATATAAGAAACAATATTTAGTTAACAAAAATACATGTAGATTACAGACTCAAGATGTAAAACTGAAAGTAATATTAAGTATTCAGAAGTAAAGTGGGGTTGTTTGACATCTAAAAAAATAGTGATCTAGAGGCATAAACATTCAAAAACTAGAATCTACACGTCTAATTATTAACAAACACGGTGTAGACAAACAAATTTACATGAAAATTCCAACCAAAATCTTTGGAACTTATATATAGGTGTAAATCATAGAGTAACTACAAGTAAGTGGAAGCAAACATAATTCATCATTACATTTGTGCATCAAGCTTAACAGTAACATTTATGATTTTTTTTAATATAACAGAAAAACTAAGAAAAAAATCGAAACAATAGCTTTCTATCCCCAGCCATGCTGAACAAAGAAAAGAAAAATTAAATCACAGTAAACAGACAAAGAAGAAATAACGCCACCAGGATAAGCCAACCAAAATGATACCTTGCTAAAGCAGGATAACTTATAGTCAAAAATACTCTCTCGAAGTTTGCAAATCATGGTCTAGAGTCCTACAAAAAAAAATAGGAAAAAACTCAGAAAGACAAAACTCACATAGCAATGAATAACATGTTAAACTTAAACATCTCATACAAGCCACATATAATAGAAATTAAGGATAAAGTTCAGCTACTTAGAAAAAGAAGACATGAAATTGTGATAACACAAGTGAACACCAAACCTCATTTCAGAGGGCTATAAAATAAAAAACAACGAGAATGATAATGAAAATAATTTCATTTGGTGCAATTGGCAAAGAAATAGTTATAACACTATAGAAAGTTATTGCAAAAGGGTTCTAACGAGACCTCAAACCATGATTGTCACAAGTCGCTGCCTTGCTCAAAATACTGAGTGATTGACGTGAAGCTAATGTCAGGAAGTTTGCTGTGAATCAGCCTAGGCGCTGTTTAACCTGAGGATACATTGCTGCAAGTAGTAAACCAAAGCGTCTTCTTAATCATAACTGAAGTGTTCTGTGGAGGCGACTCCTTCCAGGTGCCAAAAAGGTGGCGCATAAAGGGGTGTATGTGGGATCAACCTGTTTTATAATGCTTACAAAGAACCATGGAAATTGTAACATAAGAAGACTAGTTATCAAAATGATATGAAAATCAATACAATAAGCATTACTGTAAGGCACTTATCCCCTCAGAACGAAGGGTAAAAAAAATAAAAAAAGAAAAATTAGAAGTCTTCATTTATTCCGCATCTAAAATAAGACTAATTAGCAAGATAAGTTAAACACTGTGTACAGGAACTGTTATCCAACTTTTCTCTAGTAAAGATAAAAGAAAGGATATTTCAAATCTGACTAAGATAATCTGGAGGCAAGTAACTTTATTAAACCAATCACCAATAGTTCTATAACAAGTAGCTCGTCCGAATAAATAAACGAGGCATTTTATAGCCAAAACACAGGAACCTGCAAAATGAAATTTCAGGGATCAGGAATAAATACTCATTGAATTTGAGAGGCTTGTGAATAACTGAAAAACAAACCATTGGCCGAAATCATAAACACAGAAAAAAACACAATAGCGCGCTGAATCTAAAAGACAGAAAAGCCAAATATCAATACCAAACAATCCAGAGTCATATAACAGGACAGAAAAGAATAGGCAAGCCTAACATGGAGCCCATTAATGGTTCTCACCAATTGAATCTGATAAGCGGTCCAACAAAAAGCTCTCTAACATATTCTTAGATATAATATGAGACATAACGTCCATCACATTAAATGAATAATCTAAATCATTACATTGAACTGTCAAACTCTCTTTAAAAACAGAATAAAGTAGCTGCAAGAATCGAAATAAGAAAGCCTCGGCTGAAAACATATGAATTGATAACATTAGAATGTCCAATTTTATTTTTTAATCAAACCTCTGGAATTAATGATACAGTTTTCTTTGACTGAACATTATCAAACAATGACAGGCATCAACCACACAATTAAAAAGAATTTATTTCAAAGACCAACACAAGGATGTAATGACATAAAAGTCTATATTACAAGAAAAAGAGATTCAGAGCCATTCATAATGGTGTAATACAAACAAGTCTACAAATTGACAATTCATATGCCATACAAAAACAAAATAGACAAACTGCACATAGAAAGACAGCAAACCACAGAACAAGAAGCAAAAAAGAAAGGCCCAATCAATTGAAGAGAAATAGTAATATACACACAATTTATGATTCCAAACAAAATGGGAGTGCTGATCGCAATTATTTGCAAAAGAGGAAAAATATCTAGTTAAGGTTATCAACTAAAACAATTACATAAAACATGTAATGATAAATCACGAAAAGTGCCACCTACAAATAATCGACATTGAACATTATAGGTAAATGAAAAAAATAACAGAGAACTTATATCTTAGAAATGAAAATATATGCACGATGAAAAGTAGTAATAATGGTGACACTATAAAAGAATAGCATTAGACATTTCAGTTGCTACATCTTGCCTCATGGTGGATGAGAAAATTAGTTCAATAATAAATAAGAAACACAGTTCACTCGCATTTTTACACTAGTTTGTTGGGAAACAATTGCAAAATGTCAATCAGAGTTGATTGTTCGAAGATAGTCACCACATCTCAATTCAAATAGTAATAAGGAAATGGCGCTAATGTGGGATTAGAATGAATTATTTGAAACAAAAGCAGAACAGATACAAACCCACTTTCATGACCACAGTACTTTATACATATAAAAATAACTTCCATTAACCACAACTATACGGCGGCGCTAAATTATCGAACTTTTTCAATTCTAGACGTAGATCAACAATTGACTAGCAAGGTCAACTAGCGATCTGCAAGCACTAGTCGCCCAAATATCACTCAAGAGAGGAGATTCGAGAAAAGAATCACAGTCAACCTCGGAATAATTAGGCCAGCACATGGCTGCAGTACGTGCCTTCGGCCGCTATGTCATTTCCATCGCGAGAAATATTGAGTCAAAGTCAGGTTAATAATAGTGTGAGTGACTATTAGCGCAGTATCGAATAATCACAACGATGACCTGAGGCACACAGATCGTGGATATAAAGGAAGATCGTAATACAAAGTCACTCTCATATACTAGAAGCTCACTCTGTCGCGAATCGGCATGTAGGTCGCCCATTGCACGCAAAAGGCTCAGCTTGCAAGCATTGTAATCCAACAGCTAAGGATCAACCTAAATTGCCCCAACAGAATTCAAGGGCATGTGCTGTCCCATCCCTTCACAAGTTGCATCTCTCAACCCCTACCACCCCAACAAACTTTACCAGTTACAAAGGACTTGGTCTTATTCAGTGTCCCATTTCCCGTCACTTCCCCACAATTGACTTAAAGACTCTGCAACTCACAATCCTCTCTGGGTTCTTGGGTTGGGTGGTTTTCTCATTTGGGATCAAGATGCATAAGAGAGTAGAGAAGAGAAGATAAGAAACCGATCCAAAGAATTAAGATGAAACGAGAAACCACACGCAAGAGAACGATGCGATTTCAATCCTTTGATGCGGCAGGCGCATTGAAGAGTGGAGTATGGAATGGAATTGGCGCAATTCCCTGCCAACCAGTAACTGTGCCATCAAGATACCTATTGTATCTTCCCAGGGTCCGGGCCTCCCTACTCGGGCAAGCGGTTTCTATATAAACTCTCGTTTGAAGAAGACAGAAGCCGATAGAAGACTCGGCAACGAGCCATTGGGAAGAACCAACGATCCGCTGCTACCGCAGGATCAGGCGCACTTGCGCTCTGGCTTTCCTTTCACTCCAGTTGTCGCAGAAAAGAATGATCGTAGAAAAAATTCGGTTATCTGGCTCGTGCGTATTACTCTCCAATCTCCGTACACAAATATGCTCACTAAAGATCTTAAATTCAATAAACTTCTCAATTCATTCATCCTTTAACCCTATAAGACTAATCAGGTAACTCATACCAGGGAAACTAAAAAAGAAGATTTAGCAGATAGAGCTTAACATTAATTACACTATCAAGATATCAAGCACTTTCCAAATATTTGTAAACAATAACCCTGAAATATAGTTTAACATATACGAAAGAGCGACGCAACCTCTTACCACTTCTGAGCTGAGTGCTCAATAAATGCAATCATAAATTGCACAAAAAAAAAAATTCAGCGGTATTTCTATCGAGTGAAGTATTTGACAGCAGAATTAGAACAAAATCACTCAGTCTTGTTAGTCAAAGACTGAAATCGCGAGAGATTGTTCTCCAGGAGCTGTATCTCGATAATTAGGCCATATTGTAGTATAGAGGCGGAGAGAGGACGCTAGGGTGTGTTTCGAGTAGTAAGAGACTCAGAATTAGAAATTTGTGGAGATTGCCTACGATGCGCTTCCTAAAAATTAATTAAACAAGACATAAAGACGTTATGTAAATACACAAATACCCGGTTGAAAATGCGCTATATGAACGAGACCTATCTCAGAGTCTGTGGTGGCTCGCGAAAGGATTTGAATATATGCATTTGAGTCCGAGGTAATTTGTGTGACAAAGAGGAGCAGAGAGCGTAATCATTTTATAGCTATAGTCTAAAATGATAAAAAATACTTTAATTAATATCACCATGATAGATGATAATGTAGAAGAGATTTCAGTACATATAGTTATTAATAATCCGTTACTAATATTTTTTAAGTGGAAAATAAAACAAAACCAAAAAATTAACTGATAATAGAAACTGTAATCCTTGCCTTGTTTTATCTCACGGTATACTAATGAAGTAACTAAAAAGAATAGGAAAATTCATTAATATAGCCAAGAATTCACGAAAACATTTCGTCTAAATAAGATCTCAACCCCTTGTATCTATAATTATTCTCTCTACTGTTTCAGAAAGCGCATCACAACGACAACCGCTTGCTACAAAATAATCATATTTAATTCCATTGTTGTGATAGCAATTATATAAAACACAACATAGATAACTAATCTCTTGTTCGAATTTTTGCAAAATACTTCAAACCTATGAAGATATACTAAGAAAACTAGTCTATAGTCTAAAAAGAATAAAGAACACAAGCGCTAAATAGAGTTCTCTTTAGAAATTACTTTCATTACATAATGCCTGATGAATATTGTTCTAATTTGAATAACAATTATCTTATTGTTGTACTAGTTTTGTAAATTAAAAAATAATGTGGTGTACATCAGTAAAGATAAAACCTATATGCTTAAACTAGAAAAAACTATTTTGTGGCTATAGAAAAGATTGCAGAAAAAAAATCTAAGTACCTGGTACACCAAAAATATAATCAGAGTGCGCGAAGAAGGTGGCGTATTCCTAAAATGAAATCTACAATTGTAATGAGATTAATTAAAAAGATATATCAAAGAAAGTCAGCTTGAGTATAAATAAGTTTTAATTTTGTGTGATCTCCGTGTTGACACAAAGGCTTTTGCATGATAAAAAAGAAAATAGAGAAATTCAATGAACGATGTAACTGATTTAAATAAAACTTCGCATAAATATACTCAGTAAAGTCCCAATTAGCTCTTTGCATCACTGGAACAATAAGGATTCCTGTTCTGCATAAGAAATCGAGCATCGATCATGTCTTCGACATATATAAAGACCTCTGTCAGTATAGTAAATGTATAACTCCTATATATTTAATTAGCTATTCAAAATATAGCGATACGAATGCTTTTTATCTAACAAAACTTACTGCAACACATCAATACCTCAAAATTTATCTGTACTAGGTCGTAATCTTTCTTGCTAAAGGACTTGCACCTAGAACGAGATATCATCATCCAGTCGTAACCGCTAATATTAGATAGGCAGGGCTAATAATCAACATCTTCTTTTCAACAACTTAAGAAAGCAGGGGGAACAAATGATCACACAAACCAATCAATCCTCGGTGCGTACGTACAATTATGATCGTTCGAGCGGCCTCATTTTGAGTCTCTGCTCTACCCCACACACCTTAACATTAACTTCATAATGCCCTCCGTAGGTATAGGTCACACGGAGCGCGCTATAGCATGACGAAGAATGGCTAGATCTTGTTCTGAGTAGGCTCAACTACAGTGATAAGAGCAAATAGTTCATACCCCGCATAGCATCGGCGAGGTTTTCCAATCTCAGCAACTCATCCGATAATATGTCACGTACAGCGATTGTTAAAACCCCGCTAATCTTTATCTCTGAGATCCCCAATCAAGATCTCAGAGAAATACCCACCAAAAAGTATACATTGAGCATCCGAAAATCTAAAACAATGGAATATATAAAACATCAGATCGAATGTCGATGTTTACAAATTTTCGTGTCCCATTACCTTGATTCACTCCCCTAACGCAAAACGTAATACTTGTTGACAAAAGGCTTGAACTAATTCAAAGGGTAGTTCCACGATAGCGTCCTCGTTATATGGCTCTGAATTGAATTTAAATATCAAAAGGGGCAGAGAGGGGCTCTACGGCCAATGACTCCCTAAAAATATAACCCGCTAATGAAGGGCCTCGAATTGTTATTGAATCGGGATACAAAAAGGTGAGGAGCTAGTTTGCCCCACTAGCATACGTCATTGGGATTGATATTAGAGTCGACATATTGGCATGAAATAACATCTAGGATGATGTGCATATAGTATGCTGGGCCGAATTAAATCGCTAATACTAGCAATTCGGCCGCGAAGGCATCTTGACGGAAAGAATTCGTTAGTACATCTTGGCCCTATGCATACAACATTATAGGTGAACTTAGAATGGCAAAAGACTTTGCTCGAAACCCGTGTAGCGAAGAGAATTATTTAAATTTTATCTGTTTCTGCCCATAGTTCTTTCCGAGCTCTAGTGCGCTGATCAAACCGAGGTTGTACTAGTGGTCTGACCCCGATTATGAACAGGGGATAAAATTAAGAGGGTAGAGCCCCAAAGGGACTGTATATTCTATTTATGAAGCAGTATCTGGTATTAATTCTTTGTTCTCTATATATTTAATTAAAGAGGAAATCAGTCATAATATTTGATCATAGATAGATTGATCAACCTGAACACTCATATATGCTGTCTTAAATATATTTGTCTATTTTATAAAGAAGCATAGATATCAGAGAATCATGATAGTATCTCTTCATTCTGAATTCATAGAGAACTGGAGAAGTAGCAACTTGAGTGCTACTCTCCACGTGGCTGCCAGAGAGTCTTGTCCTTTTGCTTAATTTTTTACGCTCTGGTAAAAGCTAATTTATTATTGACTAGAGTCTGAGAATCACGTGATTAATGAGCACTGGTGTAGCGAGCCAAATCTCGTTTGGATGGCAATTAATATATATATAAAATCATCAATTAATTACTAGATGATTCTTGTATAGAATGTTGGCTATAAACTTGAATTAATATAAATATGAAAATATTGATATGTCATAATAATATATTATACTATGGAATTTGTCATAATTAAGAAATTTAGGCAGAAATTCACTTTTAGGCCAACAACACAAATGGTGATCCACTTCGAAACAATGCGGGCATATTCAGTGAGGATGCAATTAGACTCTGCATAACATGACTGTCAAGACGAGTCATGTTCAACATAGAGAACAGCAATGACACAATCGTTCGTGGTAGTTAAGTTCCTGTATAGATAATCTTGAATATGCGTAATAGAATTCACAAATAAGTAAGTTAATTGCTCATAGTCTACCAATTAGTCGCATTCTTTGAAAATAGCCGAATGAATAAGGGGAGAGCCAAGATATAACTATTACTTTTTCATCTAGAATTGCAAAGCATTTAGGAAAAGAGAATTCTCACGGTAATCTATTATAGTACTACAACTGTATATTGACTTCTGAACTATTAAATCTTTCCTAACAAAGTAATCCTATATATTTATAGCTAAAAGCATCTAATAATAATTCAAAAATATAGATTAACAAATAAATAAAAATGCATTACTGCATTCCATGCTTATCATAATGAATCTAAAATTTCCAATGTTAATTTAATTTATATGAAATTGTTCCTATGAAAATAACAAGACTCAATACTGAAGCAAGAGACAAAAGCATCTGATTCTGGCAACAATAAATGTCCATCGAATCAAATTAATCCTAAAAATGCGAAAAGATCTCTATATTCACACATTAATTATAGTTAATTAATATTCTTTATGGATAGAAAATTATGACGAAGTACTATATGATCCATAAGACAAATATCAAAAAAAAATTTAATTCATATACAAAGAATGTCAATTTCCTGATTATCTTGATCGGGTTTCAAATTTAAGGCTAAACAATTTCTCCCCACGCAATATATGAGATACTCTTTAGTTGGGAGAAGGAGGTAAAAGTAACCCACAAAGTCACGTATCAATCAATAGGAAACATTTATGAAAAGACATTTACCCTAATTTCGAAAAAGTCTGACAATGGCCCATCAAGAAATCCCAAAAAGATCTTCGCCGGGACTTCGAGAATCAGAAATCATTGTCATTTGTACTGAACTAAACACTAGGGTAGAGAGCGGTAGCATCTAAACTAGTGCAAAGAAATTCGATGCGCCTTAAATCGACATTGTGCCGGAGTAACATAGCCATCTTGCGCGGGATGTTCGCGAGACAACATCGTACAGGCTGGCTCACGAAACTCTATCCTGTAACCCAGCAGCATTCTCAAAAGACATTTACGATTCACTTCTCACACGCGTGCAACGACTATGCTCTTTCGTTCTTCACACAAATTTACGATCTGCAGTCACGTGGTCTACAAAATTGGAATTATATCTGTTCGGGCATCGAAGATTAAGAAGCGGAATGCTTTTCATTATTCCTCATATTGACATGTTTCGGATCAAAGTATTTGTAAACGTGCGAAAAAACTCAGACCATAGATACATGGCTATTGGACGCGCTGAGAAGAATGTCGCGAAAGAAAACGTGAACGATCCCGCCCCTACCCGCCTTAACCCCTTGCACTTTCTTAGACTAATTTCTATTTCTCGTGTCGCTGTCGTCTCGTAGGATATCCTCCAAGTCGGCACAGAATCCAGTATACACTCCAAAATGGAAAATGGCCCTGCGCCTCCATTATCGCGAGCCGAGAGACCGAATGGATTCACGCAGCTAAGACCAACGCTTTGAACTTGACCTGTGGCTTCGTTCCACTCTTACCACCTTGCCAACAATAAAGCCACACCCTCATGGATTAGCACGCTCGTTTTTAGAGGGTCCAAACTTATTCGTCCAGAAATGTCTCCCTCCTCGGTGCTAGTCTCATATTAATGTAATCTTGAGGTTGAGTGGTGCGATGATAAAGGTAAAGGACCTAAGGCAATCTTGATCCGCGACTCAGGGTATAATCCACTCTATCCAGCTTCTCACCTACCTGCCGGCCCATTTATCTTTTCCGGTGCGTAAGCCCTCAAAGGCGAATACTCCTGAAGTTAACCGTCTCTCATACGCGGAACTCAAGCCAACCGTACGCCCAAATCGAGATAACTCGACGGGAGTGCCCTCCATCCCGCGCGTTCTTTTCGGGCCTCTCTTTCTCTGTCAGATCCCGCGCCTGTCTCACGCGTATATGTCCTTAAACGTCGTCTTTTTGTTCCCTATCCTTTCAATTAGCTCCTTCATTGTGAATCTAATTTTCGAAATCAAGCGTACTGTAGTGGGAAAGAGCCCCGGAATGCGCACAGAGCCGTCCCAGGAGAGTAATGTCAATGGAGCGTGAGGCCGCGCCATGTCCTTCTTCGAGACTTCTCAGTATAGATCGATGCCACTACAAAGTCATCCTACATCCTTTTGTTAAAGACTAGTTATGATTGGTGGATGAAACCCCTATGGATGACGATAATTTCTTGGTCGTGGCGGACTGGGCAATCAGCTGTTGGGAGGTCGTGGGACTCCTTGTCTCTAGATATGGTTTAGTCTTTCGCGGAGAGCATTGCGAAACACGCCTCAAAGGAGAAATTTCAAGCAAACTAGTTAGAAAGAAAAAATACTCCTTCTATTGATGTGCGTTCGACCTCTCTAAACTATTGGGCTTATATTGTCAAATGTTTAATATAATGAACATAGCAATGGTGCTTAGGCGCTGGGTACTCTTAAAGATTTCCTTTTTCGCTTATGGGTCTTTTTGCTGTATGAGGTGCTTAGTACATTCTTAGCATTCATGTTAGTTTTTTTTCATCTCTTTTAAATTGTTACTTATATTTTTTTGGGAATTCTTTTCTTGTAAATTTTTGATTTCCAAATTAAGATACACTCATTTTTGCACTACATTACTTCGCGTTGGTGATGTCAATTTCAGAAATTTAGTCGGTTTTGTTATAGGAGAAAGGTCCCATGCCAATAAGATAATTCACTGATTGGTACGTAACATGACTTCATTTCATACAATTGAGCCAGGACCAGATTCATGAGTTGAACAATTAAGAAAGCTAGATTCACACCTGAACAATATGTTACATAAATGGTCTGTTAATATTGTGTTGTTTTAGGGTGGTTGTTTGTTTCTTTTTTCTTGGTGACAATTCAGCTGGTTTTTAATGTAATTGTAGAGTATATGCTGAGATCCAGTAACTAAAGTAAATTAGTTCTTAGCAAAATAATCCTCTACAACCACTCTCACTACAATAACAAATCATAATAATGGAAGAATTGTGAGGAGCGCTGTTCGTTCTTCTCCACGTGCATAAGAGCTAAGAGAATTAAGCTCATGCACGGAATTTGATAAGACGTTATAATTGAAGGACTGTATGTGCCTTCATCGCAAATACTCTTGGTGCAAATCGTAAAATATGGTGGTCACTGCGTTGATCAATATTTAGTGTTTGGAGCCGGTGATTTCGGTTGGATTTGTTACATACCTCTAGCAGAATGTTTTGAAATTGATTCTAAATACCGAACCTATAATAACACGCAATTGGTGAAAGATTTGAAGCGTTTTGTGTAACGTCTTAGATCCACCTATCTGAACCGAATAAAAGCTATATGTGCAAATTTGTTTCTGGACCTGTTATTAGATATGGACCTTGCCTAATCGTACCTCTTTGGGCGGATACAGTATGTCAACCAAATTTATAATAATGTAATAGAGGAATTTCCGGGCACAAAATTGAATACGGTAAGTGGAGTTGCAAATCATAAGGTGCGACTTCATATCGGGCCCAGGCACGTGTGATTGATTTGAAACATATCTGATTAAATGCGTATAAAGCACCTCATCAGCAGAGTTGGAGGAAGTTTCAGACTGATTTCAACGGATACATAGAGGCTACCAATGTTCATATAATTGTTGCGCACAGAGAAAGGAGAAATCATGATACGCGGCTAATGGGAATGATGTAATCTGATTGAGGCAAGGAATTTTAGAATTGCTCAGCACGAGCAGAGTGGGTCCCTTCTAGCGATGGAAAAGTTTAAATTGTAGTAAATAACTAGCCGAGCCGCGAGAGGAGAGACGCCCAGTAAAGTCGAGATGGTCATCTTGGGGAAAAGTTTTTCGAACCTCTCAGACTTTCTAGCTCGGAACTACTTCCGGGAGATGGGAGCAAAGGAGACGCCATAAAATGATACGAATTTGCCAGAAAATATGATGTGTAGATACGCCCAACACGCGCATGCAAAGAGAAGGATCTGGTGAACTAGCCATCTAGCTCCTCCAAACAGAGGGCGCATGAGATGTGGCTGTAGACAAGGCCTACGGGGCTATGACTAGTAAGAGCGCCTAGTTCATTCCTTCACTAATCTCCACTTGCAATCAAGCGCGCCTCGGAATGTCTTCGGATCCAGTACATCACGTCATAACAACTTTTTCCATATTGGCGACCACGGGTCATAATGATAAATATGTGGAGAGACCCTAAGAATTTGGTACGAAGAACTTGCCTTTTCAGGTCGAGGATATCGCACAAGATGAATGTCGATGACAAAAAATGAGGAGTACATTCTTTTCTAATATGTTAAATTTAGATAGCACACAGAGCGGAAAGTACATTGAGACCAGGTATCTAGAATCGAAAAGGACCAAATAATAGAAATATCCGTAAGAATGTTCTTAATATGAGACGAAAGGGGTATATTGGATAACTCGTGCAGGCAGCTTTCCTTCCTTTTAGTCAGAGCCGAAGCTACTAAGGACTAGTAAAGTTATTGTTTGTCCAATTACCAAGAACTTGGGAAGAGAACGAGTCGGGTCGGTGACTCTTACACTTACAAATAGCTTGAACAGAGTGTGAAAGAAGCAAGTGAAAGAGAATGTTAATTCATTGAAGGACAAGTAGTGGCACGGTGCTTAGGTATAATTTCCAGGCCAGAAACACTCCTTAAAATCAGAAGTGAGTTCGAAACAATCAAAATTAACTAAGTGGCTCTAGACCTAAAACAGCCATCTGCCGATATTGTCACCCTATCCAATAATATCTCTGGAGAGACAGTACGATTTGCACCGGAGGGCCATCAGGAAAAAGCTCAGACTCAATTGGAATGTAGGCGGAACGAGAAAATCCCCTTTTGAATAGAGAATGAAGTACCCAGCGTAGGAAACGATAGTATATAAAGGACGGTGGGGCCGATAGGCTTCTCATGTCTGACACTCTGCTTCCACTGCTTTGTGATCGAGGAAGATAGAAAAACAGAATTATATGTAACGCCTATATAACACCCAACTGACGTATATATGCAAGAAACTTATACTTCACCTTGCTGTAATAATTCTCGTTGTATCGATGACGAAATGCTTCCGCGAACTAGAGCGCGTGGGTCGGAGTCGAAATTCTGGCAGCTTTCTTGTCCTTAAAATGGATAGCCAAACCGTACCATAAAATTCCCTTGTCCATTTGCTGGTTGGACAAAAGCTTAGAATTGATTAGTAATGCGCAGGTTATTTCTAAAACCACTTTTGTGTACATACTTCTCAGATTTGTGCCGCAATCTGCAGGTGGTAGATATGAAGCCGTAGCAGGACACATGACAAGGTTATCGGCCGGGTGTCGCTATGTGGACCTGGCTACCTTGAAAAATCAAATACCAGTGTAAGCAGCTTCTTTAAGCCAAGCATTTCCGTGAAACCAGGGTATTACATCCCAAGTTATTTTCCATTCCGCATGATCGCAATATTTCACCGCTAAATCAGTTGCGATAGTACAGAATTTGTGTAGGACGATATGAAAGCATATCTGCGAGAGAGACGCAATATTTACAAACGCAAAGAAGCAGGCTTTTTAGGTTTGTGATCTCCTTAAAATAGACTAACTAATTTTAGGGTACATGTTTAGAGAGGCTGGAAACGATTTGCATGTGCTAATCCGTACTGATACCATTATCTACTGGCTTTAGCAATCGACAATTCACGCAGAAAAATAAATATAAGCGGGCTGATTCAGTCTTAAGGGCCGTGTCAAGAACGAGATATTGGGCGCCTTGCTTAGAGCACACGTCATTCTGTCGAGATGCTTCCAATAAGTCATACGCCGCTAGAGTAATCGGAGTTTGTCTGGGTGGCCTAATAGAGTCACAGGGCTAGTATTAGTTTGGTCTCTGCTTTCGCATTGCCTCTATTTGTGAGAGAAACTCTATAATTTCTTTCGCATAATCCCCTGCTGAGTGTCATCGAATTACGTAAGCGAAAAGGAACCCACATACTTCATGACTATATGAAATTAGGTCTGCTGTGTTTTGTTAGTACAATCGTCGATGTAGATTTCTTTTTAAGTTAGAGGCCAACTTCAACATTACTCCACACAGATGCAAAATAGGGAGGCGCTGGTGATATAACATAACTATGGAGATAATACATGTAAGAAAATTTATATTTGGTCGTATTTATACATACTTTGCTTTTTTCGTCAACTATAATTAGTAAACGGGTGATATAATAGTGAAGATACTTATCTTATGGACATAAGCTTTATTGGTAGAATATTCCCTCATAATGCGGCCTTTACAACTGCGATCACAAGAACATTAAACGCTAAAGCGACGAAGAGATCCGCTAATTGGTCGAGATATAAGATGTGACAGAAATCAAACGACTAAGCCTGAATACTAATCGCCGAGTAGCGGAATATACTTGCAAATTTTTCTCTCGCGTCAGAAATAGGTGGAGTCTGAGGATATAAGTAAGATTTAGGAAGCGGGCAATAACAATTTACGCTCAAACAGGTCTTCTGATCGCATCAAAAGCGTAGGTGCGCCAATAAAATGGAGTTAAATAAAAACTAACAAAACAAGCACAATAAAAATTACTTCTCATTCTCCCCTTCCCCACTAGTAGTAGCATATAAATTTCATACAATATAGTTCTGAAACTTATCGCCGAGATGTAAGTTGCATAAGGGAACTTACATTGGGTTCTTGGCAGGAACATGCTATTGTTTTAATTCAATACCGCACACGGAAACGATCGATAATATGATCAGAGCCGAGGCACGAGGTCACCCTATAGACGACGCAAAATGGAGAGAGGAGGCGGTAGTTTTATGAAGCTCGGAGATAACCAAAAGGGAAAAGCCCCTAGGCTTACAAACGAATAGATAGACATGTAAAGAACGGAGCACAATCGTTCACTAGCCACTGTGTAAGGGTTGGGACTGTCCCATTAGCATCCTTCACACCCAAAGGCAATTGTTATAAAAACCGAGGTTACCTATTTAAAACATACATAAATTAACACATGTTTTACGCAATTTTGTTCTGCTCCACTCCGACTAGCTCAACAAGAAAACGGATTGACAAGCCACGCGAGAGGCAGGAACGGAAAGAAAGAGAGATGATGAAGTAAGCCGCTCAAATTCATTTTGTACGGCTCTATTGTTGTATTCGTAGAGCTTCAAGAACCTGCGCGCTCTATTAACAATCTCTCATGGAGGTAAGGACTGTGCTCATCCATCCTCAACCACATATCCCGAGCTCCTAAATATTTTACCAGTATCTGAGGTTGCCACCCTGCCGTATTCTCTGATAGAATCTTGTTATGTGAAGGCCTGCTCTTTTTACACGTCTATATGTCTTTGAGAGTCAACCGTAAGAAATCATATACACTCACGCTTACTTTGCCAATTTCTTACTGTGCCTCAGTAGCCTGTAGGGCTAATAGATTATGTTATGCCTTGCATGTCGCGCCTAATCGGATCCTACAGAAAACATCGCGGTTGGCTGACTATAACAGAACCAATGACTCAGCGGCATAAGTGTTCGGAGATTATAATATTAGATTTGGAATATAATCCGACGTTTCGGGAGAAAGACAAAACAGATTGACGTAGAATGGATTCCCTCTGTTAAATAGTACTTGGATATAACCATTCATGACAACCCTTAATCATTCGCCTTAATGAAGGAAGTTATACAAACATCTCTATTCAATGCCGTACGCCCCGCATGTTTCTTATTCTAAAATCTTACGCCTCCGGAAGTTCGTGCGTTTAACCGGCAAAATTAGCGAGACGGTCAAGTTAGTAAGAAATACTATTGCGCAACATAATAGTGAAAGGATGAGGGGAGCCTCTACCCGGCATGAAAAAGCGTTTAGTGCTTCTTCTCAATAAAATCGCTAACTGGGCCTAAATATTTCGCGATATATCTGTTTCCGGAGTTTTCCGAAGAGTACAAATAGTCCACATTCCCCATGAATTAGATAAATTAACCTAGAACTGGTTTCGCATAATGTCCACACCCTTTAAGAGAACGATGAGAGAAGGTTCGATGTTATTACGCCAAAAGAATTTCCTAATACCATATAATAATAATAGTATCAACTTGGCATTCGTATTAATAAATTTATCGCGTAACAAAGGAGAACGCCATTCTATCTTGAGCAAATCACTAAATCGGATCCCCGAACGTGCATGAAAATGAGGCTGACTTACGTATAGGAAAGCGAACTCTATCGCATAAAGAAAAAAAAAAGAAACAGAGAAAGGTAAGTGGTGCGCTCGAGGAAGGACGGGAGAACAGTGGCAAACATCAAAAAAATGAAGTGGGTTCATTACCTCCTCTTACTGGGACGAAACAGAAGCGTCGCAAGCCTCAGCAGGTGATCGTATGCACTAATTATATAATAGAAGTTTCCTCTCAGATTTACAGAAGCAAACATGTCAGAAGCAGGAATACCTTTCCAAATTCTTAGTATTTTTTTACACTATAAACCCTCAACCTCCATGATCAACTTTTGTATTAATTTGCAACTACAAGAATGATGCTTTGCCTAACTTACGAAAACGAGCGTCCTTCTAACTCCTTCTTTCTGAATCTGCCAATGTTAAATCAGCCTTTTTCTCTACATTTTTTTATTTTTCTTTACTCATTGCATGGCCAAAGCACAGATTTAAATTGTAATGATTTGTGATATTCCTCTAGGCGGGGAACCTATCACCCACCTTCCACCTCATCATATAACTATCCAAGCGATTAGAATGCTCTCTTGATCAGTCTCTTCAATTTGAGACGGCCAGATGACCATACAAATTACTATCGAATCACCTTATGTTAGCCCTGCCCTTCTGTGAACCTGATCTCTCCTCCTGTATCTTAGCTCTAAGTCGCAGAGTGTGCACCCAACTTCACTAATCATGAAGATCTTCTTCACATCTCTCTATATCTATAGCTCCTATCATCATTACTCCTTTGCGTGAATCTCAGTCACATACAGCAACTTCGAGCCTTATTGCAAAAATCAGAGCTCTCATTATACTCACACATAATGAGGAGTTCATATGCCCCGTTAAGAGGCTATGACTTATGCCCTTAAGAAAAAATTACCTTACCGTGGGATATTTTAGTGGAGGTACCCCCATCTCCCCACGCCGCCCAAATTGCAAGTCCCGACGTGCAAACTCTGCGCTTACGCAACTTAAAAAGACAAAATTAGTAGGAAAACTTTCGCATACTAACATCATACTTGTCAACAAAGCAAATGGACAAGAATGATTATAGCAAGGAAGGAAATTGGAAAAGGTTATGCAAATAGATGATCAAACGAAAAATGAATATATAACGAATAGCATCGTAGTTTATATAGCATGCAATCAATCTGACTATCCTAGGATCCAACGGGCAGCAGAGAGAAGCCCTATCGATCCCTTTTATTGGAACTATCGTCCCTACGCTGGGTATCTTCATTCTCTATCAAAGGGGATTCTTCGTCCGGCCTAATCCCAATGCCTGAGCTTCCTGCTGGCCCCAGTGAACCTATGTCCCAGACATCTGATAGTGCAACTAATTCTGGTTCATCAAAACTGTTAATAGTATTCCATAACTCGGTGGTGGAACTGGACATACCAGCACCGACTCCAAAACCCGTGCCCCAGAAACTCTCTTCCATGGCCGTACCTTCAGTTCCAGATATTGAGAGTTCACGCCCACTCTCTCCTTCACCAAGTTCTCTGGAATTGAGACAAAATACTCGGGCGTGAAGACTGACCGAGTATCCACTATACCTTTCCTTTAAGATGCGGATCTATGGTCCCTAGGG
Organism: Sesamum angolense; assembly: GCA_034509725.1. Lineage (NCBI taxonomy): Eukaryota > Viridiplantae > Streptophyta > Magnoliopsida > Lamiales > Pedaliaceae > Sesamum > Sesamum angolense. The sequence goes on along the minus strand of JACGWL010000011.1, from coordinate 8,487,942 downwards.
TCAGAACTGGTTCAGCCTGCTCTGGGGTACTAATGAAGTCATGCACCATTGCCAATTCATCTTGTGCGATATCCTCGACCTGAAAAGGCAAGTTTTCAGTACCAAAATCTAGGTTGTCTCCCGTATCTTGTGAGGTGTGAATATGAAGTTGTTTGCCTGTGACTGGATCAGAGTCCAGGTGTGCAAAGGGCATAGTATGGCTACTCCCAAACTCATGCCGGTACCTCACAATCTGGCCCTTGGGGGTACCAGATGATCCTGCTTCATGGCTTGATGTTTCACAAATTTTCGCATTGTTCTTGGTGAGCTAATGCCCTTTTGCTCCCCATCTCCCGAAGACGAGCTAAAAATGATGGGTTCTGAAAAATTTTCCCCAAGAATGAAACCATCTGCTTGCCGTTTCTCTGCCGCCTGGAGCTTCTCATTAACCGTTTCCATATGCTGAAAGGTACCACGCTGCTGATGCTGCAACTCAACTACTTCTGCATCATCGAACTTCTTTCTTTCCTCAGACGTTCAATTTCACCTTCGATTGCAGCCTTGGCTGCCTCATCGGATGATCCAGTCGAGCTTCCAATCTGCTGGGTGAGGTGCTTTCCGCCTTTGGATATTTTTCAACAGATGCCTCTGCCCCCTTATGAATCCTTCATTTGCAAACTCCCACTTATCCGTATCAATTTTGCGAAATCCCTGTATATGTGTAGATGTATCCAAAGGTAACTTTACAAATAAATACATTCAGAAACAAATTTCCAATAAGCATTCATCGTCAAGATGACTAACTTACACAAGCTCAATATCCATCAGTAAGGGGAACAAATCACGCTACAACTAATGAGACCAGTACAATTTTACATCCAAAAATGAATTCAGTGAAGGACATTACATTCATAAAGCTTAGCAAATGTCACGTCAGAGCTTAAATTCTACCTGTGAAGGAGACGGACACTCCAATTCCAATAGTTGTTTGGTGGAGGTGGTTGGTTATTGTGAACCAGATTTAGTATCTCAGCATTACTCTACAATACTAAAACAAGTCTGATGCATCACCAAGATTCAAAGAACAACACCAACCTCTAAACACAATTTTAATAACATTTCCACTAGAAAATGTGATCTAGCAAATATGATGAATTCTCATGATATGAAAATGAATCAGGTACATAGTTTCTGTACAAACCGCCTCCCATTTCTACAAATTACATCACCAAACAGCAAGTTTTTCAAGAATGTAGCTTACATGGAAACAAAAAAATTTACAAGAAAAGAATCCAAAAAATAAAAATAAAAATAAAAAGAGAGAAAAACAACAACATAGGAGAAAATGACAAGAACAAAGCAAATAGCCCAAACAAACATAAAGAATCGTAGATATACAGACCAAGAGCATCCTAGTGATAAATTAAATTAATACCCACATATGTATTGAGCTGACGAACAAAGCTTGAGAAATTGTTGTGCTTGAAATTCCTTGGCAATATCATCCTCGAAAACTCTAAAGGATCCCACACCACAAAGCTATTGCCCTTCGCACCCAAGAAATTATCGCATCCAATGAAGGGTCATCCACCAAATCAAAAGTTTTGGACAAGAATGGTGGGATTGGAGTCTCATACAAGGACTCCAAAGGCTGCGGAACGCCCATTAAACTCTCCCGCCGCTGCGCTCCCGGGCTCATTTCCCAACACGGGTTTGGATTCAAATTGAGTTTCAAAAGAATCGAAGCTAATGAAAGGAGAAAAAGGCGGCGGTTCGGGAAACGGAGACGCCGTCGACAGAGGCAAAGCGAAAGACGGCGGAGTTGGAGGCACCGTCGTATGTGGCGGTGGCGGTCGTATGGGAGTTGCTTCAGGCTCGCCACCGGAAGAAAAGGGCGGCGGCGGAGGTGGAGGATACTGATTATCACTATCATCAGAGTCCATTACAATTCCTCGCACTGCGAGAGTGATTAATTAGTGACTGAACGAGGTTTTCTGCGAAATTTGGAGCTGAAACAGAGAGGTAATCCAGGTGGGTTTCTGCAAGAAGATGAAAAATCTTGGGTAGGAGAAAATTGGTCGGCGCTATGAGGGCGGGCCTGAATATATACGTATCGCCGACTGAAAACCCACCCACCGAAAAAAAAAATCAAGAAATAGGCGTAAGGCGGTGGAGGGATGTCGTTGCCTCGCATCTTCCTCAGCTCCAATAGCATTATTATGTTCGAGTTTCACTGCAAATACTTGTCCAACAAGAAAAATCTCTCTCACACACACACACATATAATGCAATTTGTAGACAGTAGTGACGATGGTTTTGACGGGGGGAACAGAAGACAAGTGGGGTCCAAGAAGACGAGATATTTCTTGGGATTTTGGGTACAGATGTGGTCCAGCCAGACAATGTTCTTCGCGAACAATCCAAGATTGAGCTTTTACCGCACTGTTTGGGGTTTGATTCATGATGGGTTCTCCTCGGTCTCAGCCAATGACATTTTGTTCGAAGTTGGGGAAGATCTTTGTTGGGATTCTGAGGGGCCATTTGTCAGACTTCTAAATTAAGTAACTGCTCAATGTGTTTTGTTTTACGGAATTGGGGGTTATTCCTTCTTTCAAAGACTATATGGTGGAGAAATTTTAGTTTAAATTGACGTGGATCGAATTTGAATTAATATAATATAAATATTTATATTTGTAATGTAATTAGTCTATATTTATAAAAAATAATTAATTATATAATAAGTGTGATATATTTATTTTGTGATTAATTTGATTCGATGAAATTTAATTTGAATCAGAATGTTTCCCATATGATTTTTTATTCAAAAAATTCATATAAATTAAATTAAATTGAATTAAATTCATGATAAAATAAGCATCATATATTTTTGTTATATGATTAATTATATTTTTAATTATATATTAATTATACTATAAATATATTTTATTTATAAGATAAATTATTTAAATTCGATCAAACCCAATTTACTATAAATTCCTGGAATCTTTTTTCCTAAATTGCTTTAATTCCTGAAAAATATGTTATCTTGGCTTGCGCCCTTATCATTTTCGCTAGTTTTTCAAAGAATGCGAGCTATTGTGACTCGTGGGATTACTATGTGTTTCGGCTTTCAAACTTACTACAACTCCACACGAATTGTTGTCATGTGTCTATGTTGCGTATTATTCATTTGAGATATGTATGATTATGCTACTCTGATCTAACCATGTTCGTATAACATGTGTTGGCAAATTAATTTTGCACCCAATTAAATAATGACAAATGTCATATATATATATTTTTCAATTATAATATTTTCTATTTATATTTTGAAATTTACTAAATTAATTTCAAGTATAAATAGTTAATTTAATTGATATTTTGATATATATTTTTCCATCAAATCAATGGCCGACAAGTGTCAAAATGAAGTATTTCAGCCAATCAAATAATGCTTCGCAGTAAAAAATTTCAGCCAATCAGACCGCGCCACGTGGAGCAATTGCATGTACGCTCCAATCAAATCAAGACAAATATTGATTGTATTTATCTCTTTATAAAATGCAAATATTAAAGAGATAATGTCAAATTGATCAATCATATTATATCAAATATATGATGTATTTATTTCTTTAAATTAAATTATAAAGAGATAATACCAAAGGTGTTCAAGTAGATCACAACTCTACCTCTTTGACACCTATATAAATGGGTCCTTACAACCCCATTTGACACACAGAGCTCGAGAACGAAGAGCAAAACAGATAAAAATTATAAATAATTCTCTCTACACGGTTTTTCAAAGCTCAATAATATTCAAAGGCGTTCAAGGCAAAGATCGAGTCTTTCGTCAAATGTGCGCCACAAATTATAGCGTTTAATTCGGGATTATATGCACAAAATCCTCGAATTAACTTCATAAATATTCAAATATCATCTCAAGACGATTCAAGTGGCAAATCCACTTTTAAATCATCAAATTCCAATCAAGACTATAGCGTTTAATTCGGGATCATTGGCGAAAGCCTCGAATTAATATTATATAAATTCAAATTCAAGACAAAAGGAGATCTACGTGGAGATTACCCTTTGAATTAGTCAAATTTGTCAAATATATAGTTTGGAGGGAATAATCAAGGGATAGAACAGAGATTGTACTCACATTGATATTTTAATCCAAATATTTTTATTTGTGATAATTTATTTGTGTTTTAATTTTTCAGACACGATAAAATTAGCGCTCACAACATAATAGGGATTATTTTATCGATCTGAATGGGAAACCCCGATGCTTATGCGGGCTAGACTATTTGCTACATGGCTTGTCTACAATCTCAATCTCGTCACCGTTGCGCTTTCTACAACTGGAGCTATAATTGATTTCAGGTTGTTGGGCAACCAATGTTTCTCAAAGTTTCAATCACTTAATCTCATACTCGACGAGATTAATGTTTGCTATCATGTTCCAAGCTTTCTTAAAGTTTTGAAGTTTGTTAGCCCTGCTTCAATATTAGCTGTTACATGATGATATCTTTTTAGGCTGCAATCCTGAAAAGATTACGCTTCCAGATATTGTATTTTTTATTAATGTTGTAATAAGACTACCATTGTGACACAATATTTATCGAGTATACATTACTAATAATACGAAGCTTATTTCAAGTTTTCAATGTCTCTTTCTTGGCAAGGAGAAATCCTTATGTGTTCACATTGTGAACTAATGCTTCACGATCTATATTTTAAGAAAGTTTTTAAAAATGTCATGAAATTTTTCTTTTTTCTTTCCAAACCTTCACCGTCCCAAATAAATTTATTTATTTTCAAAGCTTCATTGTCTCAATAAATCCATAATTGTAATTTATTTTTTGTATCTCACCTTACTTCGCATTTTTTTTGTCCCACATACTTATTTCTTTCGCATTTTTACACACCACAAATAGTTTCTTTTCACATATATTTTTTTATCTTCATCTCACACCACATTATTTTTATATTTACAAGAACTACGTACAACAATAACTAATTTATTTAAAAAACATTCAAGCAATTAAAAGTACTTGAAAACTCTATACCTTTTTTTTTATTTTTTATTTGAACTACTTCTTAGAATCTCAAAAGTTGAAGCTATTTTTAAGAAACTCACAAAATTTTTTTTTTAATCTAAAAATGGATAAATATTTTTTTCAAGTAGTTGCGGACGCTTTCTTAACAGTAGAGAATAAAAATAAGGGTTAAGTATAATTTTGAGACACTTTTCAAAATTTTGGAAGCATATATTATATGAAATTTCCATATTTCTTTTTATGTTTCTCATTTTGAGGTATCTTTTGAATTTTTTTTTATTTATTTTCCACTTAAAAAATATTACTAACTTAAATATTAAAGTACTGACATTCAAACTTCTCAACATCACTTGTCTTCATTTTTCACATTAGGACAAGCTAAGAGTTAGCCCAGCCCACGTTGGACTTCCTCGGCCCAAGATATCTCATCTCCTCCGGCCCACTCGGACAACGTTAACGTCTCTTTTTCACACCGGGCCTTTGCTTTTCATCGTCTTTTTACTGTAAAATTGGGCGCGTCGTCGGCTCTTCCCAAAATCTCAATCGTCGTTCGACCCCAAAAAACCCTAGCCCTCTCTCTTTCTATCTCTGGCCTCTTCATCGCATACGCCCGGAGACAAATTCGCGAGTTGTAGTCTATGATACGAGCTTGATATTTTGTTACTCTGTGTAGCTTCGGTTGTACCGCTGGAATTTTTTTTTTTTGTGTGCATATAGATTCCAATTTGGCACAGTCGAAGTTAGGGTTTCGTGGTTTTGTAACTTTTTTGGGTTATTTTTTCAATTGGAAGTGCTTTTGATACTGATTAGTGAATTTTGTTAAGATTTCTGTAAATCGTTCTTTTTTTTCCCTGGAGTACTGTACTAGTATAGGGTTAAAGATGAATAATTGAAGTATTGGTTTAGGGTCTTTGTGATTTGTGGTGGAGATGGAGAGTACCCGCAGACCGTTTGATAGATCTCTTTCAAAAGAACCGGGACTGAAGAAACCCAGGCTCAGTGAGGACCCTGTAGCAGCGGATCGTATCTCCAATGGCCGTGCCGGATTCCCTCAACGGTCTGCAGTTTCAAACTCTGGCGGTGGAGGCCCGAGACCCCTGAGGGACAGGGATTCTGAGAGCACAGATTCTGTGCGGGGGCCCTACCAACTCCAGTCCGGTCAGCAGTTGCATCAGGAGCTGGTGACTCAGTACAAGACTGCGTTAGCGGAGCTGACTTTCAACTCGAAGCCAATAATAACTAACTTGACAATTATTGCTGGCGAGAATTTGCATGCGGCCAAGGCCGTTGCAGCCACTGTCTGCGCCAATATCCTCGAGGTGACTGTGATTCTTATCTTCTGCCGGTAGTACTTACTGCAATGTGACACTAGTCAAATTGTAAAGATTTATAATTGTATAGTTGTGGTTAATGGAGTTATTTCCTATAATGATAAAGGGGTTGTGTGTCAGAAAGTGCCAGTTTGTATCTTTTTGCTTTTGCTTCAAAATTCATCTAATCCCACATTAGCGCCATTTCCTTTTTACTATTTGAATTGAGGATGTTGATGACAATCTCTGAACAATCACTTGATTGACATTTGGCTAATTGTTTCCACTAACAATACTAGGATAAAATGCGAGTGAACTGGAATTCTATTATTATGTGACTAATCTCATCCACCACTGAGGCCAAAGATGTAGCAAGCTGAAATGTAATGCTTCTTTTATAATGTTTGTCACCAATTACCTACATTTGTTCATCGTTGCATTATATTGTCATTTCTTAAGAAAAGTCCTGTTATTTTTTCTTTACCTAAATGGTCAATGTCGAGTTTATTTGATACTGGTGCACTTGATTTATCATTACCATTGTTTTATGATTGTTTAGTTGTATAACCTAAACTAAAGTTCCTCCTCAATTTGCACATAACTGATCAGCAATGCCATTTTGTTTGAATCATACAAGTGTGTGTTATACTTCTCTTCAACTGAGGGCTCTTCTTTTGCCTCTTGTTCTGGGGGTTTCTGCTGTCTTCTATGGTGGCAGTTGATCATATTTGTTGTTGTATGGATGAATTTTCATTGTAGACTTGCTTGTATTACACATTATAAGGGCACTGAATCTCTATCCTTGTAATATAGCTTTTAGTCGTCATTACATTCCTTGGGTCTTGAAATAAAATTCTTTTAAGGTGTGGTTGATGCCTGTCATTGTGATAATTGTTCAAGGTCAAAGAAACTGTACATTCATTCATGAGTTGATTAAAATAATTGGACATTCCAAGGTTATCAATCATAGTTTTCATGTCCGGCTTTCTTATGTGATTCTTTCAGCTACTATTCTGGTTTTTAAAGAGGAAGCTGACAGTCAGAATGGTAAAGATTGAATTATGCATTTAATGGTGATGGCTTATGTCTCAAATTATCGAAGAAAATGTAGAAGAGCTTTTGTATGGACCGCTTATCAGATTCAATTGGGAGAACCATTAATGGGCTCCATGTAGGATGTTGCCTATCATTTTCTGGTCCTTGTATAAAACTCGGGATTTTGAAAATTTGATATTTGGTTTTCTGTCATTTAGCTTCCGTATTTTTTTTTTCTGTGCTATATGTTTTGCCAATTGGTTGTTTCAGTTATCACAAAGCATCTCCAAACTTCAATGAGTATTATGCCTGATCCCTGGAAATCATTTGCAGGTTCCGAGTGAGCAAAAACTGCCTTCGCTATATTTATTAGACAGCATTGTGAAGAACATTGGGAGGGATTATATAAAGTACTTTGCCTCCAGATTACCTGAGGTCAGATTTTGTAAATATCTTTTCTTTCTTATCTTTACTAGAGAAAAAGTTGGGTCAACAGTCCTTGTACACGTGTATAACTATCTTCTAATTAGTCCATTTTAGATGGGAATAAATGAAGACTCCTAATTTTTCCCTTCTTTCTGAGGGGGAAGTGCCTATGTAATGCTTTCTTGTATTGATTTTTCCATTATCATTGATAATTGTCCGTTTCATGTACATTTTCCAGGTCTTTTGTAAGGCATATAAACAGGTTGATCCCACCATACACCCTGGTATGCGCCACCTTTTTGGCACCTGGAAAGGAGTCTTCCCTCCACAGACACTTCAGATGATTGAGAAGGAGCTTGGATTTACTACTGCAGCCAATGGTTCATCCTCAGGAACAGCGCCTAGGCCTGATTCACAGGCACAACGTCCTGCACATAGCATTCACGTAAACCCCAAGTATTTGGAGGCAAGGCAGCGACTGCAGACCAACAAGGTGAGGGTCTCGTAAACCCTTTTGCAATAACTTTCATTAGTGGTGTAACTATTCTTGCCAGTTGCCACCAAATGAATGTAATTTCATTATCATTTCTTTGTTTTTTAATTATAGCCCCTCTAAAGTGAGGTTTGGTGTTCACTTGGTTATCACAATTCATGTCTTCTTTTCTAAGTAGCTGAACTTACTCTTAATTTTGCCATTATATGTGGCTGTATTGAGATGTTTAAGCTCTGAACAGAGAGTTATCATGCTATGTGAGTTTGTCTTTCTGAGTCTTCTATTTGATTTTGTAGACTCTAGACCATAGATTGAAACTCGATAGATATTTGACCTAATTATCTGCTTTAGCAAGGAATTCATATGATGGTGGCTATCCTGGTGGTATTTCTTTCTTGTCTGTTACTGTGATATAATTTTTTCTTTTCTTTGTTCAGCCATGGGTGGGGTATGAAAGCTATTTGGTTCGATTTTTTCTTCTTAGTTTTTCTGTATTTAACAAAAAATCATAAATGTTACTGTTTAGCTTGATGCACAAATGTAATTGATGAATTTATGCATTTGCATTTCCCATACTTGTTAGTTACCTATGATTTGACACTATATATAAGTTTCCAAGATTTGGTTGGAATTTTCATGTAAATTTGTTTGTCTACACTCGTGCTTGTTAAATTAGATCACTGTGTAATTCAGTTTTGATGTTTTATGCCCATCCTAGATCACCTATTGCTCTCTAGATGTCAACAACCACTTTACTTGAATACTTAATATTCTTCAGTTTTACATCCTCTGAGTCTGAATTACAATATTTATGTGAACAAATATTGTTCTAAACTTGTACTGGCTTAATTTGATAAAGGCAAGAGGAGCTGGCAGTGACACTAGTGGAGCCCTGGTGGACTCCCATGAGGATGTTGAAGCACTGGACAGAACTGGCAGTATAACTTCGGGAAGATCATGGCCTGATCTTTATGCTAAGGTAAGCGGGGAAATGTTAACTTGGGACCTTTTTGTGCTTTACATTTTGTAAATAGGTCTTTTAAGTTTCTAAAACTTGGAGTTATTCAGCAACATCACAGAGACCAAGTAAATGAGCCAGTTCGTGACAGAAGTTCAAGTGTACCATATGCAGATTCTGAATATGGTTCCAGTGCATCAGGGCGTTCAGGTTTGGGAACTGGAAGAGTGATTGAAAAGATTAAAGAGCCTGGATATGACAGGCCCTGGTATGAATCTGGCAGTAATATAACTGCAATGGCCCATCAGAAGAATGGTTTTGGCCTGAAACATGGACTTGAAAGCTATGCTGCCCCTGAGGCCGCAAATTCTGATTCAGATCTACAGTTCAAGCAAAACATTGCCAGTAGGAGCACCAATGGGATGAGCGGGAACTGGAAAAACTCTGAGGAGGAGGAGTTTATGTGGGGTGAAATGAATTCTAGACCTACTGTTCACAGTGCAGCTGATGCAGCTAAAGATCATTGGCCACCTGATGATTATGATAGATTGGTAAGTTTTTTTAAGGTTTTAGTGGATTGTTAAACACGATATAGGATATTGTATCACCTGTTTTACCTCTGTGGGTGCTTTTTCTTTGATTAAATTGCGAAGCAAAGTTTGGAGAATTGAATGTTTTATTTCATGCTGTCCATATTGATTGAGGTTGGATTCTGATTATTCATGTTTTTCTCAAAATATTAGGCATTTGAATGAAAAAATTACATGAGTGTTGGAGCAGTCTGTTACACGAAAAGACGAGTTCAGGACTGTGGCACCTAGAGAAGGGTAGATCATCTGCTATCGCTTTGCATAATCATCATAGTTAGGGGATTATCTGTTGCAAAGGCTGAAAGAAGTGTCTTATGTTCTCTGTGTCTTGCCATTTCACATGATAAAAATTTCTAACTTATCATCTAGAGTACCAGATTTGTTTAGCCACCGCTTGTTACTGTCACGCTTACTTCCATATATTTAGACCTTGCCTTCTCCCGTATATTAATACTTTTTTAGTTTGAGAGCTGGTCTGTATGCTTTGTTATCATTCCATTTTATGCTAATGAATTATCAGTGAAAAGATTTACTTGAAAAAGTGTTGATGAATGATATTTTTGGTTCCTTGTCTTCTCGTGCAATGATTAAATCTGCTACGGTGGGCTTGTGCAGGGCTTTGGCAGTCATCTCCGAAGTCCTCAAGATATGCATGGTATCGGGTCAAGGGATGACGATGAAGCCTCAGCAGATTCTATATCCATGGATCTGGGCCAAGTTGCTTCTAGGACTCGAGTGCAATCGTGGTCGCAAAAGCCGCCTCCACCAGAAGGAAGGCTGCTCTCCGGGACTGGTAAAAGCATGTTAGGTTACTCCGAGGGGTACCCTCTTGGATCGAACAGTTCACATGGTACATTGGGCAGGGCGACTTCCCAGGCCCAGCTGGGCCCAGCTCATATTGGAGACCCAAGCTTCAAGTTTTCAACAAATCTGGTGCCAGGGCCCAAAGTTTCCGTGACACAACAGGGACATACTCGTGGATCTATGCCATCGTCAACACGGCCATTAGCGCAACAACCCGCATCACCTTCTTTCTCATCACACAATCCGAATCAACTACTAAATTTTGCTGAGCGTAGCCAGACCTCGATCGGACCTCCTACAGATCCAAGAAGGCCTTCAGGGCATAAAAATACAGGATATCAAAAACAATCTTCCGAGGATTCTCTGCCTTTGCCATCTCGGGATGTCTATCAGCCTAGCACACAGAGGTTGCATCCCCAAAGTTTACGGTCTTCTTCTGCACAGATACCTCCTTTGCAGCATAAGAAACATGCTCCCTCTGCTCAACAGAGAAATCTTGAAGTTCCTGACTTTGAACCTTATGGTCAAGGGCAGAACTCATTGCCATCAAAAGTTTCGGGCTCTGAGAGTCGCTCCACGATGGGAAATTCATCATCTGACCAATCCAATCCTCTTACTGTTGATTCTCCTGGACAATCCATTACGAGCAGTTTGTTGGATGCTGTAGAAAAAAGTGGAATACTGAGTAGTAATTCTCCGGCGGGTAGCTTAACTAAGCCAAGTTTTCAAGAAGCTAGGCCTAGGTCATATCTAGGAGATGTGCAACCACCTCTTCCAAGTCGCCCTGCTACTGACTTCTCATCCACTCCACATGTTCATGGAAGCACATTGCTCCTTCATTTTCTCAGAAAAAGTTAGAACATCCACCTTTGCTAACTGGACAGCTTCCCTCATCCTTAGCAGGTGTTGACTCAGAACAGGCACCAAGTTCGGTTAATTCCACCTCTAATCCTGTTTCTAGTCTGTTAAGCTCATTGGTTGCCAAAGGCTTGATATCCACTGTGAAGTCTGATCCAGTGTTGTCTGCATCACCTAAGAGACCCGATCAACCGCTGGACAGAGGTCCTGGGGTTGCAAGCACTAGTTGTGCTCCAGTTTCTTCTGTTCCAATCTCCATGTCAAGACCTCTTGAATTGATCCCATCTGACCCGTCTTCACTTAAGCCTGAGGTTGCAAGCAGTAGTGGTGCTCCAGTTTCTTCTGTTCCAATTGCTATGTTGAGACCTCTTGAATTGATCCCATCTGATCCGTCTTCACTTAAGCCTGCTGCTAAAGATTCTGATGGTTTGCCCCTGCCAGCAGCAAAGACAAAACAACTTATTGGTTTTGAATTCAGGCCGGATGTAGTTCGTAATTTGCATCCGGAGGTGGTCAGTGATCTTCTCTCTGAGCTTCCCCATCAGTGCAACTTATGTGGTCTCAGACTCAAGCTTGAAGAAACACTCAACAGACACATGGAATGGCATGCATCAAGAGATCCTGAGCAGAATCCTGCGGACAAGACATCAAGGAGGTGGTATGTCAACTCATTTGCTTGGGTTGCAGGATTTGATCATTTATATCTCGGAGATAGTCCCTCGGACACATTAGGAGATTCCATTGAATCATTGGAAAGTAGTGAGCAGATGGTCCCTGCTGATGAAAGTCAGTGTGCATGTATTTTGTGTGGCGAGTTGTTTGAAGACTTCTACAGCCGAGAAAGGGATGAATGGATGTTCCGAGGAGCTGTTTACTTGACCAGCCCATCCTCGGAGTCTCGTGAAAAGAATGGAGATATGAGTGGTTCTGCTATTCTAGGTCCTATAGTGCATGCAAACTGTATATCAGAAGACTCAGTTCATGATTTGGGACTGGCTTGTGATGTCAATTTGGTAAGCACCTACTAGCTTTGTTAACACCAAATTCATTTAGTTTGTTAGAATTAAACTGGTGGTTAGTTTGTTGAGATCCATTACGTTCCTTCTTTTTTCTTTTTTTTTTTTTTGGGGGGGGGGGTTGGGATTCTGTGGTCTATATGAAATTTCTGATTACGAGAGTGGCCAGTATGGTTTATTTTGCTATGATGGGATCCGATAAATTCGAATGTGGATCCTAAAGCAAAAAGGTATACAAGATGGTTTGCCCATTTGGCTCAAATGGAAACTTTTGTCAGCATGTAATCAACGCAAATTTATCTTATATCTTGATCTGTTGTTACTATTTTTCATCTGGAGAATGCTAATTTCCCTGCCTGACTTATTGTTTCATTTGTAGGTATCAAATGCATAACATTTCAACATCACATGGATATGGCACCAAAGTGTATAAAAAATTATATGCTCACACTACAGCTCCTGGCCGAGAAGTGAGCAGAAGTTTTGTATGTTTAGCATTCAGCCTTTTCCGTTTGTGATTACTGCTTATGGTTTCTGTGCCTTGTAAGCTGTTGCCTGTATGTTTTTTGACCTGTTCAGGGGTTTTCATTTTTCTGTATTTCAAAGGAAGGGAAAATATATAGATGGGGTGGTGGTGGTGGTTCTTATGGGTCTTAAAACCGACCCTTTTAATCGCCTAGGGAAATGTTTCATCTTCATTCCTGCATCTTTCTTGCTACATGTGGATAGTCACATCACAATACGCCTTGCAAAGTAGAAGAATACTACAACATGTTTTTGCAGGGATTCAATTTAGATGCAGTTCCTTTGCAAAAGGGCAGAAGTTTGAATGATGTTAAAGATGAGAAATCTTTAAGCAAATACATTAACTGTATCAAAGTGTTGACAACACGGGTGTATGTTGAATTGCTGTTGTAGAATTAATCGGTAATGATGTTTGTTTGTATTATCAATCGTTACATTAGCCGATGTTGATTGCGTGGACCATAGCATTGTTGTTTATTAATGTTAAAGTCTAAAAGGAAGTCCTTCCGAGTCAACGACAGGCCTACTCATTTCCAATGAGAGTTTGAAATTGACCCGTTTCCTCTTAGTACATGGAAAAAAGCACAACATCATGTGATGGAGTAGTGATCCAATTCCTGTTCAATTCACTTACTTTAATGATCAGAACGTTACATCTCTATTAATTAGAAATATAAACATTATCAAGATTATCGTGAACTGAGAAAATTCTTACTTCAATTAGATCTGATTCAATCTAATCAAATCAAGTACAATGTAAGTATATTTACGTTCAATCAAATTTTATTTAGAATTTTCCAACGGAATGATATGCTGAGCTACATCTTAGAAATGCGAGGATTTCTGCACTAGAAGCTGCCGTTTCTTCCTTGTAATAAAGAGCACATTCTGTTTTATTCATTCATCAAACGGAACCCGCTTTACAGCTCACTCCATCTTTCCGGGAGACAGAAAAAACAAACACAAACAAGCAAAACAAACTCTATTTCGGAGTAATCTCTTTTACAAATTCCACCTAAACTTATAGTCTTAATTCAGACATCCATCAATACACATATGTACACACACACAAACACACACACTGATCTCTGGACACTAATAATTAATTTTTACCAACTTAGTACTTGAAATTTGGAAGAAAATAGGTAAAATTCCATGAGAAAGTAGCATATAAAATACAAGTGAAGAGTCTATGGTTGATGGTGCTGTGTGTAGATATAGTCCAAGTGAGCTTCAGCAACCATTCTTCTCTTCCAACAACCCTCATCTTTATCCCCACATTCCTCCAATCCCATCAGCTGTCCAAAACATCACACCACAAAAATTGTCCAAAAATAACAAACTCAAAAAACCCACTAGATACACACACAAACACAAAAGAAAAAGGGAACAAAAAGAGACAAACCTTTTCAAATGATCTTACACTGGAGAAATCATCATCTTGCAGGGTGATTTGATCAGGAGCTTGGGCTGCACACAATCACAAAGACAAGAATCTTGAATTTCAACATTAAAAATGAGAGGAATGAATATTGAATCTGTGTGTTGTAAGAAGAGAAGAAGGTAGGTGAACCTGATTGATGTGCAGAAACGATGAAGAGAAGAAGAAAGAGAGAGATGATGATTGGTAGTTGAGAGAGGGAGTGATGCTGATGCTTCATTTCTGTGTGTGTTTTTGCAGTGTGCAGAGGTGAGTGAGGAGGGGCAAAGGGGATCTTATGCTGCTCAGTTTTGTATTCCAACAATTTTCTTTTGTTTTTAATACTAAAAACATAAAACTTAGTACCTTAACACAAAAGTTTGGGGTTCACTGTTCTAGAAATGCACACCACTCCACTCCACTCCACTCCCACCACTTTGTTTTCTGCCCGAAATAAATTTCTAATTATTGCTAATAATGCATCCCAAAGTCTCTCTCTTTTTGGAAAATTGAGCTTATTTGATCAAATATAAATTAATTATATAGTAAGTATAATATATTTATCATAAAAATTAATGTATAGTTCAAAAAAAATAATAAATTTTATGATACTTATTTTATAATTAATTTGGTTTGATCAATCTTGATTCGTGTTAGAATTTTTTCATATATATATATATATATATGTGTGTGTGTGTGTGTGATAAATTGAAGAGAAGGCCGAGATTCTTCTCAATTCAATAAATTGATTAATCAAATAAAAATAAAAAAATTGTTACAAATTGCAATTAAACTAAAAAATTCAGTTTGGTATTTGGTTTTTTGTATTGAAAATTTTCTACTTGGCTGGTTTTGATTTTTAATATGATTTTCGGATTTTTACCTAGTATTGAAATATTATTATTTTATTTTATAATTAATGATATATATATATATATATTAATTATTTTAGAATTAAATTTTGAAAAAAAAATAAAGGCTACTTATCATTTTCAGTATTTAACTTTGAACTATTTTCTATATTTTAATGAGAATTTCAATTACCAAATATTGAATTGAATAAAATAAAAGAATAAATAATTATCAAAATCGAACCAACTGATTCGGTTGTGTTGTGTTGTGTGTAACATTTTCGATTCGTTTCAATTTATATTGAATACACTTATTATATAATTTAAAATAAATAGTTATGAATGAAGTGTAATAGTAATTATAGTTTGAGTGGTTTGATGTAATTAAATTTAATTAAGTTTTAGGAACGTTGTTAGTAATTTTCTAATGACGATGGACCACGTGCTGGTCCAAAATCTTAATAGTCAATTAATATTTTCTTTTTATCAATTGGATATGAAAAATGGGAGAAATGAATTTGAAGTTAATGGGAAAAGAAAAAGACTACTTTGCATCCCACTTTCGGTTTGATTTCATATTTGGTATGTCCTCAACCAATCATGTCTTAGTCAAGTGGTTGAGACTGAGTCACGTAAGTCGAAATTCATGGATTTTAATCTCATCAGACGTATATTTATTTACTATTCATTATTATTATAAGTATTTTTTTTTTAACTTAATGTGCATTTAGTGATTAAATTAATGTATTTATCAACTTATTGAACGAATTATTGCTTAAAATATAAAAAAGAAAAAGAAAAATGTGGGGGATTAAAAGGGGAAGAGATGGGATGATGGTTGAGGTCATCAATTTTGGAATATTTTGTTCCAAGTCAAAAAGTAGATTCTCTATTGTCCCCATTTCTCCATTCATCTTTTCTCCCCTAATTATTTTATGCTTTTTTCCAGAAATTTCCATTACATTTTCATCCAACCTATCAAAATTATTTAACTTTTTCTTTTTTAAATATATAAATTAATAAATAGTTTCTAAGTTATTTATTTTTTTTTGTGAAATCTTGAAAAATTTACTTTTTATTAAATTTTTGGCTAAATATTTGTTTTCCATTATTTTTTAGCGATAAATGCATGAATTTCTGGTTATGCATGGATATTAATAATGGCTTGACCCGGCCCATCTTCATTCTCCTAAGATCCGACCAATTAATGGCCCAAGTCTATTAGGTGTTTCTGAGATATGGGCTTGCCCCGGCCCATTATCATGCTTCTCATGAACGTATATTGTTCTTCTCTGAATATTAGTACACGCCTCGCGTGTGGGCCCAATTTTGGATGCAGTTTAGGCCTCTTTTAGCACAATCAGTTCCCATTTCTGTCAAATTGGCCCACCAGGCCCAAAATGTGGCTTTTTTCTTTTGTTTGGAAAAGGTTTTTATCAAACTTAATTAATTAAGATCATAAGTATTACACCTATGTTATATTTAATGACTCATCAATTATCCTACTTAAATTATAAACTAATCATATGATAAAAATTTAATTCACTTGCCATAAAATTAAAATTGAATAGGATAGATGTCCAATCTGAATAGAATCAAAATGCTAAATACCAAGCAGTATGATGAGATTAAACATCGTTTCTGACTTGCAAATTTTGATTCTTGATGATAATAAATCAACTGTAGAGCTTCATACAAGATAAAATGAAATGCTAAATCGATAATTAGAGTCGACCATAATTCGTGAAGTACGACGTACACGATTACATCAGCACCCACTCCTAATATTATTGAATTATTGTATATTAAATGTAGCTACACCTATATAAACATAGACATGAAGTTCCCTAGTAGTCTCATTATTTACTACTTGATTCATGCACTGCAAATATATAAAATCCTACATAAAAAAAACTTCGATATCGTCAATATTAAATATGTACATTTATAATTCTCTAATACTTTAAATTAATAAAATCAATATAAAGAATCAATACTTTCTATTGAAATAAAACAAAATATATCTGACACATATGTACGTCTCTGAAGATACATTGATTTAAAAGAGACCAGTCAGTCTCTAGAGATGATAATGTTCATCAAATCGAATTCAGATCAAAATTTGAAAATATTTGGTAACTTGCATTGTGATCATTTTACAAAATCACAGCAGGTTGAAGCCTAATGACTTGTTACGATATAGTTTGTGGGGCTGCCGTGATTAAATTGGACAATATACAAATTTTGGTGAAAGACACCGATTTGGGTTAGAATTTCTCGAGGGTAGTAAGATCATATATTTGTCAATCTAGCTTGAAAATTCTTATCCAAATCAGATTTGATCGAATCAAATAAATTACAGAACAAGTATGATACACATATTATGTGATTAGTTACTGTTATTAAATTATGTACCAATCACACCGTAAATATATTATAATTATCATATCATTAATTTTTTCGAACTAAATTTTATCTGAAATAAACTTTGCCTCGGGTAGACTTCCGTTTTACCCAAGGGAAAAGGCCATCCCACATGATTTTTGTGGATATTCTCCTTTTCTGGCTCCATTTCTCGTGATTCCTCTTTTTGCTCCAACCAACCAATTGGCACTCCAAACAGCCCTTTTCCACATCAATTACCCTAATGCCAGACCATATATTACTCGACTGACATTTTTGCCCTTTGACTCCATTGAATTATTCTTTTTTCGTTTTTATCTATGTTGATACTTTCTACCCTCATAAGAAAATTTCATTTATCATTTTTATCCTTATTTCTGTGATATCTTGGCTGCCTATATTTATGAACTATGATACATAGGCTTCCCAAAGTATATATTTTCAATACTCCTCATAATTACATTAATAACAACATACAACATTTAAACTAGAATTATCCCTAGTTTTTTGAAATAACAAGCTCTCAAAATATTAATATTAAATGATTTTTTATTCTAATAATTTAAATATTATGATGAGGTGATTGTTTGATATAATATTAGAGTTAGACTAAATAAAAAATTTTAAGTATGAATCTCATTGCTACATATTTATAAAAGAAAAATTTCGGGCGAGCGTTAATATATTAATATTAAGTGATCAGGTGATCATTTAACACGCGGTAGAATCTGTCTGCAGCCACTTCTTAATATTAAATATGTCATTCATAGAAATTATTTTCTAAATCTAACTTGAAAATCTTAAAAATCAAAATAATATATCAGAATCCGTCCGCAGCCACTCCTTTTATATATAACAGATTATCAGATCATAGAGGAATAAGTCAAATAAAGAAAAATAAATTTAGTGTCTTTTTTAATGTCAAAATAAAAATAAGGAATAATTACACTTGTTTTTCTTGAAATTTGATATAATTATATGTATATTCCTATAGTTTGCTTTCGTATAACAAATCAGTCTCTTCATTAGTGGAAATTTACTGAATTTGTTGATATTAATAAAAAAATTGGACAAAATCCATATTTTCACCCGATTGATTTATTGCACCTCAATTAAATCTTTACATAACCAAATATTTACCTGTTATACATCTTCACATGTTAATGTACGTGAGAATGTATATTTTCATCGTTAGAAGAGTAGTTTAATTAGAAAAAAATATATTAACTTGCAATAAATTAATAAGTCAATCAAAGGTAAATATCATTTTTTATTCAATTTTTTTGTTAATATCAATAAATTTAGTGAATTTTGATAAATACAATTACTAAATAAGTAATTTTTACTAGACAGAAGAAAATTTTATGAGTATTAAATATAATTTTATTTGTAATTATATCTAATCTCATGAGGAGGGTAATTATTATATCCCTAAAAATAAAAACATAACAAATAAAATTCAAATGTACAAAGCCTGGTAATAGGGGTGAAATGGTAAATCGTCAAGTTCACCAGAAAAGACGGGGTTACGGGGTGGTGATGGAACGACAATATCGACGGTCAAACTACCACACCCTTTATATACAGCCACTCTCCTCATCGCTCCCACCAGACTCTCTTTCCTGTTGTTTTTCCGCTCTCTTCGATTTGTATACAATAGTAATAAACATGTCTTGCTACAAGGGGAAATACGCTGGTGAATTTTCTGTTTTTTTTTTTTTTTGGGCTTGATTTCTGTTTGGTTTTTGAGCGAGTATTGTGGTCTGATCATGTCTACTCGGCTGTAGCTTCTGTGAAATGACTGTGTTTGGTTTAATCTTGTGTCGTTTTGATCTGGGCTTAGATTATGTTTCCATGTTCATGATTATTTTGGATCAAGAATTTATTTGTTGATCGTAGTAAATGATTTCTACGAGTGCAGCGTGTGATTTATTCTCAAGACTGCAAATATGATGTCTGGTTGTATTCAATCCTGTTTTAGGGACGTTAATGATTTCTTATGGGTGGATTGATACTTGTTCTGTATTTACCCCCGTTTGCATGTTGATCCCTGTTTCTATGGCTGGTATCTTGTAATATGAAATTTTCGAATGAATTCAGGTAGAGTGCGTTGGTTCTATGTTTGCTCTTTTGATTCTTGGTGACAAATTTTCTGTTTGCCGAGTAACGGGTTGGATCCATTGTGTTGAATTAATTTGTTGAGTTTCTAGGGGAAACTTAGTTTATTTGTAATAAGCCTCAGTCTTAGATCAGTTCTATGATGTTTTGCACGTCTATTCACTTTTCTTCCGACTGTTTCGGTTGTGCAGATGAGCTTATTGCTAATGCTACATACATTGGCACCCCCGGGAAGGGTATTCTTGCTGCCGACGAGTCTACCGGCACAATTGGCAAGCGTTTATCGAGCATCAATGTTGAGAATGTCGAGTCAAATAGGAGGGCTCTGCGTGAGCTTCTTTTCACCACCCCTGGTGTCCTTCAGTACCTCAGTGGAGTTATCCTCTACGAGGAAACTCTGTATCAGAAAACAGCTGCAGGTATATATAATCCGCAAGACTTGTGGTTTGTGCAATGCGCAAGTGCCATTTGAAAATTTAAGAGTTCAAACTAATATATGTATTTCGATGGTGCAGGTAAGCCCTTCGTCGATGTCATGAAAGAAGGTGGTGTTCTCCCTGGTATTAAGGTTGACAAGGGCACTGTCGAGCTTGCCGGGACCAACGGTGAGACGACAACCCAAGGTCTTGATGATCTTGCCCAACGCTGCCAGAAATACTATTCAGCCGGGGCTAGGTTTGCCAAATGGAGGGCTGTGCTGAAGATCGGTCCCAACGAACCATCACAGCTTGCTATCAATGAGAATGCCAACGGCTTAGCGCGTTACGCGATCATCTGCCAGGAAAATGGTCTGGTGCCTATTGTTGAGCCTGAAATCCTCGTCGATGGCCCCCATGACATTAAGAAGTGTGCGGACGTGACAGAACGTGTTCTTGCCGCTTGCTACAAGGCACTCAATGATCACCACATCCTCCTGGAGGGAACTCTTTTGAAGCCCAACATGGTGACCCCTGGCTCTGATGCCGCAAGGGTTGCTCCGGAGGTGATTGCTGAGCACACCGTCCGTGCGTTGCAGCGCACGATGCCTGCTGCAGTGCCGGCTGTGGTGTTCTTGTCTGGTGGGCAGAGTGAGGAGGAGGCGACAGTGAACCTAAATGCCATGAACAAACTGAAGACCAAGAAGCCATGGAGCCTGTCTTTCTCGTACGGGCGTGCTCTTCAGCAGAGCACCCTCAAGGCTTGGTCTGGAAAGGCGGAAAACATCCCGAAGGCCCAGACAGTATTCCATGCAAGGTGCAAGGCCAACTCTGAAGCAACACTTGGAACTTACCAGGGTGGTGCGGCAATGAGCGAGGGCGCATCTGAGAGCCTCCATGTTAAAGACTACAAGTACTAAATCAATATCTTGTTGGATACAAATGGTTTAGACATGTTATTTTGAGTCAGAACGGACATGAAATAAACCACAACCACCGCTGCGGCTTATCACATGACTGTTTCTGTCCGGGCGCACATCTTATTTTGATTCCCCGACAGTTTTCTGCTTGAATGCGGAGAGAGTAATTGGCGAAATAGTTATAGACTTTGTATTTCCTCATTTTTCTGCCTAGTTTTTCCATCTTTGTAGACTTGTATTTGAATAATTAGCTTGAGGAACATCAGGCTGTTTTTGCACGTATGGCAGTTGTCTGAATACTTCATCATCATCGATATGTTGATTGATTCTAATTTCACCTTGAATTATCTGATGTAAATTCAGCCAGTTCATTATTTAGTTGAAATGAGTCCATCTATATAGTTGAGTTCTCCGTGAAAAAGCAGGTGAAGTGTTTGACTTGAATGGATGCATAATTTATAATTCAATTTGTATTTCCATTGCATAAAGTATTATTCGTTGTAATTTTGTATGAATGTCATGATTTTGTTCTAAAAAAATGTCTTATTAAAAATTAAAATCTTGAAATTTATACATTACTCAAATTTCTAATTTACAACCAATACGAAATGATTGTCTAAGCGACCGTTGTTTGGATTGGATAGTTGTTTTGTGAAGGGATATATAGCCCATCCAAGAAATGCATTGTCTACAGGATAAGCCGATGTTGCTGGTCGACCCCCGGAAACACGTACGCTTTCTCTTGGTAATAAAGTGAAGAATCCAAGATGAAGATCACGTACTGAAAATCAGGCCACTAACAGGAGATTGATTGAAAAAAAGAAAGCTCATAAATCAGACAAGTAAAAAAATAAAAAATGAAAAGCTTCTAAATAAGGATTGTGGGAAGAGTGTATTTGTGGGAATTAAGGGCCCGACAGCTTGCTCGGATTTTGTCAGAAGTTAGTCAAATCAGAAAACAACTGACTACGCAATAGTTTTACTTTTTGGAAACCTCTAACTCATCACTTTTTATTTGACTGCTGATGTATAAGTTGTCTCTCTGTAACCTACTCCTTTTAATCACTTCTCTCGGGGAAACCGTAAATTGAATTTACCTTTATCTCTCTTTGTTTTTTTTTTTCCTCAACTTTTTGGTATTTCTATACAATAAGTGAAAATTGCAATTTTTGTTAGGGTTGGCAATTTTAACTCGAACCCGAAAAACCCGTCTCGAACCCGCCCCGTATGGGGCGAGTCTGGGATGCCATTTTTCAGGTTCGGGGCGGGTCTGGGGCAGCGTAGGGTCCTATCTCGAACCCGCCCTATTGGACCCGGCCTCGGCCCCGGTCCAACCCCGCCTCTTTTTTTATTGTATATTATTAATATATACAATATATTATAAATAAAAAATTATCTTATTATATATATGAATCCTAAATAATTTTTGCATAACCCAACTATATATAAAAATACCAAAAATAAAAAATTAATTAATAAAAATTTAATAATTTAGATGAACGTATTTTTTGTCTTATCCAATTCATTTTAGATTGAAAATTATATTAAAATATTTAAATCTAAACTGATATTATTTCTTAAAAAAATATTAATTTAATGTATTCTTTGTATAAATTAATTAGGTCGAGGAGGGACGAAATATTTAGCATGGCGAGGCGAGGTGGGGGCGGGTTATGGGGCTGACAAAATTTAAATGAGGTGGGTCTGGTACGGGTCTAGGCGGGGCGGGGGCGGGGGCGGTTATGGGGCTGACAAAAATTAAATGGGGCGGGTCTGGTACGGGTCCAGGCGGGTGGGGGCGGATTATGGGTCTGGCAAAAATTAAATGGGGTGGGTCTTGAATCCGGGCGGACCCGTACTAGACCCGCCCCATTGCCATCACTAATTTTTGTTCTATCAGTCAAGTGAATGGTAATTTTGATCCTCCATGTATTAATTTTAGTAATTTAACTATGTAATTCTAAAAATTTGATGATTTTGGTTTTATTTGATCAGAAAGCCCAATTATAAAAGTCATTTGTCCGGTACATGCAATTTCTCCGCCTTAAAAAAAAACTAAAATTATTTAAATTTTAAAATTATAGGACTAAATCATTTCGTAGAGGATTAAAATTGCTTTATCCTAAATTACAGGACGAAAATTATAATTGAATAAGTTGTCAATAGGGTATTTTGAGATATCGGTTGATGGATTTTGTTGGTTGTTTTTAGCCTGACTTGGTGTTTGTAATTTTGAATTTATCTTTCTCAAAGTCGAGTGATCATCAGTGGGACTGCATTTTACTGTGTTACCGGCGTGTTTGGGAGGTTTATATTTCTATATACACGAGAGCTTTCCGCTTATTTGGGGTGTTTAAGCTTAAATGAGTAGGGCAGCAGGCAGTCCAGTTGCTGCCTGCCTCTCTGGACAGCCGAGAAGTAGTAATGACTTGTTTGGGCTCGCAAATTCCGTGCACTTGCTGCTTTTCCAACTGACTAATTAAATTTTCCAGTTTTTCATTTATGCTTCAATTATCATCACTTCCACACCCATACTTTTCTAATTTAAACTCAAATTTTAATATTCAATTTGATTTTGGAAATCCGAAATAAATAAATAAAAGGACTACAAAATAGATTAACTGAGCATTAATTAACAAACGAAAGCACGAGACGAGTATATATTAATTTACTAGAAAATATTGAAATAAAATAAGAAACGAGTAATGCAGGTTTTTTTTTTGACATAAATCGTATGTTTAATTAATTTGTGACTTTTCCTGTTATTCAACTGAGAAAATTAATTTTACTTTTTTGTATGATAAACGTAATAGTTGTAATAAATTTGTTCGTCTTGTTAATTCATACATTAGTAACTACCATTTATCCTTAATGTGATTATGATCACTTAGAATTATTTTTTAATAGGGAAAATATTTTACATTTTGCAAAATAATAAAATATCACGAAAAACAAAACAAAGAATATATAAATAATTTATAATTAGTAGATGAATGGAAACTATATCTGTCCTAGTTTCTCTAATTAGTATTTCCTCACTCAAATATGTGATCCAATTTTCAACAAAATTCAATACAAAAAATTTAACATTTAAATGCATGGTTAAAAATAAACATCAATAATAAATAGTCCTTGACCATGACTACACAACGTTTGTTGGTCATAGTTTTCACAAGTGTAGCTAAAACATGATTAATAATAGTCATTTATCATGATTTTTTTTAGTTCATTCACTACAAGAAAATCCTCAATAGCAACGAAGAGGATTAGTGTAGAGCTTATTAAAAAGTAAAATTCGTCATTAATCTACATTATTTAATACAAGATATTTACTTGATAATAAAAATTTACTTGCTAAAGAATTTAACAATGAATTATTTAAAATATATATTAAATAATGTTGATTAAAAATGATAATTTTATTTATTAATTAGTTCGACCCTGATATTAAAATCAATTTTTTTTATAGCTATCAAGTAAATTTTTTTGGTAGTGTAAAATATTGACAATAGTAAATTTTATTATAAAATTCTCATCGTCCTAATAACAAGAGATTCAACAGTTCCTTATCTTAATACAACATCAATCAAATGATACATACAAATTATGTCTCAAATCAGCAGTTGCCCAGAATAGCTAGCTAGCTATATATGTATGGCTTCCACATAATTTCGACAAGTAAAGAAAAACAAAACAAAAAAAAGATTAACTACAGAAGAGACAAAGTTTTGTAGTTATTACCACATGGTACAAGCTACATACAGGCGCAAACGAGACCTTCCCACCAGAAGAAATCAACACAGGAAGCTAATGCAACAATTAGCAGCTCTACTTCAAATCCCTGATCATTTCACCCACAAATAGCTACCAAACATAGTCAAATCTTGAGCTCCAAGATCACAAGACAGTTGCTTGCATGCCCAATTCTCATCTAATTAATCATACAGTATTAATTAATTCTCCTAATTAATTAAATGGATCATAAACATTAACTCTGATCATCTTTGCTCAGTTTCAGTTCAAATTCTTCCATAGGGATCACCAAAGAAGTACCTGAAGCAGCTCTCATTCATGGCATTGTTGTTAGACGGCATATTGCCATCGTCGTGTAGCCTTATTGTGGGCTCGATCCTTGTTCATTGCAGTAGGGCACTCCTCTTTGATCACAACCAGATTCATGATTCTGATGATAATATGCGCAGCTTCTTGAGTTCTCCTTTCTCTTCTTGTTGCACTTGAGTAGATAACTACTGACACTATCCCACTTTTCTTTTGCACATGAAGCCATTCCTTTCATGTCCGAGACAAGCCATTTTGTTGGCTATTTCCTCCCACAGCATCTCTTCCGTGACCCCACGTTCTTGAAACTTTACTTCCATTGCAGTTCTCAATTGGATCAATCTTGCAATCTCGCTTTCCGGCCACATATCGCCTCTCAAATAGTTTTGGTTCATGGCCTTGTTCCCACAGACGTTCTGGTTTTCGCTCACCACCCTCATTTCTTTTCCGGTCAATCTGTGGAAAGCTTCCATCAAAGCAGCATCCCTCGCTTCAATCCAGGCCCTCTCACTAGCCCACAGCTTCTGCTCTCTCTCTATCCTCGCGGAATCTTGTTTCCTCCATTCTTCCTCCCTTAACATCCTCTCCTGCTCCTTGTGCTCAATAATACTCATCATTTTCTCCATCCACGCCTCCTGTTTCTCCATCAGTTTACTCATTTGTGCATCAATGAAGCCTCTAATCTTACCTTTTCAAGCTTCTTTTGCCCCTTCCTTTCTTCTCTAAATTGAGACCACTATCATCTGATGAATTCGTTGCAAAAGCACCAGAAGAATTTGAAAGGCTGGTTTCCGACAGCTTCGGACCCGGATAGGGTTCTTGATTATAATTAGCTAAAGAAACGTTGTTATTCGCAAAATTGTAGTGAAAATTGCCATCAAGATACTGATTTTCCGACACTGAAGCGGATGAATTGTTAGTTTCACCATAGAGAGCTTCAAGTTGTCTGAAGAACCTGTAATGTTTGCCATCTTGCCTCCCCGCCTTGCCTTCTCTAGTCTTCTTGTAATACTTGTACAAGTTCTCAAACTTCTCCCTGCATTTCTTGCCGCTCCTCTGATATCCATGTTCCTCAGACATTATCCTGAGATTAAAACATATCAATTATTTTATTTTGGAAAACAATCCCTTTCTTTTTTTTTTTCAAATTTTAGTAAATACTGGGATATCTAGAAATAAGTTACTGTAGTACTGAATTGAACCCTAGTTTTTCTGTACGGAAACTGTGCAAAAGCTTCATGTGATAATGATATTTGCCAAGGATGGGCAAACTCATGCGGTTTCTTTGATTCAGTGGTGTAGACAAACTCCATTTAGGACATGACTGTTCGAGAGTTCCACAGAAAGCTGTTTGAAGAACTTGCTGGAGAGGAGATGCTGCTGGCTAGTTCGCGTCTTTTCATGAATATTAAAGATTGAAAATCTTTTACCAAAAAAACCTCAAAGATTGGACAGTGTTGAAGGAGAAAAGTGGTGAAAATTGTTACCTAAAATATGACTCTTGGTTCTTGTTTACAGACATGATTGTGAGTTTACCTTACGTCGTAGAAATCTAGAATGAGCTGGTTAAAGTTAAAACTTACAGCTGCTGATTCTTGAACTGATACTTCAGACTACGCTGCTGTCATTTTCTTGAAGAAAATAACCAGATTGTTTAATCAAAATCTGCTGATCATAAGAGCAAACAATTTGGTGAAAGAGAAAAAGGGAAGAAAAATTAGACCCGTTTGTTGTTCAACTATGTGTAATTCTTGATTTCTTCTCTCTGAGATCAACTGTGAAAAATAATGAGAGAAATACTTTTTCTGGGCAACTGGGTTTGATTTGAAACAACCTAGATAGAGAGTAGAGAAGTGTTCGTTGTGGCGTTAAATGATTAGGTTAACTAAAATCATGTGTTGTGTGTATAATAACAGATATATACCTTGAGACTTCATCCCACAAGGGACCCTTCTGATTGGCCTCCTTGAATTTGGGGTTAAGTCTTGATCTGATCTCAAGAAGAGTGAGTGTTTCTTGCCTCGGCCACCTCCCCGTACCACCGTCTCCGCCGCCTCGCCCACCACCAGCATCCATCTCAAAACTAATTAAATGGCCACCAGCGGCGGCGCTACTGGATGCAGCACCTCCAGTATTAGCAGTAGTTACACTAGTAGTAGAATCTGAGCGAAACATGAGCATATCGTAGGGGTTGTTGGATATGAATTCCGGCGGCCGAGGTGTGTCCGGAAAGAAAGCCCCCCCACTGATGTACTGCCTTAGATCTGGCATCCCGTATTGATCTTCCATGTTCAGGAAACACAAAAAACCACACAGTAGCCTTTCTTGAGAGAGAGAGAGAGAGAGAGAAGGATGGTAAGAAGGGGGACAATGGTGAAAGGAGCGACAGTCCCGGATCGTGTCCTAATTACAGATGAAAAGGTTTTGAATTTGTGTAGAGGACAATGGACCCATTTCTCTGTTTCCACTCCAGCTGCATCTATGTAATATAAAAGGTCTCACCCTTTCGTGTGTATCTATCCACATCGTATAGGGTTTGAAGCAAAAGGTAGAGTATTGTCGTATAAGATACGTATGTACGTACGTAGAGCAAATAAGTGGTAGAGGCGAATAAAGGGTAGACAAGTGTCGAATGGTAAGAAAGTTAAAATGCTTCACAACCCTTCTTTCTTTCACTTCTACAGTGATCGGATTCCGCCTTTTTCACCTCTCTCTCTCTCTCTTCTTTTCTAGCTATTTTCTCTCTCTCAAAACCCGCTGCTCACAACTCAAAACCCACAATGGCGAAACAGGAAAACTCTCTCTCTCTCTCTCACACAGGGGTTTTGACCAGGAATCTGTACTCTGTGTAAGATAAATTCAATACTATGATACATATACATAAGTGTAAGAGTGTGTGTGTGCGTATTAATTGTGTTGTCTCGTCCTAAATGCACTGATCACTGGCTGTTCTTGTCCGTAAGTTCAAATCACAAAGCAGACACAGTTTCACATCACCGCAACGAAGAAAGAAATCATAAACTTGTTGAATTAAACTGTCAATTCTTTTTTCTTAAAAAAAGTCTAAATTTAGGTTTCTGCTTATTCCTTTTGTTCCTATATAGCTGCTACCCACACACGCACTACCTCATTAACAGTAATACACTGTGCGTGTGTGTGTGTTTTTTAATTTTTTCATCCTTCTCATCCGAACAAAAACGGAGGGCTCGAGGGTACGAACAACTTCAATCCAAATTCTTCTCTCTTCTTTATCCAGATCTTTAAAAAAAAAAAAAAAATTAGTTCGAGAACATCGTACGTTTAAATTTTCAAGGGTTTGTTTCACAAATTTGTTCGTAGTAGTCTGAGAATCTTGAGAATTTGTCTACCCTATTCCTATCTTTTGTTGTAAGAAAGGGGCTGCAGCGCTACCATATATCCTTCCTAACATTGAGTGCCGTTTGGATTTTTTATTGAATTTTTTTTTTATTTCATTTAATACACGATAATGTCTATAATTTGTTTTTAAAAAAAAAATTAAATGATATGAGGTTTATGCATGTACTATGTATTTATTAATTGAAGTAGAGAATATAATAAAAATTGTAATAGATAATCCAATATGCATCTAACATGAGATTTACAAGTTTGTAATCCTTCTGAGTTATGTCTTACTGATGTAGTCCACTAGCAAAGGTTATTGGATGGTCCCAATGATAGTTTGTAGATGTTTAAGTTAGTAAGGATATATATATTTAATATACAAAATAGATAATAGATAATATATAATATTATACTTGGCTTTTGACAATTTAATTATTCTATTTCAACTTGTCATACCGAAAAAGATATACAAAAATATAACAAAAAGATATAATTTTAACATATAAGATCAAATTATGTAAATTAATTATAGAAAAAGATATACAAAAAAATTTTATTTTTGGAAGTTTCAGATCAAATTGATTTGAATGTAGAAATTAACATTTATAGTATTTCGATGATATTCAGGAACATTTTGATACTTTTAGTACGGTAATCTCACTTTAAGGATAATATCTTATTTTTTATCACACTGTTTTAAATAATTAATGGAAATAACTACTTAAGACTCACGTGGCCGTTAAGTGGGCACTCTGGAGGGAAAGAGACATGTGCTCTCACAAGAAAATACTATTTTTGTTCGATAACTTAGTCTTTGTGTACTTTTGGTCTCAATGATTACAT
Organism: Sesamum angolense; assembly: GCA_034509725.1. Taxonomy (NCBI): domain Eukaryota; kingdom Viridiplantae; phylum Streptophyta; class Magnoliopsida; order Lamiales; family Pedaliaceae; genus Sesamum; species Sesamum angolense. The sequence goes on along the minus strand of JACGWL010000011.1, from coordinate 8,458,492 downwards.
AATTCTTATTTTAAGAAGAAAAGCTTACGGTTATTCTCGCTTTTCATCCTGTCGGCAAATATTTGATGGAAACGTATCACATGGCCATTAAGTTGGGACGTGTTGGAGGGAACTCTGGCATGTGAAAGGCACATGCTTTGGCAAGAAAGGAAAATAACAAAACTAGAGCTGACACCACTTGGGTCCTTCCAAACTTATGAGAATTTCTCTTCTCAGGCTAAAATTATTTTTTCAGCAAGTAGTTGATCAATTGCTGCAAAATCAAGTATCCTGTTATCGTAGTAAGAAAACACACGTGCATAGGAACCTCATGGACGAACTTGAGTCCTGAATAAGGTTTTATGGCCGTGACAATATTGCAAGTGGGTGTGAGCTTTTTGCGGAAAGACCTACCAATTTACACAACGGCGAAGAAAGTGAAACCTTTGTAATTTCACAAGTTGGACAAAATGGAAGAAGAGTTGTGCATGATGAGGAAGAATGCCAGAATTTCCCTCCAAAAACGTCAATTATTTAACAGCAGAACGAAAAGTGAGAAAAATCATAAATTATCGTTCTTAAAGTGAGAATCTTGCATTCTTTGGAATCAAAAGAGAACTAAAACAAAGTTATAGAATGAAAAGTGAAATTTTCAGTAAGAGACACCTGCCTCTTTTCCTTTCAAAACGCTCATTTTTTATCCAATGACAATAATTCGAGAATAATATTTTATTCCAATTACACCCTTATATATATTTACCCTTACAAGTATAGCAATATTATTAGTAAGATTATCTTTATCAATAAATTATATATACAGAATGCTGAATTAGCTAGAGGTAAAATAAAAAAATTGTGTAAGTATTTATTTTCTAAATAAAGGATTCTGGGAGGGGGCGCAAGTGTTATTTTAAAGTAATTTAAAAACAATATGCATTTTTGAGAAGGATCAAAAGTAATTAACCCTTATAATAGTTCTAGACATGATGTTGAAGGTCATTCATGATATAATTTTTTACTGGGACCTCACCTGCTTTTTTGATACATAACATATGTTTTACCAATGAAAAAAAAATTGAAACAGTATGTTCACGTCGGTAGCCTTAATTATGATCATCATGCATGGTTTTAAAAATTAAAAATATATAATAATATATATATATATATATATATATATATATATTATGGCATCTTAGGAATTTCCCTGAAAGATAAATCGGAAATACATACATATATATACATAAAAGAACACAACAATCTTTCTAGGAAATAGGAGAGATTTAATTACAAGTTAGAACTCCAATAAATTTTTAATTAATTAAATGAAATATATATATATATATATATATATTATATATCACGAATGTTCCATTTGAAGTCTCTCATATTATATTATTTGTCAATGCTGTTGTACAACTCTAAGATGTAAGTTTAATTCTGATTGAGATAAGATAAATTATTAACAGTCTTGAGATATGGTTCATTAATTAAACTCGTAATTAATTATAATATCACTTCGCTTCATTGCAAAACTTAAATTGTAATTAGTTTTTTAATTTTTGTTCGTCATTCCTTTTTTCATACAGAAAATTATAATTTTAGTCCTATAAGTTAGAAGTCGATAATTGTGGCTCTGTTTAAATTAAAATTTATAAATATTTGATCATGTAACTTTTAAAATTACTGCAATTTTTGTCCTTTTTGGACAATTTGACCAAAAAATTCTACCTTATCAGCCATGTTAACACCTAGATTTGGACTTTTGGATAATTTGATGATGTGACAATTCAATATATATATATATATATATATATATATATATATATATATTAGAAAATAACCTGGCAAAATGAAAATTTCAACTTGAAAAAACTTGTCATGTCATCAAGTGATAGTTTTGTTTTTGCTAAGTTGTTTCCTAAAAAAAAATAATATTGAACTGTCGGGTCATCAAATTCTAAAGAAGCCCAAATTAAGTGTTGATATGAAATTTAATTTTCTTGCCAAATTGATCGAAAAGGGTTAGAATTACCATAATTTTAAAGTTTCAAAATTAAATTACAAATTTTAATACAAGCAACCCCTGTGATATTGTAAATGAGCAAATTACCTCTATAAAAATAAAAAAAAAAACAAATAGCAATTTACCTATTTTTTTTAAATAAAACAAATTACTTTCTTCATTTTTAAAAGTATAAGAAGGTAATTGCTATTTTTTTCCCATAGGAAGATAATTTGTTATTTTTAATATTACAAGAAGATAAATTCGTCATTTTAAAATTGTGACCGCCGGCTTACATGAATAAATTTGCATATTTAGACTTTTTTCTGTTCCTGATTGGAAGGAATGATTACATTTATCATAAAGTGAAATCAATTGATACTTGATGATGCTAAGACACAGTCGAACAAAGTGAAAAATAATTAATTATATGAGTTTTATGATAACAAATTAAATTTAAAAAAAAATGTATAATATGGCTGTCCATGCATACATTATAATGATTTTGGAATTCTCTTTTCATGATTAATTCTTCCAAATTTGGTATAAATGTCTTCTCCAAAACATAATGATTGCTTTCTAAAGAAGAAGTCCTTCCTCCATCATATATTTGAACCATGTTATTACAAACTTAATGACCAAATTTAATATAAACTGAAACATATATAAAAATTAAATGGCACATATGGCTTGTAATTTAGGAAGTGTCATTTTTAATCCTGTACGGATTAATTTTTATAATCTAGTCATGTAATTTTTTTATTTTGGTAATTTTAGTCCTTATGTTTTGGCCAATTTGATTGAAAAATTGTATGTGAATTGCACATGGTCCAATTAATTATATTTAATTGGATCATGTGCAAGTCATATGTAATTTTCTGATCAAATTGATTGAAAAAAAGACTAAAATTGCTAATTAAAATTACAAGACTAAATGCAAAAAAAATTGTGCTGGAGGTACCAAAATACTAAATCCCCTAAATTACATGACTGAATTAAATTGTATTTTTTCCTAAGTATATATGATGAACTATAGATAGTGGATGATGATTATTATTATTATTATTATTTTTTTCAGTCCATTTCTTTTATATTAAACAATCATTATATCATTTAAATAAAAAAAATTGGTTGCATTAATAATTCAAATCATTGAATATATATGTTCATACGATATAAAGAAACAACACACTTCTATAAAAAGAAAAAAAAAAAAAAAAGAAAGCACATCTATATTTACGGGACTTGAACTCATAATTTTTTTTAGTTATGAGGCTTCAACCTTACCAATCGAACAAGGTTTCATTGATTTATGATATGTTATTCATATATGTATATATGTGCTAGCTGTTATGTCATATATTAAAAACAAATTAATTATACTAAACATTACGTTCAAACGGTTTCAATGTTCATAATTATCGGACTGAAAGACGTACATAATATTTTAATTGTAAGACATTAACTTTACTATTTGAACAAGAGTATATCAACTGTGATTAATTCTATATATAATTCACAACATATATAATATCCTGTATTAAATATGAGTTGGTGGACTTATTTGTTATTACATATCATAGTAATTACGATACTATGTAATCCGATTAATCCTTAATTATGACGTTTCAAAACTCAACTCTACCATTTAATCCACAATATTAAGATCAAATATCGACTTATTTTATTCGACAATGTTATTAATTAGCTTCCATGAGCTTAATACTCAAGCGCTTGATGCTCGTAAAAGGTTATAACGACCAAGAATAAGTTTAAATTATGGGTTCAAATTCACCAAAACGACATATGTTTATCTCATTTAATTTATATGATTGTGTTATAATTTATTATCTCATTATTTTTTGTAATATTGGCGTATTGGTATAATCGATGTAAGAAAAAATGACAACATAAAAGACATATTGACATAGTGAGTTCGTGGATCGCAAATTGGGTTTTTTTTTATTTTAAATATATATATAAAAGACGTTGTATCTTCTATTTAAATTAATATATGCACATTATATATATAAAAAACTTGTGTCACTTATTTTATTTAAAAAAATATGTATAAACATAGGGTGTGCATATTAAATAAATAGGATATAATAATATTTCGATTTAAAAATCCAATCCGCATGGATCGGGCCGTTGGTATGGTACATTCGCTAGGGAAAAAGAGATGGCATTGTTGATGCACTTAATTTTAATAAAAATGGTATGATACATTGATGACGAAAATTACTTAACTACCCACTAATATTTTACGTATCTAAATAATGCCAGAATTAATTTTTTTTTCTATTATTATTATACGATCCCACATTTCTTGGATAAGATATTGGTAGCATAAATCGGAATAAGCACTAGAAAAAATTTGATTTTTCACAAGGGCCAGTTACCATAGTGAAAAGAAAAAAAATCGTAGCAAATGCGAATTAACCAAGGGTTTGCAACGACCCTCAGTCGTTGTTTCTGTAAGTGTGGTTAAAATATTAGTTATGGCCAAATCATGGCAAATATTTTGCCTATTGCTAAAAATCATGGTGAATATGGATTAAAAGTGGTAAAAAATTAAATTTTAACTTTAATTTTATTTAACTATGATTAATAGTACTGATTTACCACAATTTTTTTTGCTGTATAGCGAATCCTCAATTTTATTTTTTTTTACAGTGAAGCAAACTGCTCACCCCACCACCCAGACCAATTTAAGAAGGAATACCAATTTCCCACTAAAATCCAAAAAATAAAATGGTCAGAATTAATTAAAACAACGGCACTGTGTGCTAGTGTGTGTGTGTGTGTGAAGGAGATCAGAGGATTCAGATTCGATCAGATTCTGGAAAAGTTAATCAGTGATCTGATGGCTTGTGATCGAAGGGAAGATGAAGGAAGAGAGAGAGAGAGAGCAGAAAGTTCCATCCATGCACGTCTAATATCTGGTGCACGAGTGGCCCATAATCCAAGCTGATCAGGTGCTGCACCCCCACCACCCCTGCCCTGACGTCCCCTCACCTCCAATCCATTTATTGCTACCAATTTTCTATTTCGAAAATTTATAATTAACTTTTTTATATTTTTATTATTTATAAAATTAATAAATATTTTTTTAAATAAAATATAATGATATGGTCTTTAGACGATAATAGAAAATTTATTATTTTATTTTTGCTATTTATTTATTTTAAATGTTTAATGAATACATATAAAAAAACTATCAAATTGGGGAAACTAAATAATCCTACAACGCATATTAGTTCATAAAATTATTTTAATTTTTTTAGAAACATATATAAAATTTAAAATGATATTTTTTTTGTCAGTTTACCAAAAAAATTGAATGAAAACCTATAAAGACTAATCGAATGAACTCATTATTAAATTACATGTAATTTTATTATTATATACTAATTTAATTATTTTTAAATATTGGCGATACTGAATTATGCACAAATATGGTTGCCCCATCCTATCCCTGTATCGTAATGTACGCATTTTATGATAATTAACATTTCAATCACAAGAAAAATATATATTTTAATTATGGTTAATAATAAATAGTTATTAATTATGATAATGCAACGATTGTTAGTCATACTTTTTATAATTATGACTAAAATATTTGTTATGATTTAAAGCCATGATAAAATCATTTATCATGGTTCATAACCATTTATAGTGAATCATATAAAAAAAAAAAAAAAATGTGCTACAATAATTAAGTTGATACGGTTATCAATTAATTTTACTTTCATTAAAATTCGTCGTTCAATCAAATTTAAGTATATATACACATGTAACTAGAATTAATGGTTCTTTATTTTGAAAAAAAGACATTAATAATTCAGCCTTGACAGAATATACATATTGTACACATCTTTAGTTGTCGTTTTGTTGAATAAAACACTGCATTTTATTTAAAAATAAGAAGTATGTAAGTTAAATAAAATTTATAAAATATTAATAATAATTTTATAATTAATATATGATTAAAACTGATTAAATAAATTATTCAAAATTTAATATAAATTGGGTATTTTTATTTAAAAAGTAGCTCATATATATTTTTTTTTGTGGATATTTATAAGCTCCCAGTCATAACTAATATGTTTGTCATTATTATTATTTTTTTTTGGAAGTGCCAGGTATTTAAAATATTCTAATTAAAATATGAAATATTTTCTTAAAATATTATAATAAATTTATGAACTTACTCAAACACCCCGGACGGGCGATCAATAGTGTTGTGCATTTTGACGCAATCAAACTAATTTAAACTATCAATCCATTTAATGGGTCTATAATTTGGTGAAGTTATAATTAATCTCTTTTGATTTAAAACTTATTTTTATTAATAATTATCAATAAACTACAATATTTCATCTCAAAAAACTGAACAATTATCTCAAATGAAAGCACTAACATAAAGTGAAACAAATATTCACACGTTCAATAAAACTCGCACCTGTTCATGGAACCCCAATTAACCTTAATTTTAGTCACTAAATTAAAACAAAATTAATTTTTTTTTTTAAAATTATTTAAACTTGAAAATGAAGATGGATGTCTTTTAAGAGAGTGGGAGGAGAATAAGTATAGGGTCAAAAGGGGAATTGATTAGTGGTTAGAAAACATGGGAAGCAAGCAAAGGGGGACCAATTTATGTTTAAATTTTAATTTATTTAGTTGATGATAATTGTGTGCTAATGTTGTCTTATCGTGGTATCATGGGAGTGAGTTGTCACCTTAATCAAACTTCATCATTGTACTTATGAACTAATTTGATTTTTTACTTGTCATGGAACCAAAGTGGATGTCGTTTCGTCTGGAAAGACTCCCAATTTTGAATCACCAAAAGTATGGTAAAGCTGGACACGTGTCGATGGCTAACGGGTGGTTTTTTTATTTATCAATTTTCGTTCTTTGTGGTTTTTCTTTGATTCTTGTCTTTTTTTTTTTTTTTTTTGTATGCGTGAATTTCGAATAAAAGTTAAAAGTAAAAAATTAAAAAGTTCTCAAGTTTTGAGAAAATCGTATAATTGTACGTAAAATTGTGTATTTTTATCTGGACTAGATCAATCGTAATGAAATTATTTTTTAATCTGAGTCATAATATAATTCATCGATCACATCAATGGAGCTCAATGCTATAATAATATATAACTGATTTGTCTAGTCAGCTCAGACCACTATTACAAATGTTCCAATAGCCTATTTTTCAGGTGATTTCTTAACGCCCTTCTATATTTTCTGTTTGGAATAACCATATTAAACTTGGCTGTCGAAAGTTGTATCAGGCCTATCTAGTGCTTTCTAACTGTGGTTTTTTTATAAAAGACATGGATCTTGTCAACCTACTTATATGACTCAAGAAAGTAGACTATTTTCGAACTCCGATTAAGTTTGTCGGGGCAAAGCCCTAAGTCATGCAGAGCCTCCAAGACATTATTACAATACATTAAACTCAAATATTCGAAACCTTGACATGTTATATTAAACTCAAATACTTCACGATGAAATATTATAATTATGAATGTTATATGCCTTCCTTATCGCCAAATACTCGAAACCTTGACATCATACTTTAAAGGTAACGCGTAATTTACTCCCATAAGTTCATAAGAGATTACACATCCGCATCTAACAAGTTTTCTATTCTTGGAATCGCAGTGTGAAGAAAATTGTAAATTTTTATTTTGAATTTACTTGTCCATATAATTGTAATATTATAATTAGTTTTACTCTCTAATGTGATTATTTTAGAAGCTTCATCATTATATTAAATTATGTGGAGGAAACATGTGCAATAATTTTCCCAAAGTGTCTATTTTGGGCCACTAAACAGTTGGGTCACTCTTGTAGATATACAAAAGCCTGTAAGCTAATGGGCCTGAGGCTACAGATATTTAGACTCTCTGGGCCAAACTCGGAAAAGGAAAAAATTATCACGTAGTTTTTTTGATCCCCCCCCCCCCCCCCCAAAAAAAAAAAAAAAAAGGATAAAAGTAATTGATAAAAAACCTCAAACTCTACTGCAACATTAGATGTTGAATCAAATTCAGGTGACAAAAGATTCATAATCTGAATCAATTATATGATTATCACAATGTGTTTGTGGGTGATTGAAGTACAATTTAGAAAAAGTGATCAATCACACAGTAAATATATTCCACTTATTTTATGATTGATTTGGTTTGATCGAATCTTATTTATACATAATTTTTTTTTGTATAGAGAATTAATAAAAAATAATGAAGGTAATTTGGTGGGGGAGGAAGTGGAGGTAGATAGATAATTCCTTTACAGCCACTGTCTTAAAGGATTCCGAGATTGCCCTTATCCTTTTTTACAATGGGCCCGTTGTTAGTTTTTAAAATATTGTGTTACCTATGAACTTAGCTAATCACTCCTTTTCCTCCCCACATTTCGGAAATTATATGTATTAATAAAATTAAGACTGAATTACTTACAACTTTGATATTTTATATAATTAAAAATATAATATTTTATAACACACTTTTTTGGAACATGATTATGCCTTGTTTGGGAAATACTTTCTGCAAAGGAATTTAAAAATAGAAGCAAATTAACCATAAGTATATATATTTTGGTAATTAATTAATAAAATGGAGAAATAGCATTTTTCGTCCTATAAATTCGGGCATTTTTATTTTTTATTTTATCGATTACGGGATTCTTACTTTTGGTCTATTAACTTTAAAAAAGTAGTACTTATGATCTCATAACACTTCTCTGTTATATATTTAATGGAAAATGCTATGGCCGTTAAGTGTATGAGATCAAAAGAGCTACGTTTTGAAAGTTATGTGGCCAAAAGTGAGAATCTCATAATCAATGGGACCAAAAGTGTAAAAGCCCTAATTGCCACGTGCTAAGCACACGACACTTTCCGTTATAAAAAAAAAATACTACTTTTTAAAGATTACGGGACTAAAAATAAAAATCTTATAATCAATAGGATAAAAAAAAACACTAAATTATCGAATGAAAATTTGGTATTTCCCTTAATAAAATCAAATGTTGCCATTTTATGGATAAGAACAATTACTTAATCTGCAGTTCAGCCCTTTGAAAAAGTTGTGCTAAAGCCTTTCATCACCTCTCAAAAGAAGGAACTGGAGGCCCTCAAACCATTATATATAGAAAAGAACAATGTCGTGGCCTGCATTTCTGCTTAATTGTATTTTGCGCCTTTTAATTGTAATCATTTAGCATTTTAATCCTTTAAATTATTAGAATTTTAATTTGGTCCTTTATACTATTTAATTTCTCAATTTCAAAACTAAATATTGGATATAATTTTTAAAGTTGGACCAAAATGTGCTAGTTAAAAATTGAAGGAAATAAGCTTATTGGATGATTTTTTATGACGTGGCAAAAGGAGTCGAGGAAAATTCTTGCACAGATCAGGTTTGACCGAACCAAACACACTTGTTATGTGATTGGTCACTTTCCATGAACTGTACACCAATCACATAGCAAGTGTATTGCACTTTCTATTTAATTGGTTAAAGTTCAGTGAGTCAGGTTCGAACAAAAATTTCTCAAGAAACCGAATGCCAGGTCGGCCTTTTTCATTGACATCAGCCTCCCTCGCATGTTATATAAAAAAATAAGCCAAATAAGTTCATTTTCTCCCCCAACTTTTAACCTTCACATGGTTTTCACATGTTATTTTTAGGTCAATTTAATTATGAAATCGAAAACTTAAAAATATAAAGGATTAAATTATAATCCTAACAATTTGAAGGACTAAAATGTCAAATAACTATCATATCAATAGCTAATTAAATATACACAAGTTATAAGTTTCTGATTTGATGACTCCCCCATCAAGAAAATATTATAACCCTCTAACTAATAACAACAACTAGCAAGTAAATAAAAGTAAAGGAAATTACAACACAAATTGAGTTTGGTCAAATTTAATTAAAATAAATGTATATATAATTGTAGTCTGACTGCTTATCACGTCAGAAATATATTATATTTATTATTTAATTAATTCAATACGACATGATTTGAATAAAAAAAATGTCATATAACCCACAATTTTCTGACAAATATGTTGCATGGTAAAGATCAACTAATACTCGCACATTTTACAACATCTGAAACAAAAAATTTGATGAAGAAACAAATATATATATATATATATATATATATATATATAAAGTAAAAGTGATAAACTATTATTTTTTGAATAAATTTATTATAATCGTCAACATCGAATATCTATATTTAACAATAACCGATAAATACAACAATCATATATTTATCTTCAGTATTAATAAATACTATATCTAATCAACAACTATTATTAAAGTACAAAAATACATGCTATTAAAGTATAATAACATCCTACATATTAGTAGAGTTTGTATTCACGATCATAAATTATGGAGTTTCAATTTCGCGGATTAAGCATCGGCAACAAAGAAATATCAATATGTATTGTGAGTAGAGCAGAAGTAGTGCAGCGATGTCGGTACTACAGATACATAGATATTGTGGTTAATTTAAGGCGGTAGGTGATGATCGATGCATATCTTCTTACAACCCCAAAGGACACACATACTTTTAAGCTTTGGTAGTTAATCTTCGTTGGCTGTATCAACTAAACAGTACTACTTTGTCGGCTAATCCTTGCAGTCTTTTTTCTCTTTAGCTCAACGCGCAGACATATATATATATATATGTGTAAGATCATGAAAATGACTAGTAAATATCCAATGTTGAAAACCCCCATACTTTTTCCCAAGTTTTAAGGATGTAATAGGTGACCAGTTTCAAGTTGAAACAAAGTTGAAACAACTGGAATTCAGTTACCCACTAAATAATATATACGCTAAAACAAATATAATATTAATTATGATTAATAACAAATAGTTGTAGTAAATAATCATTGACAAGACCACGCAACGATTATTGGCCGTGATTTTTGGCAAGGAAACATTTTCCATGGCTTTAGTTTTTTCCATGACTCATAGCTATCGCAAATAATTCTTTCATGATAAAAAAAATTAGTTTTTGTATCAATTTTATTTAACATTGAGTAATAATAGTTATTCACCATGACTTTTAGCTATAGTTATTATTGTAGACAATATATAGTTATTCACCATCACTTGACAAAAAATTCTATCATGAGGCTTGAATAAAATCCTACCGTTTGATTATCAAAATAGAAAAAATAAAAAAAGAAAGAAAGAAAATCAAATAATGATAAGCATTATAACCCGTATAATATAATAAACTTGGATCGTAAAAAATAATAAAACTTAATTACAATAAAATTGGATTTATAAAATAACATCACAAAAAGCGAGATCGGTTGAATTTTTATTCAATGAAATATGATTCAACACACTTGCACTAGCTAGAATTCGATACAAGCTTTTCTCAAAAGCCCTTTGAGAAACTGGGTGTATTTATACTAATATGTATTTAAGCTCTTTAATGTAGGTGAGGGTAAAGTACTACCTCATCCCTCACCTCTCTCTATTACACAGTTAAGATTTATTGGTAAGGTTACTTTTGTAATTTACTACGCCTTGTTTATTTGGTAAATCTAACCTTGGATGTTTCTTTTTGAAAAAAAATTAAAATTTAATCCTTGATTCGTTTTGATCATCTAAGTATTATCATTATTATATTTTTACCACTAATTTACAAAAATATATAATGTGGTCCGATTTAGGATTATTAGAAAATTTTTGCCAAAATTTGTCATGTATCCGCCGAAATTTCCAACTAAACAAGAAAATTAATTGTCTCATAATATTCAAGAATATAAGTTAGTTCTCATTAGGAAAAAATATAATTTTAGTTCTACAACTTATGAGAGTGATTTTTTTGGTTCAGCATGAATTTATTTTTTTGATTTAGTTTTGTAATTTTAAAATTTTGGCATTTGGTCTTTTCTCAATCAATTTGACCAAAAAAATTACATGTGACTTGCACATGATCAAATTGAATTATAATTTAAGTCCTGTAGCTCAGAAGGGGTGGAATTTTAGTCTCTTAACTTAAGGTGCTTGGGATTTTTGGTCCTGCACAAATTAATTTATAAGAGTAAAAATGCAATTCCCAGCCAAATTGACTGAAAATGACTAAAATTGTCAAAAAATTAAAGTTATAGGACTAAAAATACAATTTTTTCTCATTTGTTATGTTGAAATCTCACCGGTCACAGTTAAAAGATTGTGAATTCAAATATGCTAATGTGAATAGTCATTATAAGAAAATTTACTATATATTGCCTATATTTCAATGGTTATGGACTATAAAGCCTGGTAAATGACTATTATATATTAATCATGATTAAATAAAATTAATATAAAAAATTAACTTATCCACTGTAGAAAAAATATTCGTCTCACAAATATTTTAGCCACACTCATAAAAATCACTACCATTAAATGTTTCATGTCGGGTTGTGGTCAATTATTATATACTAAAATTATTTATTTTTAACTATAATTAAATATTATATTTCTTGGTGTGAGTAATTTGATTACACAACCATTTGTGCTCCTCATTTATTTTCTTTGAATATATAAAACCCTAGCTATGCAGTTCAGTAGTTTCATTTGTTTCCGTCGACGTCGGATAATGTTGGCAATCGCAAGTTGTATTTTTCACTTTCCAGACTACAGAGAACATGTAATAATGGACATATGGAATTAACAAAAACTCCAAGGGAGCCCCAAAACCGGTGTTAGTTTCAGTTAATAATTAAGGTAACACAAGACGTACGACATACAGAAACGTCTGTCTAAGTGAGGATGAATGGTTGGATTAGACATCACATTTGATTTGAGCAGCAAAACTATTATAATATTTTTACAGCACTGTCAACGTCTCAACATTCCGTTTCCAGCAAATACGAATCCAATTTCCCCGGTCCCTCAAATCAAATGATCACTACTCTAAAAACCTGTCTTAAAATCAAGAACCCCTGTCCAGTACTGTTTTCGACGTAAACAGATGCGTGAACTTGAGCGTTATAAACGCCTTCCAACCCAGAAATCCAACACCCTCTTCTGCCTTACACCCCATATCCTCATCTCCCTCTTCTATTCCCAACTGGTTTCCACTCTTTCTCTCTCGCTTTTCGGCTGCTGCTGCCTGCACATCTTTAATTTACCCTCTGTATAAATGGCTGCCTTGATCATGTTTCCATTTCATGTATCAGCATTTCATGCACGTGTCCTAGTTAATATAAGATGTCGCAATCCACCGGATGTGCCAGCAGCAGCTGCGTTTCTCCGCCGTCTGAGGGTGGCCCGCCAGCGTTTGCAGGCCGCCACCCGGTTTTACCGGGGCGTCAGGCGGAGAAAGAGCAGCGGGAAATGGGTTTCTGAAATTCGGGAGCCCCGGACGCCCAACAGGATTTGGCTTGGCACATTCGCGACACCTGAGATGGCGGCGGTCGCCTATGATGTGGCGGCGCGTGCACTCAAGGGCAAAGAAGCGGAACTCAATTTTCCTAATTCAGCTTCTTCTTTGCCTGTTCCCGCTTCCACCTCCCCGAGGGATATCCAGGCTGCAGCCGCAAGTGCAGCTACGGCCGCCGGGGCAGCCGTGGATGCCCTCGGTGACGCGAATGTCAGAGCTCCTGCACCGTTCCCGGAAGTCCCGGCTGCGGATCATGAGTTTGTGGACGAGGATTTGATCTTTGATATGCCTAATGTTCTCGTGAACATGGCTCATGGAATGATGATTAGCCCTCCGCGCCTGGGTCAATTTGATGATGAGAGTAGTAATCATGGAGAAAATGTGCATGATGAGAACCTCTGGAACTATCCCTGATTCACTATCATCTGCTCTGGCTATAGAGTCTCAAAAATCAAGATCGTTTCGTGCATCAGTAATAATAAGTAACATATATAATCTCGTACGGGGAAGAATATATGTCGAAACTGAAACGATCATTATATATATATGTGCGTGTGTGTGTGTGTGTGTGTGTCTGTGACGTTCATCAATCTGTGTTGCTTGTAAAGGATTTGCTGCTTTTTTCCTTGATAAGTTGTGTAATTCCAGTTGCACCTAATGCCTTGATATATGATAACACACATATTCCAACAACCTGATCGAACAGCCACTTCAACGACAAAGAATAATCTAAAAGTTCAAATTTTTACACAGATGTCTGAAGATCATGAAAAACATATATGGCTCTAGGGTTTTCAATTACACCATGCTGGCATACTCTAATTTCTCATGAAATCGACCTACAGTAAATTGTTATAATCCTTAATTTCTGCAAGAAATCTGACATTATTGTAAATGCACTTCAAGAAAGACCAAATATCCCTTGTCTTGAAGGCAGATTGTTAACTGAAAACAGATATAGTTGAACTTAATTAGTTACAACTGTTGAGATTAATGAATTAGTTCAAATTTAGCAGCAAACGATGAGGGCGAAATGAAGATTTATTACAACAGGATGATGAGAGTAGTAGGAAAAGATTTAGAGTTGTGAGGGGGAAAAAGAGGATGATGATGATATATTATTAATTTGTGATGGAATGAGGGTTTGATGGATGTGAGATGATGATTTGAAGGGTTTGGTGAAGAAAAGCTATCAGGTTGCGTTGAGTAGTTTCGTCAACAGATAGGAATCATTTAGTCGTTGATTTTTCTAGGGTTTTGATCATGTTTCATTGATTTTGTGTTTTTTTTTTTATAATATGAATATGAATGGAGAGGAGAGGAAAGCGTTTAGCAGCAAAAGATGATGCCTGAACATGGGCCCCCTCTCTATCTCAACCTGTCTTGTCTATGTCGACTAGTACACGCTTATAAAAGGTGTTTGCCCCATGACCTTAATTAATTAATTAAAAGATTCTAAAACTTCATATATTTTCACTAAAAAAAAAAAAAAATACTATTGATTACAGTATATTAATGGACTATGACTAGAAATTATGGTAAATAATTAAAATTAACTATGGTAAAATAAAATCGATACAGAAAAGCTAGCTTTTCCACCATGAAACCTCATTTGTCATGGCAATACTTTAGCTACTCTCGTAATTTACAACAACCGTTGTGTGATCGTGGTCAATCATATACTATTTGCTAACATATTTGTTTATTTAATCATTGACAATTAATCGTAATAATGACATAATTCCATAACCACCGTACCTATGCTGCCCACCTGCAACAACCCCATTGACAGCTTAATTTCATGTCGACCTTAGCCTAATGACCATTTAAATTATCACAATTTATGACAATAAGAAGAAATAAAGTTTAATGTATATCACAAAAACACTTACGTGCTCCCAAATATATATATATATATATATATATATATATATATAAAAATAAATTATGCATCCATTGTTGCTCAAAAATCATTTTTTGTAATTAATCATAATAAAAAATTACTACTCTTTTTTTATAGTATATTCGTGAATTACAATAAACGACAAGTTTAACTAGAATATTTAATAATATATAGATATTACCGTGCGTAAAATTATAATTTTAGTTGTCTGCGCATCAAGTCGACTCAAATAAATCCAATCTAATTTATGGTCGAATTCCGAACTTTTGAAATTAATATAAAGAGTGTGTAACTAAGAGAAAATATATATTAATAATATATTATTACTATTAGATTAAAGTTTTATTGAAAAAAAATTTAGATCAAGTCTTAAATTAATGTGTAAATATTTAATTTATTTTATGTAAATTTATTCTAATTTATTTCATAATGCCTCGGAGAGTACAGGTTGTAGGAGGGGTGTGGTGCAGCAGTAGACAAGTAGCAATAATTTTGGATGAACCAAATTAGTGAAGACCACATAAGCGTACTGTAATTATCATATGTATTGAGTGGGTAATGAATATTAATTAGGCATCTGCTGTTGCTGCAAATTGGTGACACTGACACATTATGTTCTTTAGCTAATCAGATGGCTACAGCCCACTTATAAATTTTGAAGAAAAAAAAAATTAATTAATTGTCTATGAAATTCACTACCGAAATTACCCGAAAATGCCTTTTTCAGTTGTGGGTGGGTTTTTTTTTTTTTTTTTTTTGGTGGGGGGGGGGGGGGGGGGGGTTATATAGATTGTTGTGTATAATATATATATATATATATATATATATATATATATATATATATATATATATATATATATATTATTTAAGTGGATCAGTGCCCAAATAGATTAAGAGGGCTGCTAATTTCCAATTATGGTGGGTCCGATGTTTTAATTAAGGTTTTAATTAGATTTCGCCATTCGTCCGCCGCAATTGCACGAATTTGATCCCACGACATTGTATTCCATATATGTTCTTGTAGTAATTTAATTTTTTCATTTAAATTATATTATTTATTTATTTTGGAATTATAATGATGTCTGTATGTCATTTGATAGTTAAAATATGATTGAGTAAAAGAAATAGTATTTAAACAGAAGCATTTGGTAGTTGAATGTACTTAATGATATATTAATAAATAATATTATGTAAAAAAGAAAAAAACCTCAAATATTCATGACCTTAATTTTTGCATGAACACGCAATTGTAATGGTGAGTGTGAGTGTGTAATCAGTGTAGAGTTGGTTGTTGGGGACAACAGTTTTTGAAGAAATTCAAAAGCATAAAATTTTGTAGTCCGGGAAGCCCAAATTCTCCTTCAAATTTTGTTTGTTGGGCCCCCGAGATTAGAACAATATTTTATTGTAGGAAAGACGTCGGATTTGTTAAGGGAATCTCAAAGAAAATTGCAATTTCAGTTTCAAAATATAGGATGATTCGTAATATTAATTCCATATTATTTTAAGACAACCAGTATTAGTCTCACATTTTAAATAAATAGGACTAACTTTACGATGTTTTCTTAAAGAGTAGGATCAATGCCGACAGTTTCAAAAAGTATGAGACTAATATTACAACCATCCTGTATTTTGGAATCAAAATGATAATTTTTGTCAGAATGTCAAGAAAAAATAAAGCTACGCATGCCGTTAATGAATTCCTTCCAAATTGAAGTCGAATTTCTGCAATATTGCTTTATATCTACTTCTTTTATAGAGAGAAGAATAATTAATCAATCAAAATGGCAAGTTATATACAAAGATTCACCACATTCCAACTCAAAAATAATTGCTTGACATTTTCATTCGGTTCATGATCAAAGAATCCCTCCAAACATCCAAGAACTCGAACCCGTGTACTAATTGGGCCATCACTGTTTATTCATACAACAAACGATCCACCAAAAACACCTCACTCAACTCCAAACCTACGGCGGACGAACATAAGCCATAATAGTGAAAAGAGTCTGAGCCACCGTCAGAACCAGCAGAACAAAAGCAGCCAACGCCGAGATAAAAGACCACGGCGTCTTGAAATAAGTGTACTTGAAGCTCGCCCAATGTACATGCCAATGGTTCCGGTAATAGTGATTCACCTCATTGAACAGCTCCGACAGATAGCACATGTCAATGTCGAACGACACGTCCTTTCCCATATTGTTTATGAACCTCGCAACCTCGCCATCCGTCCCGAAATAATTCTCTAAAATGTTCTTATCGCACAGATACTCAACATCCTTGGCGGTGTTGATCAAACAGTCCAACAATGTCGCGTACGTTGTCATTGGGAGCAGTCCCTGTGGCATTGCTCGTACGCCACGCAGTTCAGCAAGAACGAGCTCATGAAATCGTCGATTGTTATCGTCGGCATTTCGATAACGCCCCGCCTGAATTTTATGACTAAGAAGCTTTCGTCTGATCCGGGTTTTAGTCTGATTCCAGCCCGCCGGAGCTTGGAGATGCATTGGATTACGTGGGTGTTTGTGTATGTGCTTTGGGTTGGCTCCTCGTACCCGTCGGGGATGAAACTCGTCCGGAGCAAGTCGAGGAGGTGCTTGGGTTTTGGGTTCTGGAATTTGTTCACGAATTCGTCGGATCTTTGGAGGGCGTTATTGAAGAAACTCAATGTCAAATTGGATAGAGAGGGACCCGATTCTTCACCCGGCATTCGGGTCAAGTCAAACAAGCATTGCAGGACGAAAAAGGGGATCTGATTTTCGAGCCGGATCAAATCCCTCAAGAAAAACGAGTAGACCCATGACATCGAGAGCAGAGGATCATCAGCTTCAAACGGGACAACCCCTCCAAATTTCCTGAACAGCTCGATCACGAAACACCCATCAAGAACCAACATCTCGATGAACTCGTCGCCGGAAAAATGGATAATCGACGAGTAGCACTCTCTGGCTTCGGCCTCCAGCGGCTGAACTGCTTGCAAAAAATCCTCCAAGCTCAACGCTTTAGCGGCCTGCGTTCGCTTCAACAGAGTGCCCAAGAATCTCCACTTGTGCTCTTCGATCATCCTGAGCCGGGGGTCGCCGTGGTGGAATGGCCCGACGGAGACTATGTGCGGCTGATAGCAGCGCCCGTTGATGTCGGTCAAGCTCTGAGGGACCTTGAAGATGCAGCAGGAGCTCTTGCCGGCAGATCGACTCAGGATTCGCGGCGTGTCGGCGATTTTTTGCTGCATCCGGGTCAATCGCTCCTCGTTGACTTGCCAGATCTTGACGACGTGTTCATCGTTTCGGTCTTCTTCGATGGGATTGTTGCCCATATCCACGAGTTCTGGGGAGAGCTGGAATTCAGACAGTCATTCGACAGGGAATAGGATAGTAGTTGTCTGGTGGCGGAAAGTCCAGAAATTTCTGGGCGACACTCAAAATTCAGATAATTTTTTTGAATAGGTAATTAATATTTTATAATATATCAAAAGTATAAATAAATAATTATTTTAAAAAAAAAAATTATTGGCCAAAATTTTCAAATTAATTTATGTTGGACGTATTTAGTATAGGTAAACCATAAATTATATGATAAAAAATAATTTCTTTAATAAAAAAGAATCAAGAATTTAGTTATAGATGAAATAATATCATAAAAATGTCATATTTGTTGCAATTTATGGTCTACGGACTAATTATTATTATTATTATTATTATTATTATTATTATTATTATTATTATTATTATTATTATTGTTATTAGGGATAATGACTCACTGCTTCAAGTTTGCTATAGTTACATGTAAGTTTTTATATAAATTATTTTCTTTTAATAAATAATTTTTTGTTAGTCAAAATGTAGAAAATTTATTAATATTAATAAAAAATAAGATAAATATTTATATTTAACCCAATTAACTTATTATTGAGTTATTGTAGGTCAAATAAATCTTTTTATAATCAAATTACCCTCATGCATCTTCACACACAATGCATGTGATGAGAAATATTTTCACCTTTAAAATTATAGTTATGAAAGAATTTGTTTGATATGCAATAAGTTAATAATAAGTCGATATCGATGATAAATATAAATCTCATTCAATTTTTTCGTTAGTATCAATAAATTCAATGAATTTTGACTAACAGACATATTTGTTAGATGAATGCAAACTTTAAGAATACTAAATATATTAGTTTTGGCATTATAAATTAATGACTAGTGCCAATAACACATATTAAACTCCACCAACATTAATATAAGTAATGATTCAATAATTAAGTATGAAAAGTCACATCTTTATGGAGGTCTCATGACCACCACTATTACTAACCTAATCTGCCAACTGTTTTTGCTTTTCCATAATTCCAAATTGATTGGATCGCATGCATATTTCCAAACTAGGGCAACTAACAATTTGGGCATGTTCCCTTTGTTTTCATTAATTTATCATTAGTCAATTATGTTCGATAAAATGATGTAAGGGATGTTTGATCAATTTTACTATTCAAAACTACACTAGATTCTTTTATATATATATATATATATATATACATAAATAGAATTGTCTTACTCAAATTATTTAAAAATTAATATTTTGTTCGACTCACTAAAAAAAAACATTTTATAATGGTGAATTACTATGGTACAAAGAAAAATACCGTGGTCAATATAAATTAATTATGATTATGCAATGGTCATTAATCCATATATATTTTTTTTAAAATGGGGCGTTATAGTTAAAAACAGTGATAAATATTTTGACCATATTTTAAATTATGGCTAATGTTGATTAACCGTGGTTATAATTTAAATTTTTGCAGTGATTGTATTTGATCGTGAAAAATAATATTGATTTACTATAATTTTTCAGGCATGGTTATCTATAAATTTTAATGTAGAAAAAATTCAACTTTTTCCTTAGTGACTCTTTTATTGCAAATTATATTACACCTGATATTATATCGGGAGAATTATGCGTACACTCTCCGATCTATGATTTTTTTATACATACTATCCTAATTTTTGCATAATTACAGAAATCACCCCTGATAGCCAAAAAACAGAGGTAATTTGTGAAATGATGTTAATATTTTTGGGACATGTATGTTTAATTTTTTTAAAAATAAGAGTGACTTGTGTAAATAATCTTGACATTTCTAATAGATTTACGTGCAATTATCCAAAAGCAAGAATAAATTGTGTAATCAGACCCAATTATCCCTGTTGTATTTTCCCATTTCCCATATACCTGAAAACGTGTATAAAGTATTTTTTTAAACATTTAAGTGAAATGTAATAACACTAATTCACACTCAAATATCCGAATCGATCCATCCTCAAATCGGACCAAATAAACCAAACAATTGTACAAGAATCACGAGCATTCTATGTTTACATACTCGAGTTCCTGCCGTTGTTCATCCATGTTAAACAACTCTTCCGACAGTTCTTTCACCAGTAACTCAAAGATCCCTACCTCGACTTCTGCTACTGTCTCTTCCGCCTGCTCCCGAAATGTTTTCCATCCATCGATGTCTCCCTTGAAATCCAACTCGACGATGTCTCCCTTGAAATCCAACTCGACCCTATTGCCAATCGTATCAATTTCTACTACTTTCAATGGATTTAACCTGTTGCAGATTCTTCTCAGCATCTCTTCTTTAGTGCACAAGCAAATTATTTTGCTTTTTCTAGAATTATGTTGAAGGCTTGACAGGCTAAACGCTTTGTTTACATATGTGTCTAAATCTTGTTTTCTGTACGGCGACAACGGCTTGTCCTCATCGGACTCGCTCTCTCCTTGGTGGTATTCATTGTCTGAATCTTCCAGCAACTTCCTCTCAAGTTCAATTGGATCCAGTTCTGCCAGTTGTTCAAATCTTCTAAGCCTGTGTAAGAGCTGCTCTTTTGCTCCTGCATGTTTAGTGCAAGAAAACAGCACGATCACAATCGAAGCTGTTGCAAATACGTGGCTGAGGATGTCCCGTTTGAAGGACTTGGTAATTGAAAAGAAACACTGAGTTCATAATGAAAATTGACACACTTCACTATTGTACTGCAATTAGTATTTCAGACAACCAGTCAAATCACTAAGGAAAAGGGGTTCCGAGAATGATTTTGAGGTCCCACGAAATACAAGCGTGTCATGAGATGATATCCGGTAATGACGAACGGCCAAAGGGACATTAATGAAGATCCCCACCAACATAATAGCAACGATAGAATCCAGATCATTTTCCAACTTCAATAATGGCAACAATCAAGAAAAGTTTCCAGCACCTATTGTGGGCCATTTTCAAGTTATTAACATCTAATCTTATAAGCTTTCTGAGGAGAAAATGAGGTCATATTTGATCGGAACTGAGGTCATAAGTTGTAGTAACAGTACTGGGAAAGGTACACTCACATGCATTAGATCTTAGAAACAACTAAACATATCAAAATCAGACCAATTGACTTTGATAGAACCCCTCCAACGTATAGATGAAAACGACCGAGCAACAAACGATCTACTCAGCATGATTGATCATATAGCATTGGATGCAACATGCTCGATAATAATTAATATAATTGAACAAAATTTGTAAAAGTTTGTTACGTACTTTGTACATTTGCATAACAGGACTCGAGATCATAATCTTCGTCGTCTTCGTCTTCCTCGTCTTCTACTTCTGCTTCTCCACTTACATGGTCATCATCTTCAAAGAAAGGGTCTAATACGGATACCGGACTACATTGTTCCTTCTCCTCTTCTTCTCCTTGTACATTGTCCGAATTTCTTGATTCGTAATTTCCATTCTCCTATTAAGGTTCAAGAAAAAAGATATTTAAGTGGGAAATACTTCTGTCAAGGTTGTAACTATTCCCATGAATGACAAAAACTGACTGCTGACAATCTCTCCAGGGGTGAAAACAGAGGATCACTAACATGGGATTAGAATGTGGAGTTAGTATTAGAATCCAACGAGGAAAATGAAATCAAGATTGTCATTTTCTGGGAAAAATATATGGGGTGAGACATGTAATTAGAGAAATATTTTGATGGCAGAGGCGTGATCTGATCGCAAGTACAGCATTTAAACAAACAGACAGGTGCTGACAAGAAAAAGACAAAAGAGGGTATGGATTGATCTGTAAATTTGGTGGATTACTGATAATTTTGAGGCTAATATTCGAGGTTGGAATGGAGATTTCAAGTCGACATTCCGACCAACGAATCAGACCAAGGAGATTGTATACCGACAGCACAAGCTTGCCAAACGTAATACATATTCATCTGTGTCATAAGTTCAGCTGTCTACATTTGAATTCTTCGCTGTCTTTAATTAACATGAAGCAAAATTAAATAAACGAGATATGATTTTCATTTCAAAAAGATTATTAAGAAACTAGAATTATCAAGAGAAGACAAACCTGCTTAACGTGGGCGACTGGGAGAAGGCGCCGGAGAAGAGAAATCCGGCGTGCGGCGGCCGGAGGACGACGCGCTTCTATGAAGAGAAAATCTGAAAGGGCTGACAGGGCTCGAGCAAAAGCGCTCTTCGCCTAACCCAAATTCGTCATTAATCTCATCAAATTCCACATGATAACGCCTACAGGTGCTGGTCGAGGCCTCCTCCAAATCCCCTCTGCTCAAACTACCACTACTGAAAGAACACGAAATCCTCGTATTTCCCGGCAACGTCTCTCTCTCTTTCAGCTCATGATTTCTGAAAACATTGATCTGGTTATCCCCAAGAACACGCTTTTTGTTCTTACTCCGATCTTTCAGTCTCTTCAGAAAGGACCCAAACAACCCGAACCCGACGTTCTTAATCTGACCTCTGGCCTTCGACTGCTGCTGCTGCTGCTGCTTCTGGATTCTCATAGCCGCTTCAACTAGGAGTGCGGTAGTCCCGGACGGCACGTGGAGGAAAACAGCACCGGCAGGAGACTTACAGGGGCTCATCGTCGGCGACGGAAAATCAAGAAACGGCGATTTCCTGACGTCCGGGGACGACAAAAAACAGGCATGTCTGCGGAGATTTCTGGGCTTTGTAGAGGTGACGGGCTTGCGATTCTTGACTTGTACAGTGGTTGTTGGAGAGGATTTCTTCAACTGAGAGCGCCTTTCTGCGATATAGCTCTTCAAGTGAAAAGGCTCCTGATCTTGCTTGAGCAGCTCATGCAACAACTGTTTGTGAGCCATCGTCACGAATGGGCAGAAAATCAGTATGGGATGATTGAAATGATGGGTTTATAAAGGTAGGAGAAAAGGGAAGAGAAAGTTATGGAGAAGGGGGGAATTTGAAAGTGGGGAAGAGCAAACAGTATTGGACTGAGAAATTTGTTGGTAGATTTTGGTGCTGATTCAAATCCGGGGTTCGCAAGATCGAGGCAACCTCTGCTTCTAATGTAATTAGATTTCATCATACACAATTAATTAACAATTACATTACTAATTTATTAAATTAGTCTTTAAACATATAATTAACTATAGACAAAATTACATTTTTGTCAATAATAATACTAGTTGCCATTTTTTATTCTCTAACTTATTTTATTTACACAATTAGTCCTCAATATATCATATTTAGTCATTTTTTACAAATTCAGTTATGTATTGACAATTTTAATAATAACAACATGACAAATAATGATATTTACTCCAGTGTTAACGGGGCCAAATTTGTCAACACATAACTACGGGAAAAAAAATCAAATATTAAAAGTTTGTAACAAAATTCATCAAAAACAAAAACTAAATATATAAATTAGCTTAAATTATAGAATGAAACGTACTAACAATTTACAGTCACAAGATAAAAAATATAATTTCACCTTAATTATATCAATATTCTTTTATAATTGTAAATTACTATTTCTTGTCTTTTTATTGATTTGATTTGTCATTTTTCTTTTTCCTTTTTCGTTATTGAGTTCAGATTCAAGTTTCTTCTTCTCAATTTTCACGTGTCTTTCTCATATTTTAATAACTTTTCATTGCCCTTTTTATTCTTCTTTTTTATATATTTTTTAATTATACACCCACAATCTAATATGTCGCATATATTAATTATAAGTACTATTATACTTGAAATATGACTCATCAATATTAAAATAAATTGATTACAATCATTCATATCGGATATTAGTATCCGACAACAGTCATACTATGATCAATAATATCAAATACACTAAATCAAACCAACACTTACTATTCAGTAAAAATAACATCCAACGCATACAATGGAATTAGAACCTATGACCTCTAATGTCACGAGGGCTTAATTTCACTAACTAAGCGAGGGCCTCATTTACTATATAACTTGAGATTGATCACTCTAATTACAGATAGTTTTTAGTGTTAATTAATTAAACCAAATTAATCACATAAAAAGTATAATATGTATGAAACATCTGTCATATAATTGATCATTTTTCTTAAATTATACAACAAATATATGATACATGTCATTTGATTGGTCATGATCTGGCCAAACTCCATTTAAATTAGAATTTCCCCTCTAATACATTTAGGCATGCAACAAAGTTAAGTCATAACTCTTTAATCATTATTTTATGAGGAAAATATGGTAATGCATTACTGCATTTATTACTATTTTTAAATTATGCACACGCGCATCGAGTGTATTCCATCCATTAGTATATTTTAATTAAGGGGAGCCCTTACAATAACTGTTGCTATAGACAACAAACTTGAAGAAAAATTAGAAGTTTGAAAACAATTACAACAATTTTTAATTTTTATTAAATATAAAAACGTGTATTTATTTTTATATCGTTTTGATGAAAAATATATATTTTTTATAAAAAAAAAAAAAAAAAAGTTGAGGTATGATGATGATGATGATGATGATGATGATAGGATAATAATTGTGAATGAAAAGCATAGTGAATAGTGATAGAGGCGGTGGTCCAGGGAGTTTGTTGAGAAGTAGACGCAAATTGGCAGTGTGAGTCGGAGTGTGGGATTGCATGCATGCGTGAAAACCCCGCTCCCCTCCATATCATACGCCCCTTTTCTCCCTCTTTTACTGAGTTCACTCCTCTTCACTTTTTATACCCACTTTAATTCAAACACACACACACTTTACTCCTTTTTTTTTAATGTCCCACTCTCATCAATGTTTATTGCCCATTTACAAAATCTTTTCGATTTGGACTTAATAAAAAAGTTATTGATTTTTTTATTTTAAGATAAATAATGAATTAAAAGTAAATTTAAATATTAAAAAGTTAGTACGCCAAAAAAAAAAAAAAAAACTTTTACAATAGTATAAATAATTTTTTTATTTTAAATATGTGTCAATTTTCTACCCGCTGGACCGACAAATTTTGTAACAAAATGTCACTTTCAACACTTTCTAGGTTTCGATCGTGTGATGTAGGACAATTATTCTGAACTAAGAGGGTGTTTGGCTAAGCTTTTTCAAAATATTTTATAAATTCCTGCATCTGATAAAAATATTTTAGGAGTTTATAAGATGTTGAATTTTATTTTAAAAATAAGCTCCTGAAGTATTTTGATAAAATAAGATGTTAAAACTTATAAGATGTGAAAACATCTTATTAAATGTTAGGGTATTTGGCATAATAAGATATTTAATCGGTAAAATGACTAAAATAGACATGTATACTATTAGAATCAAATAAATTATTATTTCTTGATATATTTTATATTAAAAAAATAAAAATACTTTTATAAATAGTACACATTAGTTTAATTCCAAATAAAAATTTAATAGATATTTTTTTTTACGAACAAGAGTAGTTAGGGTAATTATATGTTGTTAATTAACTGATTCGAGTTTCAAACCCAAACAGTTAGCATAAGTTTTTCTAGATTATCTTTAAAATATTTGAAAGTTTATAAGTTAATTATCAAGTATTTGACAATTTTCTGAAAAATAAGTTTCTAAAATCTAAAAAATAAAAGATTATAAGCTATCTTCGAAATTTTTTCTCAAAATCCTAACAAGTTTTTTAATTTTTCTGGCCAAATTATTTTTATAAGAATGAAAACGTACCTCATTACGTGCATTAGCGTATGTATAAGGATAGTTTGATAAAAAAAAAAAAAATGTATGAATTTATAATACTTCACATAAATTTAACCAAAGAAGGAGATATATGTTTAATTAGTGAAAATTGTTGGTTTGTTTAGGAGTTAATTAAAATAATTAGGAGAGTTTAGTAATTAATGATTTTCCGACAGCGTTAGGACGGTAAAGTTGAATTGAAGTGACGTCTGAGTCAACTTGTAAACACTGTTTTAATTACAGACACAATAATAATAATAATAATAATAATAATATGAATAATGTACATCTGCCAGAATTTGTCCTCAAACACACAAACAACTTTGGTTTTAACTACACACAAACATCCACAAATCTCTCACACACTGTCTCTCTCTCTAGGAGGAAGGATCCTATGCTACTACTTCCCCACTCAAAAGTAATCTCCTCCTTTTTCGAAATTAATAAGGATTGATTAATAGTCTTGTTATGTAATATATGATGACACACAACACCTTAATTACATTTCTTTAGTACCTGTCTTCAATAAAACAAAATAATAATAATAAGATGATAATACGAAAGCTCTCGAGCAATTATCATATATTGATCGCATTGATTAATTTAATTTTGATTAAATCTAACTAAATGTTTTTCATATAATATAAGGTAAATTGCAACGACATTTCCTAAGGTTTGACATAATTACGAATACCCTCTTGTTGTTTGAAAAATTACCAATACCTCCTAATTTTAACGACCGTCTAAAAATTAGCCCAATCACTTTAGATTTTCGTTCATTTTTTGTCCTGAATTGACCAAAACGCTATTGTGAATTAAAAATTATAATTTTATTTATTTTTTATGGACTAGGTGGATTTTTAAATTAAAAAAAATATTGTAAGGGCAAAATCGATAATTTAATACCATCAAAGGATTATATAATTTCATCAAACATTAAAAATATTTATAATTTTTTAAATAATAAAAGAATATTCATAATTATACCAAATTTCAGAAAAAAAAAAAAAGTTATTATTATTTACCGTATAATATATGTACAGTGGTATGTGTAAGTGCAGCGTCAGGAATTACATTACATGTACGAGGAGGTCTATTCCACGCCCTTTTATCTGTTGGAATTGTGTGGGCCTCCTCTTTTGCCCCCTCAAAATAGTGTTTAATTAATTTTAATAGTCCAAGATTTTATTATTTCTTATATTATGATACCCATGCAATATCTTCTAACCATAATCTTTTAAGATGTGGCCATGTCCACATAATATTATTATACTTTCATATATATAAATATAAATATAAATATAAATACAAATATAGATGCGCACAACACCATTTACATTTAAAATGTGTAACGTCTATTACACTCCATCAAATTTATATGTTCTAAGATTCTTTCACTTTTGAAACGCGTTTTTTCTTATTTATTTATTTATTTTTTTGATACACTACAACAAATTTTTTAAAATTTAATATAATTATGAATATATTTTTGTTATATGAAAAATAATAAATATTCCCTGATATTTTATATAAAGATTATGTAATTTTTGAATGAGAGTTTGGAATTGTCGACTGTGCTCTTATTATAATTTAAAAAAAAAAATTGGATAACATAGCTGGAAAAAGTAAATTTAATGATTTAGAGTTATAAGGATATTTTGGTTAGTTTATGGTAAGTAATAGATGAAAATCTAACAGAGATTAATAGATTGGAATAATTGATACATGGCCATAAAAATATAGAGTATCTATAATTGTTTAAATAATAAAAAATATTTATAATTATATTATTGGGTGTTATTTATTTATTTATTGGGGCTACAAGGATAAATAGTTCTAAAAATCAAGCCGTGAATATGGGCCTGGATTAGTTGTTGTTTGGACCAAGCCCATATTTCTGAATAGTTCTCCTCTTGATTAAAACATGAGTCTGGGCTGGGCTATTTTAGGCCCATTATCGTCTTCTCTTTTGCCCAATTCTCACATGTGTTTTCGTGAATGAATGAATGGATACTAGATCATATATTTGAATTTATTATCATAAATATTTATCCTATTTAATATTTATTTTATAATAAAAGTTTACTAATTATATTAATGTATTTATGAATTTATGAATATAATTATTGTTTGTATTAAAAAAAAATCATAAATCTTGTCAATAATTAATATATTCTGAGAAAGAGAGAGAGAAAGGTGCCAGAGACTCAGAATTCGGATGCCCGCACCGCTGCAGATGTGGGACCCATGAAACCTTTTGTTTTTTCTCCTCCGATTTTACTTTTTTTATATATTTTTTAATATAAGATTTATTGCAATTGACCTTCCTGATATTGTAGATGAATAAATTATTCTCTTATAGAAAAATAACTGTGATTCACACTCCTGTATTTTCTAAAATAAAATAATTTACAGAAGTAAGTTATCTCACTTCATTTTGGAAAAAAAAAAAACACAGGAGATAAAATGCTGCAATTTTAAAAATATAAAAAGATAAATTACTAGTGTTTTTTTTTTTTATAAGGGGATAAATGTACTTATTTATTAGTAAATTGCGGAACAAAAAATTTGAATAAAAATTCTCATTTTTTTCTGATTGACTTACAGATGTATTGTGAGTCAAACAAATCATTTTTGACTAAATTGCTTTTGTAAGGATAATCAAAACGTACCTCCTTACATGTTTTAGCATGTAAAGATGTAATTAAGGTAGTTTGAAGGAAAAATATTTGTTTAACTTGTAATAAATCAGCACTAAGTCAATCGATGGTAAATATTGATTTTCATTCAACTTTTTTATTTTATTTTAAAATATTATCAAATTTTATGAATTCCGGCTAATGAGTAAAACTATTTTTTGATTTAACAAAAATCAGGAATACTAAGTGTAATTTTTTCGATTCATAGAAAATTTATATGTAATTACAATAAATATCAATGGAGGGCAGTTTAACCAATCCTAAATATAATTATTACTTATTTATATATCTATGCTAATTATAAACTAAAACATTTTGTCGTACTAACTTTTAAACAACCAAATTTACCTTTCAATTTATTTATTCCCTTCAAAGAAAAATTTGATTAGAATAGTAATTTTAATTTGTTTAATAACTATACAATTATAATTTTTTCCTTCTCAACCTGTTACTTAGCGTTTCTTTCTCACATATTTTTTTTTTCACAAACTTTCATAATTCTAATAAACTGAGGATTGTAAATCTCCCCCCCCCCCCCCCCCACACACACCTCACTACACATCTATTTATTTTAACGAACTTTTTTATTTATTTTTGCATTCCTACAGGTACGATTATTTATTTTTAAATTTTTTTTTTCATTTCACCTCTCACTATTTTTTTTTTATATATTCATGGTGACTACATTTTGCAACTACCTTCCTCATTTATAAACTACTAGTTATGAGCCATGCCACAAAATTTCAAAAATATATATACATGACAATAATAATAATAAAAAAAAATTATAATTTTTAAAAATCATAAATTAGAAAAGAAAAGGTGTACTTGGTAGCACGCCGGCACGACTATCCTATGTAATATCTCACGTGTCCTCACGTGACTTATTGGATCGAGGTTTACTATTTGTGAAGCCCACATCTTTACTTGAGTGGACTCTGACCAATTGACCATCAACCAAATATTATATCATAAAATTTGAACTTATATATTTATTTTTTAAAAAACACAGAGAAATAAATTAATTATTTTTTTTTAATATTACAGGAGGGTAAATTGCATTAAACATTATGATTTGATATGATTTACGATCTGATCGGTGCTCTATTGTACAATATATCATTATCACGATTTTATTTTGAAAAAGCATCTTGCTTAGGAGGTGTGGTCTTGAAGCTTATAAGTTATTCAAACTATTCGTATACAACCAAGGCAAAACGTGTAAAGCACTTTATGCAATTTATCGTGGGTTTTATATAATTAAAAAATGAAACATTTCCCATCATTAAGAATTTATAAGATTGACTTCTAATAATATAATAGAAGGAACTTATGATATTTAACATAATTATAAATATTATTCAATTATTTAAAAAATATTTTATAATATTTGATGAACTTATATAATTTTTAAAAAAAGAACTGGAAGGTTTTCCTATTTTGTACCAACTGTATTTTTTTTAAAAAATAAAATTCATAAAAAAATGATTGAGGTGGTTGATTTTTTTTTTTAAAAAATTATTCAATTAAATCATAATAAATTTGAAAAATAAAAGTTATAATCTACAAAAAAGTATTTTAGCCCATTCAACATAAAATAATAAACGAGAGCTCCATAAAGACTTATAGATTGGGTTAATTATTGGAGAATCAATAAGTATAAAAATATTTAAAATTAAAAAAAAAAGTATTTAAAATTATATTAAAATTGAGAGAAAAATGATTGTAATTGAGTCTTTAATTTAAAACCATAAAAAGGGAGATGATGCGGTGAGATAGAGTTAGATTATTAATTGAGTGGGTGCAACAAAAATATCTGCGTTGTGATAAAGAGTCGCGTCGCCGTCACGCACGCAACGGTTCAGTCACATCAACAGAACTGAGTCAGAGTCATCACCTAATATTGGACCATTAGCCCACCTCCAATCTCTGACATTCATTCAGATTTTTGGATCTTTGCCTTCCCCTCATTCATTACCATCTCCTCAAATTACCTTACTGCCCCTTCCTTGATTTTTAATACCAATACGACATCGTACACTGATCGCCTTCAACCAAGTTAAAAACTTGCGTAAATATGTCTACCATTGTTTGCAATCTCCTTAGTTCTCTCTCTCTCTCTCTCTCTATATATATATATATATAAAAGTCTTATTTTTATTTTAATATTCTTTTGATAATTATTTATTATTTTAATCTTTCATTTGCAAAGGTCCGTTTAATTATTGTATATGCATATTTTTTTATATTTTAAGATAGATTATTTAAAATTAACGTGATATTATCTTTTCAAAATAAAGAAAAGAATTTATATCTTTATTTGAAAGCAATTTTTGCATCATTAAATAAGTTGATTGCAAGCGATCTAGAAAATGATTTAAACACGTATGTGTCTAAGTTTCAAATGGAAAGACCCTCTTTTTTTGTCCGAGGGATATTTGTTTTTTTATTTTGGAACACCATTCGAAGGATATTTATACGTACTACTTGAGGCATTTGATGTTGGTACTACTTGAGGCATTTGATGTTGGGGGTGTAAAATCATTTTTACCCCTTCATTAATTATCAATATGTGGATACCCCTTTTTCTTGTTAAGTCTAATCTAGTAAATATACATTCTCTTTTTTATCATCTTTTTATGAAAATAACTTTTTTGCCCTTTGTTAAGCTTTTCCTCCATCAGGCACTAAACATTCCCATTTATACACAAAGCTCAAATTATTACAAAAAATAGAGGGGGGGGGGGTTTAATTGTATAATTTTAGCTATAACCAAAACATCGATCATTGTATTTAACCGTGACTGATATTTTTGGTTCAATATGCAAAAATTATGACTAATAATCATTGCACAAAGAAGTAATTAATATTAATTATGACAAGTTTAAGAATTAATCATGTCAAAAAATTATATTTCTTTTATTTCTCAAAGTAGTATTGTACAAGAATTACATGTGAATAGAAAATTCTGTCCCTTTTAAGTTCTGAAAGTAAAGGGCCTAAAAAGCAAAAGACAATGAAGATCCAGGCTATAAGACCAGTAGTCCCCTAGTAATTACCACTAACCCTACAAAGGAATTAATTACCAAGCTAGAGAAACTAATTAGGACATTAATTTGACCATAAAGCAAAGGTGGAATTAGCGATAATCACTGTCATAACATGTGGAGGCACAAAACCCTTATTTTACATGCCCCAATGCCCACGATCTTATCTCTGAGAATAACACCTAGAGAACCCATTTTATTATTACCCTATATCGGACCAACCAAGAATATCTTGGGTACTGTAATAATAACATATTTATATATATAGAGAGAGAAAGAGAGTAACATACATATATAGAAAGTTTTAACCCTAAAAAAAAATAAAATAATAAAGAGATCTGTGTGTATCTGTACTTTGTATTAAGAGAACAACCCTTCTCTCTTGGGACAAGTTGAAAGACAGTAATTCCAGTTTTAAATAGCCCCTTGCATGTGTCAACTAGACCACCAACTAATTACAATTTAATATGTCTTTATTAGCTACACAGCTCCACATCCACTCTTTCTCAAATTAAGTTTGATCTAATTTAATTAATTCAGCCGTATCCAACTTCATATCAATCACATAGCGTAAATGTATTATATTTGTCGTGTAATTGGTTTAGATATATATATATATATATATATATATATTTGGGGTTGAATAATTATTTATATGTTTTGAATTAATACATGATTTAAATATTCTTATTTATGAAAATTGAAGAATTAATTAAATGTGGTGATAGAATGAGAAGTAGTGTCCCCTGGAGAATTTGATGTGTGATTCTGATGAGTTTGTGTTGAGCACGAGAATAGTGGAAATGTAAGGAAAAAGAGGAGGTTGTGATGAGGGGTGGTAGCTGATGATGAATATTACAGCTGAGACAAATTCTGGGGTTATTTAGCAATACTGTCAGCTCTTTTTGATATATTTCTCTCTCTCATGGTTGCAGCTGCTGATCCATTAGAGTCTTGCATGCAGATATCATCATCTGAGGTTGAAATAAAATGGCATTCTTTTACCATACTGTTATTTCTCCATACAAACCCTACTCAGTAGCTGCTTTTTCATTCCCAAAGCTGCACAGTCTTTTTTTTTTTTTATTATTATTATTATTATTATTTTATGTATCTTTTCTGGAGGGTTTGAATTTCTCTCGGTACTGTCTTGTCTGAGTGTCTTTTTCTCATGTGCTCTGTGCTTGCGCAGTGGTCAGTCACTGTGGCTAAAAGTACAAAATACAAGATATTTTTTTTCCTTTATTTTTTTGCCATTTTTATTCATCATCAAGATTCAAGAAACATACAAAGCTGCTCATCATCATACATGAATATATATATATATATATATATATATATATATATATGGAAGGAATTCTAACTCAATTTGGCAATATTTAAATTTGAATCAATTATATAAAAAAGTGTAAAATATTTATCAAATGATTGATGTAAATTTTAAAGAGAGTGAACAATCACATGACAAATATATTATATTTATTATATAGTTGATTTAATAGAAACAAACTTGATTTGTGTAAGAACTATCTTATATACATGCAATTCATAATAGAATATCTTTATTCTTTTAACAATTTTTAAGGAATTAATATGTTGTTCTGAAAATATCAGAATCATTATCGCTGCTTAAGTTGGATTCTAGACATTCAATGTGGAACTTCGTATCGCACATTTGTGATATATGATAAGTTAAAAGTATAATTAAGAGAAAATTGTACTTCTGGTCTCACTCGACAGAGGGTGTTACACTTTTGATCTCATAATTTACATGCTTATTGATCTCATAGACTAAAAATTCAAATGCCATAATTCTTATCTTATTGGACTAAATATGCTAAACTCATAAATTGTGAAATTAAAAGTGATACGCTGCCTATATTATAGGACCAAAATGCATAATTTTTCTATAATTAAATTAGACGACAGGCACAATATAGGTGTGATATAATTTCAGGGTGATTGAAGATTATTAGGGTAAAGTAGGAGGGGGGAGTTGCAGAAGCCCTTTATTATCAACTTTCTCTCAACACACCAAACACAGTTTACTAGACCAACCAAAACCACAACTACAAAAATCCGCCCAACACTCTTTTCTTTTTCCTTCACTCTCTCTCTCCGACTCTTTTCTGCCTTCCCCCCCCCCCCCCCCATGCCATGGATTTCAACCTGAAGCAATGGAGAGATGAGTCAGAAGAAGAAGAGCATCAAACACCTTCAGCAAAGCTACCAAGAATTCAACACCACCCACCTGCACTCCCCTTGTTTGTACCTGACCCCAACACCACCCTGTCAGCATACTCTCCTGATCCTGCTGCCAAATTTCCCAGTATCTCTCTCTCTCTCTCTCTCTCTTTGATACTGCTCTTAAAAGTTTTCCAGATTTTTTAGCTTCCAAGAATCGCTGATTACTTACCTGTTTTTATCATTGTTTTTTTCTGTGGGGTGTGCTTTGAATTTAGACATGGTTTCAGGGATTGGGAGCTACTTCAGCTTGTCGCAGTGGCAGGAGCTTGAACTTCAGGCCCTGATCTTCAGGCATATGATAGCCGGAGCTGCTGTTCCGCCTGAACTCCTCCATCTTGTCAAGAAAAGCCTCATCAACTCTTCTTCTTCTTTTCTCAGTATTATCTCTCCCACTCTCTTCACCAGTGTTATCCCTACCAGCCAGCTTGTAAGTTAACCCCATCTCATCTTTCTTGAATTTGCTTCATAAAACTTGATTTGTTTCCTGTATGCTTTGAAATTTCAATTTGTAGATGAGGTACATATTTGCAGTATTTGTAAATTTCCTGGAACGGTTTCTTGAAGTTTGGCATTCTTGAGATCTTTGTGAACTAATTACCTTCAAAAGCATCGAGTAATTTCATCTGTTTTAGCATGCCTTTTGCTTATATATATGTGTGAATTGGTATGGTGGATCAGTGCTGCAATCGGGGTATTGGAGCAGGGCTGCCATGGATCCAGAGCCGGGCAGATGCCGGAGGACGGATGGGAAGAAGTGGCGGTGCTCGAGGGATGTTGTGGCCGGTCAGAAGTACTGTGAACGTCACATGCACCGAGGCCGAAACCGTTCAAGAAAGCCTGTGGAAATCCCCACATCCACCACCTCCGCGTACGGCGGCGACGCCGGTGGTGAAACCACCCTTAAACAAAATCACTCCATTACTGGACAGGGCATCTCCACCGGCGCTGGTGACCGGCCGCATTTCACGCTTTCTGTCCCTTCGCAGTCCACGGGTCTTC
Source organism: Sesamum angolense (assembly GCA_034509725.1). NCBI lineage: Eukaryota > Viridiplantae > Streptophyta > Magnoliopsida > Lamiales > Pedaliaceae > Sesamum > Sesamum angolense. The sequence goes on along the minus strand of JACGWL010000011.1, from coordinate 8,423,163 downwards.
TTCACCTCAACCAAAGGTATATTACATTCTTGGCATTGTAAGAAAATCAAAGTAATGAGACAAGGGGTTCTCTGTTAGGCCTCAAATTATCATGTGAAAATGGTAACTCAGAACTTCGAATTCCTCGTCGCCAATGTTAGTTCAATTCAGTTCTAAAACCAAGTGATTTTGTATGTGAAATTGGTTTAAGGATGTTTTAAACCTCTATGTTTTGTGGGGCTTCAAGATAACTAGTATTACAGAGCGATTCTTGTTCCCTAAAAGGAAGAAAGTCACTAAATCTTGATGAACAATGATCTAAGCCAACCACCGGTTTGATATTCTCCAACAGCTTTTCCATTGTTGTTGTTAGATTGTGTGGTCCTCAAAATGCATTCACTTTGGATTCTTTCTGTCTGAACGGAGATGGGGTACAGACCCACCATTGTTTTCATGGTAGGACCCTGTCCAGATATTTTCTGAGTTTTTGCAAAAGGGCTTTTGATTGTCATCAGAGTTATCCCCAACCACTTGTTCTCTGTCTGTCCCTTATCTTAACCTCCCCTGTTATTATTAATGTTCTAACAACCTTTTTCTTTTCAACCTATTCTAACTTTGTAACTGATTTTTGTAGGCCTTCGGATTTTACTGAGACAAAGGCTCCATTTGAAGCCCATCACAATGGGCAGCACAGTGGCCGAATGCTTCGACGTTTCATTGATGATTGGCCTAAACCACTTGATGAGACGGAAACCGCTGCCAACTCTGTGGCTTCTGCCACCAACTTGTCCATCTCGATGCCTGGAAATCCGTCGTCCGACTTCTCATTAAAGCTCGGGACGGGCAACGGAGACGAGGCTAGTGCTCAAGTTTTGAGTGGCGAAAGGGTAAAACCTCAGCTGAATTGGAGTACAGCGTGGGGGACTAATCCAACAGCTCCAATGGGCGGACCCCTAGCCGAGGCGTTGAGGTCGTCAATACCCAATTCGTCACCGACAAGCGTACTGCATCGATTGCCAAGAGGTCTTACCTCAGAAGCTAGTTATGTTAACTCCTAAGTACTCCATGGCCATCCTGTGCCTTGTGTTTTCATTCCCTTTTTCCTGTGAATTGTGTGATACCCTTTTCTTCTGCCTTCAAATCTTGGCGGTTTCTTCTTTCAATGTTGAGAAAGGCAGAGAAGTGTGCTGTACAAATTTCCATGAAGTTTAGTGTACGAATGATTCATGAATAGCAGTGTTTTTGCTATAATTTTGAATGATGCTTTCTTGCAGTGTAATCCAAATGATGTTTCTGTGGCTAGGAAACTTTATGCACATTGCACCAAGGGTTAATTACACTTTACACAATCTATAAAAATATAAAATTACACTTTTTTTCTAGAAAAACTTTCGAAATTAACACTTATGTACCTCTTCGAAAATTTCTCCGTTTCCACCCCTCTTAAGTTAGGGTTTGAAAAAGAAAATATCAATATCAATAAAAAATATTACATAAATTTTTAATTTTATTCCTCATTTAACATTCGTATATAATATATATATATATATATATATAATATATATATATATATAATTATAAGAGGATAAATGTAATATATAGGTGGAGTAAGCGAGATTAGCGCATTATTTTTTTTTGTTATAAGTATAAATTTATTTTATTTGCATTAAAGGAAATTGAAAAATATAATAAGTTGTAGAATTTAATGGAGGAACAAAAAGTAATTCTATGATTGTTTCTGCTTTTATTATTTTAATAATGCTTATTTACAAACTTATTTATGTGAGATATATATATATATATATATATATATTGTTGAAAAATAAATTTAAGATTTAGAAGAATGAAAACACTAAAAAATTCAAACTCTATAAAGATATATACGTTTACTTACTATTTAGATAAGTTTTAAGAAAATTTTACATAAAAGTTTAAAACTTTTATAATATTTTGAAATATTTTTAGTATTTTTGAGAGATTTTTATCACAGAGTAATCATCACCGTCCACTTGAGGTGACCAATGTAAAATTATTGAGTAAGAGCTCATTTTTAATAAAACAGAAGAAGTTTCGATATGAATATTTTCAGTCAACTCTATTTATCGACATACATAAGTATTTTAATTCCAAACAAACAAATATCTATATAATTATAAAAGAATTATTTTGTCATATCAACTTTTGAATATCCAAAATTCAGCCTTTAATTCATTTATTCCCTTAAAAAAATTAAGTGAGAATAATAATTTAATATTTTTAAATAATCTCACAATTATAATTTTTTTAGCTCCAAATCCGTTACTCCATGTTATTCTCTCAACTTAACCCTCCTTTTTTTTTCCCTACAAACTTCATATTTTAATAAACTCATAATTATAATTTATTTTCCTCCCTTACCTTAATTTTTTTTTTCTTTCTCATTCCCTCACACAACGATTATTTTTCTTCTCATAAATTTCTTTTCTTTTTTTTTTTTATCTAATACCATAATTCTTTTTTATACGCTTTCGAAGACCATATGTAGTGAGAACTAGTCTATCTATTATGTTAACACACATTATTTGTAGAAAGAACAAAAGAAATCATTACTAAAAAATTATGCCTCACACATGCATCGCACGTATGTTTACTAGTTTCACAAAAGTGGACAAATCCAAAGGGGTTTCAATTAAGGAAAAATTCTTACCTAAATCAAGTTTGGTCGATCCAAATCAATTACAGAACATATGTATTACACTTGTTATGTGATTGATCACTTTCTATGAACTATAAACCAATCACAAGGTAAATATATTACACTTATCATATAATTATTTCAAATTCGACCGAATCAAGCTAGAGAAAAAATTTCCCTCCATTAAGAAATGACCACTATTCCTCCTGTCTTTATCTTCAGGACCAAACTTTTTAATTTCCATTTGTCTCTATTTTAAAATAGAAGATGCAATAAAAAACAATAATGGTCATGAAGAACCGGACATTGCGGATTCCTCCAGTAAGACAGAAACAAGCTTTGCACTGATTGAGGGAGGCTGAAAGTAGTTTGTAGGAAAGTAGGAGCCCTAGAGGCTTACATAGTTCTTTTATGAGTTCTTGCTTGTTCATAAAAAGTTATGAAATGGCCCTCAACATTTCCTACTCCTAGGTCTCATAAGCTCCAACTTAAACAAGGTAGCACAAATATAATTATTTAATGATATTCACAAGTTAATCTACTACCTGACTCTTCCACAATTCCCAACAATATTTTTAGCAACCACTATTACTCAACAACTTCGTATACCCTCCCTCCCTATTTGTTGTTTGATGGTTCAGTAATTCCATCACAAATAAACGTCAAATGTTAATAATACTTTATCAAACCAATGCTTAGTTAGTTGTCGATTACTTAAAAATATGCATATCATAAAATAAAAATTGCGATTGAAGAGTCAAAGCTGTTTACAAATGTAGGCAAAAGATCCAGTTATGTTGACACCCATAAAACTGAGCACCTCTCAAATTTTTGTCCCTGACTATGTCATTGAGGTAAGTGCATGTAAAATTCTGCAATCCCATCGTCAATTAGATACAATAACAGCCATGTTGGTTATATTCCCATACTGATACAGTAAGTTGAAAAGAGAGATGGAAAAAACAGGCATGACTTTCGAGTTCATGAGCTTGCACAACAGAGTCAACAAATCAAAGCTCCTTTGTCCAGAAAGTGTGAAGCCTCTTTGACATCATCAGTTCAAATATATGATACAGATACATTCAGATTCAGCTTGCTGGTTGAAATGCACGCCTTAATCTCCACTTGCACAACCCCTGCAACCACAATGCACACATTCTATAACTTTCTCCTCTCGCAAATGCTTGGGCACTCGGCAAACGCAAGTAGTTTGAAAGTTGTGATCCCGAGGCTGCATGCACCTCAAGCAACAAAGCCTTTCATAACCAGGCTGCAAAGACACCAATCGTGAGAAACGTGATACTTCATAATGCACAGATCACAATTGGACTTGTTAATGTCAAAATAGACAGAGAATCCACAGCACCTATAACACTAAACAAATACCAAGTGACACAACAAGAAAATGATTTACAGTTTCTACAATCATGATTAAATTTATTCGACACTATGAACCAACCTTTTTCCACTTTGCGATTAAGTTGCGATCTGCATATCCCTGATCCATGCAGAACTCATATAATTCCTTTGAGATCTCCTTCCTCCTATGATAAAGGTCAAAAATGTATCGACTCTTCTGATGGGCTATTTTGAAAATAGGCCACAAGGCCTCACACTTTCTTTTTCCATCATGAGGATCATTTTCAGCTGCCAACAAAAATAAATAATGAAAAATTCAGAAAAAGAATAAAAATATATGACAGTGTTCAATCTCTTTGTCTCCTTCATGATAAATACAAACACAATTAATAACAAAATTAAACAAAAAATGGAAAAATGGAAAGTTAGAAGACCTTCTCTCATCTTTGCTTGTAGTTCCCGTAGAGTAGGCTCAATCAACTCCCATCCCTCTGGGTACTTTACCCGGTTAGTCTTCACCTTGGGCATGATTTTCTATGAATATACATGAAAATACAGTATGAGAATATATGCTGGGGAAATGCATAATAATGTCAGAACTATGATTGCACAGTTGATCATAAGAATTATAATCAATAAACCTGTTAAGTCTATCTCACTCAAATGTAAAGTTTCAATATTATCAAGAAACTCGTTAATGTTCCTATATCTGCATGTTGCTAAGTATCAGTATCTAATTCTTTAAGACATATAGCACCAAGTCAGACATCTAGATGAGGTCACACTGTAGTCTGTGGCGTCATAATGATTAATCTCACGAGTCAAACGTCTGTAACTTCCGAATCTAATCTTGAACAAACTGAAAGAAAGAAAGCTGTGATAGGATGAACTCCAGTGATGTGGAGATGCAAGACTTGGAAGATGAAGATTCATATTAAGCCACTGCAATTAAAAGCCCAGAATTGCCACCACGTAATAATATTTAATATTTTTGCAAACAATGAGGAGATAATCTACATGGTTCTGAAACTGCAAATCGACCATTATACCATTTCAAAGCTGCACGTCCAATTTGGATTATCTGACAGGATATGTTAATGAGAAGGATGCTGCATTTAGTGGGACGTTAACTGGGGACAGTATTCTCGCCAGTTTTAACTAGTTGCATATTTATTTTTGAATGGGTTTTTGTACCTTGCCATCAATTTCTACAATGATATTCTCTCCAACTCAGAACGAAAAAAAGAAAAAAGAAAAAGAGTACAGTACGGCGATCCAGGGACATAATCAGATTTATCACTTTGAGTAAAAATAACGGCAGGAGGGGAAAAAAGAGAGAGAGAGAGAGAGAGCATACGGTGATAAAAGGAAAACCCTAGAAAAGAATTTAGTAAACCATCTAACTCAAATTCCTACGCCAACCACGAAAATGTTTTTATCTCACATAACGAAACGCCAATTCATCAGTAAAGAAATACAAACGCCAGACATGTAAGCATTCAGTTAATCACGTACACATATACCTAAAAAATCGAGTAATTCCAACAGATTCCACGGCGCAGGCGAGATCACCAGAGCAAATTAGGGACCTGCAGCAGCTTCCGGAGAGGCCAAAAAGCAACTGAAACTTCTAATTACAGTTAACAGAGAGAATTGGGAGCGGCTGCAGAGGAAATGAATTGTGTGAAGGAGAAGAAAATCGCGTTCTGAGGTTTTGATTTGAACTCAAATTAGGGTGATGCGAGTCTAGAAGTATCGATTTAGAAGAGGAGCGTGGTTTATCCTTGACACGCTTTCTCCTTTATCCCATATTTGTTGTGTAACTTCGGAATAATTTTTACTTGAATAACTTTTTTTTTTTTTTAATTTATTTCTTTGATTAGCATAATTTGCTTTTATTTTGAATAATTTTTAATTGGGTAAAAGTACAATTTTACTCATTTCATTTTTTTTCCCAATAGTTACTCATACCTATATGTATATTATTAGGGTTACGCAGCACATGCGTGCATAAATATTTATCTTTTTCAAAGGGAAAATGCAATTTACCTTTTATGATATTGCAAAAAAATAAATTACTTCCTTATGAAAAATAATAGCAATTTAGCCCCTATAATATTGCAAAAGAAAAATTACTCCCTTATGAAAAATAAATAACAATTTAACCATGTGATGTTTTTTAAAATATAGCAATTTACCTCGCTATCTTTTTTAAAATTGAAGCAATTTACCAACTTGAGCAGAGAGGTAATTGCTTCATTTTAAAAAATATAGGAGAATAAATTGCTATTTATTTTTTAAAAGAGGTAAATTGCTATTCACCCCTTTTTCAGATGAAAAATTAAATACATGACAATGACTTATTTGTTTTATTGTACTCAATTTCAATTAACTCTGATTCTCAAAATTAATCATCCAAGTAAAATTTTTCACTCAACTTCAAATTACTTAGTTTTAGAAAAAATTAGTAAAATAATGTAACTCCTATAAGGCAGAAAATTTTCCATATTAAGGAGAAATAAAAGGACATCAAATTCCATTACAGATGCAACATATTCTTGAAAACAGCAACAATATGAAGTACCTCTCTTCTTTTTCCTAGAATAAAAAATACTGAAAAAAAAATATAAGATAGAAATAATTTAATACTGGGTATGGATGCATCATCAAAGTTGTCATCAATGGTAGACAGATCTTGGCTAAGGTTGGCCTTACAGGACACAGATCCTTAGTTCAACACACATGTAAGAGCTATAATCTCTCCTTTACCAATGTTCTCACAAGCTTTTCACTGTTCCACGCCAGTACTAGTGTCTCCTTATGCACCGGGCTTCTGCGAGCGGCTGAGTTGTGCAGGTCTAAGGTGTTCTTTTGAAGCTTGCATCTTGCAATCTTAACAGTACTGAGGAAGTGTCTGTCAGAAAACTGAAGGGGAACCCTTATTACATGCAGTTTATTGATAGTCAAGGAAGCAAGTCCCGGTTGCGATATAATACTTACACTTGGAATGTCAAAATCGCCTTCGCTTGCATCACATACATCAAGTGAGATTTTTCGAAGCATTGGCAGCTGCATTCATCATAAAGCATAACCGACGGAACATTTTAGTTTGTTTGATAAGATCTTAAGCCCAGCGTATTCAATTCCAGACATACGTGGCGTACCCTTAGAAGCAGCCAATAACACCAATATGATCGATCGCAGTCTTGATCTTGGACATCTCCCCACAGCCCTCAACAGCCCGCGCAGAGCAGTGTATCAGCCCACATAGATGACAGCAGCCATTATTCCGTGAATCCCAGGGCATGAAACTTGTAGTACTTGTTTAACACGCCCTCGCTCAATATCCACCTCTTAAGCCTCTGAAAAACAGTGGGTCAACGAAATCTCAACTTCGAATTGATCCACTGCATTGGACATCGGGAAACGATAGAGCTCCATAACCTACAATCATCGGCTACGCAACTTATGCCTACCCATTCAACGGCCCGTTTGTTACTATATGAGAAACTCGTCCATAGCTGTCTGCCACGCATACAGTGAGCGCGCGTCGTAGCAAATGGAACCATCACTCAGAAGACAGGAAGTTTTTCCCTTGGGTCAACGTAGTTACCATATCGAAACATGAGGCTGCGGATATACATCAAGGGATATTCATTATGAACATCCACCCTTGTGAGAAATAAGTTCATAAACGTAACAAGAAGGCCTAGAATTTGCATCAAACAGTAATAATTACATAAGAGCAAGTAGCTTATTGCACAGAGATAAGTCAACGTTGAGCATTCTACTTGCACTAGTAATGCGGCAGCAGACTAAATCGGACGCATCAAAACTAATGAAGGCAGACATTCTCAACGGTGTCGGACGTAGTATGACCCACAAGGAAAGATTTCAAAGTCGCCGCAAATGACAGTCACAAAAGTGAGGATCTCCTACAAAAACACAGGCCCCAAATCCGCGCAGCGTTGATCTCGTCCACAAATTCCTGTAAAGCAAAGTGACCAATGTGCTCGCAAGAGATCAAGAACCCATTAGACGTGAATGCATAAGAGCAATCGCCAGATCAAGATGCACAGAAAAATGGAGAAGACAAGAAGGAAAAGTCGAACAAAAGATGAAGAGCGGGAATCAGAAGAGACCGGAACGCTATCAGGGGCACAGAATCGTGCAGTAAGTAGGGGGATCCATTTAAACAAAAGGCCAACTTGCACTTCACCTCAGGACAAACGCTAAGATGAAAGGAGACACACAATCTGCTGTTAATTTGAACCTAGAATTCTTACATAACGACTGTCATCGTCATCCTACCTAGCGCATGGCCACTTTCAATGCATCATAACCTCCACGCCATGTTAAAAACCTTTTCGGTATACCAATTTAAACCCAGAATTTCGCCAGAAGTAATAGCAAAACGAGACCAAGATTCATCCGTCAGCAAGAATTCACGGGAAATGAAGCTTATTCTCTCTACATATGATCCCTTACTTGTCTTTTCCAAAAGAGCGACTCCCTAAATGTACGTCGATACAGCTCAGTCAAAATCATGTTCTTGTTATAGACCTGTTTGGATTTATACCCAATGCTCCCAGGGAAGACACATATTGCTAAGGACCATTTGATAGAAAGTCCAACATGCTTCCTATCCGGGACCAGACCATAAATCAAGTACAAGGTTATTAGCACACACTTTGAAATCTCAGAATAGCTAATTATATATTCGATGATCTGAAATTGATTGGATTCCCTTTGGTGTACTGAATTATAGAATTTTTGGGCAAACATAGATGCTATAAAGATCCTTTATCTTCTGTTCCACGTGTATTCGGAACGGAGGGCTTGCAATTTAATAAAGAATCATCTCAATTGTATATCAAGAAGATCATCATTGGAAGTATCATATCAAGGGATTCCTAATAATCTCATCTGCTGAAAGAAACTTATATAAGGCAGAGAAGGGGAAGTCAAATCAGTTTGATTCGTGCTGCGAAGTCCATTATGGAGCTAATAGCACTTCTCTTCTCTCCTTTCCCTTTAGTTCCCAATTGGGTTTTCTCTTCTTCTTCTCACTAGAATTTAGACGAAATAGCAGTTACAGTGCCCATGGAACATACCAGACATGCGAATAAAAACAGAAATTAGAAGAGAAGAGGGCATGAAGCAGCAAACCTCAAGATGGAGAGAATGCTACAACAGCTGGCCCAGCCCAACTTCGAATATTATAGCTTGTGCTTCTATAAATGATCCCCCGACAATGACACGCAGAACGCGTTAAGGCCTCTTCATTAAATCCATCTACCAACCTGACATCTATGGCTGTTCTCTAATTCCCACATTACCCGTTCTGGCCCCGCCTTTGCTGAGCCACCACCATCCTCCCTCACGATCAGGCTATCCCACGCACCGCAGCCCAACCCGACCTAACCCCCCCCCCAGCGACCACACTCCGACGTTGCCACCTCTCTCGGCACCACAGAAACTCGCACCCGCACACCCCCATCCAACCGGCCCCCAGCAGTTCGGCTACAACAACACCTCCCCAAGACGAAAAGTTTACGACAATCCCAGACCACATGATCCTCCTCGTAGCCCCTCCTCCCGAACCCCATAAACTGCTATTCTGAATCTCTTCCCCCCCTCAGCCACACTCACCAGACACCACCCTACCAGCACGCCCCCCATCCCCCTACCCCCCAGCAACATCCCCCCATCCCCGATCTCGTCAATCCTCGTGCTCCATTCTCCCACCCCTGACACTCATTGTTCGACTAACGCTTAACCCCAACCCATTGGTCTCGCGCACCCATTCCTCAGCCCCACGCCACTCACGCCCCCAATTCTTCCAGTGAGTCGCACGAAAACGTAGAAACTTGAAATGCCCATGCTGGCGGCGTAACATGAACTACTGCGCTTCTTCCTCCCAAGCCTTTCCAACCGTCTCCCCCCAAGGGATTCTCGGCACACAATTCTATACTCTTCCCCACCCTCCTACATCGAGCGATCACACTGTCACCCCAAAACCGCCCACAGTCAGCAACACGCGCCCGCCCAGGAACTCCTCCCGCCACCAGCTACCCCCGCGGCACAGATTTCTCTAGTCACTCTGCACCGCCCGGCGCCACCCACCCACACCGCGCGGATTCCCCATCCGGCACCGCCACACCCCTCAACCCATGTCACTCACCTGGTGACAACCGACAAAACACTCACTGTCATATACAATGGCATCGATTGGCTGCAAGCCACTTCCTTACCGTTACTCTAGCTACCACCCCCACACTCACAAGCAACCCCAGCGGAACGAATTTAACACGCCAACACCACTAAATCCCGGCACACACGCACTACCCACCGCCCCGCTCGCCCACCACCATTACCTCCCACTCTCTGCGTCCCCTCCACCCTGACAAGCCCCACCAACACCCCACCCCCCACCCGACACCCCCCTCCGGACCCCCGCCCCACCCCCCCCACACCCCCCGGTCCGCCCAATGTGCTCACCCCACCGCCCCCAACCATCCCCGGTCACACCACATCCACTCCTTCAGCACTAAAGCTCCCCCAGCACAGTCTCCCAGCTGACTATACACTTACCTCCCCAAACAACCCTTCCTCCTAGCCCGCTATCCCGCCACCGCCTCCCCCCCCCGCCCCCCACGCCCCAAAAGGATAGATACAGGCAAATGATAGGAGCCCGAAACTGAGCACTCTCCGACTTACTACCCACTCCGCCCCCCCACTGGCCTCCCACCCCCCATACGAGATCCTCCCACCTCCAACCCATACCCCCCCCATCCCCCCCTCCCCCCTCCCGCCCCCCCCCGCCCTCTCCCCTCCACCCCTCCCCCCCTCCTCTCCCCCGCAGCCCTCTCTCGCCTACGTAGCCTCCCTCCATACTTGTGTACAATCTGGCGATACACACACCCGGCGCGAGAACAGCACCATACATAACGGTACAGGCAGGATACGCAACGGTACTGGGCAATGTCTAGCTAACACTCTAAATACTCCCAGCCCTTTGAACCCATCGCCCAGCCTCAGCGCACATTCATCACCTACTGGCTAAGCGCCCCCCTTATCGCGTTAATCCCTCCCAAACCCAACACAGTATACATACACGCCCGCGGAGCGTCAGGACTGGATCACACAATGACGTCCCCTAGACCCCCTTAGCTAGGAACAAACCTGCCCCTAGCTGCTGAATAATCACGCCAACGATACACACCCCGAAACGTCGTCCGCATCCTGGACCCCAGGATTACCTACAACAACTGCAGCACGCGAGAGGTTCCCGCGTACCTCCAGGATTATAATGTCGTCGTCTGGACGTCAGTAGGAGATGAGCAGCCCCTAAGCTCCCACACAACACGAAACACACACACGCACTTAACGGTCTCGGGCGGCTAAGAACACTCCTCCCAGCCACCAGCAGCTTAATGTAACATCTGCTGGGTCATAAGAGGGTTGCAACAGTGCACAACATGAACACAGAAAACCAAAGCCGCCGACGCCTATGACACACACTGCTGACGCTACATAAGGTATCAAGAGTGTGGAGTCGAATAGATTTGCACGCAAAAAAAATCTGGCCTCATGCACCCGTAATACTGACAGGAATGTTCAGTCGATGTACCTCTGCGCCGCCCTTCAAGCCCCAAGATAACCCCGCACGCCCAACATCCCGCACGGCCACCCCCCCCTTGCGCCGAGCTGATCACTCATCGCAGCACCACCATAAAGCCATCCACATCCATTTCATATGAACATGCGAGCACACACACTCACACACACATATACGATTATAAGGTCGAGTACCTGAACCAAGAGCGGAGTTACCTAACGGAGAGACAAATCCCCCCACCGAATCAGTCTGGTATATACGACACAGGTGCATGGTTACACGGGTAACCTGGCAATGCAGTATCACATCACTAGAAAAGCCATGATCCCTGGCCCCGCGTCGGCGACAGGCGTTCAAGACCACCACCACCCATGAGCATGAAGCATATCATAAGAGGGGCAGGCGGAGAAGCGATATAAAGAAGTGAGGGAATTGAATGGTATCTAGGGGACGAGAGTTGTAATGACTGGAATCAGAGGTTAGAAAGGACGAAATACACGAGCTGCCAAAGACGATGAATCCACAGAGGAGAACTTGCGAACACACAAGGGATGGTATTGACCCCATTGACACGGCGCGTATTGCTGCGAAGGAGGCCACTGTCTGCAAAAAAAAAAATAGTTGGATATAGACGAATTTTTTGACTTGGAGCCGAGAAGGACACTGATTTAATCTGGGCGACGAGCGAGCCGTAGGGGTTCCGGCGGGGTATAGTAAGCGCGGCAACAGCCGGCAAGGAACATTCGAAAACGTAGCCACCTTTAAGCCGCGCAGAGTATTGTCGGCTATATTTTAAATGGTACCGACGGGCGCTCACTTCCCCTCGCGCATGCCCGCGCTCCCTTCACATCCTCTTTCCCCGCCACCACCCGCACCGGGATTGCATGTGTTTCCTCGCTGAGACGCCTGGATCAGAACGACCTCGGCACCGGCTCAGATGCTTTTTTTTCCTTTCCCTTTCACTACCCCCATCTTTGTGCTCTCTACCCTGTTGCGTCTCAACCACCCCCCACTGTCTTCCGTTTCCGTACACTAGTGTATGAACAATCCCACACCGCAAAGTGTCAACAATCTCGCCTTTCTCAGTCGCAAGCAGGCCCGTTCCACCACAACAGCGCTCCTCCTTAAACAGCAACCAGAGCGTAGACCCCCGTCCACCCCGCGTCAGCAAATGTCTCGGTAACATCACCTGCCGCACACATCTCCACGCAACATACGTCAAAACCGGAAACGGCATGCTACCTGCAAATCTAGCCTCAATAGCAAGAGCATCCAACATCCCAGAGTTGAAATTCTCTGCCTAGAGCAACACAGACTCCTAAAAGTTATCTGCAAACCAGCAGATATATACAGCTATCACAAACAAGCCATACTGTCGAATACTGAGACGCCGACCTGACAGAAAACAAGTTTATCAGATAGCGTCCAGAGTAGCTAACAAAAGCTTCTTCTGCAGTATATATACACATCTGGTGGACAGACCCACACATGCGGTAAATGAACGACAACGAGCTAGACGCGCTCGTTGACGGTCAGACCGATGTATCAACAATTTAGTGCTTAATCCTAGGTTATATTGATGCTTCCATACCGTTGAGCCACACAGCAGCCTCCATTCTATCTCCAAACTTCTTCATTTACCACCCCCTGACACCAGACCCGTAGTTTTCGCGCGCAACGAGGCTAGCTGAGAGCAGCCAAGAGGTAGCTCACACAGCGTCTCACTGAGGTCATGAGAAGGCTACTCGAGATCGACATAGGACAGTTTCTATCCTAGAGAAAGGTTACGCACTGTGGTTCTTCAGAAGAAGTAGTTTGCGGTAAAATTAATGATAGTGGATGGAGGGAATTCTACAAAAACAATACATACCGATGGGCGAGCACCCAATTGTGCAGTAAGTTATGAAGTTTGTGAGCAATCAACCGGAGAAGTCGACTTCTCAATTATTGAGCTAGCAGTTACAGAGATGTCGCAACGAGTAACGCTGGGACCATACCACCCAGACCGACCGAAGAGTGCCAAGAATTGAAGTTGTTTGCGGAAAGAAGTTGGTCACCAACCATGCCAGAGCCAACAACTGATTGCAAGCATTTCTGCATCTTGAGAAACCATCCATTAATCTACGCTGGGCTATAAACTCTTGATGACAAGGAAGCATGGGTCGGATATGTGATGTACAGCACCGGAACCTTTCAAGTTCCAACTGGTAACCCTCAAAGAAAGCGGTCCAGACTCCTCTGGACGCAACTCATAGAGGAGATCAAGAATCTGAAAACCACATCTATGAATGAAACATACGCTTAACAGGTTAACTGTTGACAGGGCACTTTACGAGCATAAAATTTCGTGTAGTACCCCAGCACCGTATGAGACATCACAAGATATGACGACCGAAGCAAGAAGCCAACCCAACCAACATCAAGAACAGTGAGCAAGAAGAAAGAGGCTTGCGAAGGTACTAGGGAACACGCCATGCAACAACTTTCATATCCGCAGGACAAGGCAGGGTGAGCTGCGGGAAGAAGTCAGATAGGCTTTTCTATTCCACAGCACCACTCATAAGTAGGTGGCATTTTTTCCAATCAAGTCCCTTTGGTATATCATCAAGGAGCCACGGAATGGAACGGCACCCGAGGGAAACCGGGCATAACGCTTTACTCACTATAATTTGAAGTCAGGACTCTCAAACGCGATGACATTCTTCACGGCTGACAGAATTGAAGCCACGATGCTTAATGACTAACTAGAATCTCGGTAAAATGTTTCTTGATGACAACCTTGATGGACGAGAAACTGATTAAAGCAAATAACAAGCTTTAAGCGAGCTGTACGGTCATAGTCTATGAAATATGAGAGGGACACCGAAGCGCCTAACAGGCTAGATGGCCTATTATCATTAGTTAGAGCTAAGAACACGCACCACCGTACAACGAATATACTAACCAGAAAACCCTATCGAATGTATGACACCATTAGTGCAATAGCATATTCAGGGAATATCACATCCGCTCTGACCCTCAATATGAACTTCAACTATAATGGATAAATAATCTGTATTGAACCTATGTATGAACCAACATGCTAAGATTCACCCACGATACGTCTACACCTCACATGTCGTTATTATATAAATGTCTATAAACATCTCATAGGACATCGCGTCATCCGTAATAGTCAGATGGATACCCGCCCTTGGTCTCCTGGTCACGAATCATAAGGCACCTCAATTCCTTACACTAACATCCCACGACTGCCCTGTTTGCAATCAGAGAATCTTCTAAGGCTACTTTCCTACATATCTTAAACTAATAATATCATCTTACTGATTTTATTGTTTCTTTTTAAATTTATTTTTTTAAGACTTTTTGTTTCGGGGGGGGTTGGGTGGGGGTGGGGGGTGGGTGAAGGGGGGTGCGGAGGCTGCCGCAGACAAGAGAATGTTCTTCAGCCCCGGCAGACGAACAAGATGCAGCCTGCAGTCATCGTCGAACCTTATCTCAAATAACTTTCAATATATGAGTCGAGGCTTCTATGACAATATGATCGGCATAAAAAGGTCTCACGCTATACATGGAGTATAGTAACAATACTATTAAACAAGATATAAAATGTAATATGACTAATTACTAGTCATACGTGGTGCATTTTTAATTATAAAGGTGTGGGCAAAGACTGTGTGCAATGCTTGTTGCATTGAAGGTTCTATGTAGCATGAGAAACTGATGAAGGATTGAACTGGTTGCTGGACTGAGCTAATCAATTAGATACATATTTTGCAGGTATGCTCCGGGAGTACCAATTCAAAAGTCAGTCGAATAAATAAGGAGCTTTCAAATGTTTGTATAAAGAGCTCAACAGCGCGAATTTTTGCAGCCTCATTGGGCATCCAAACTTCCTCTTCTCGTCTTTGAAGTTGAAAATGTAGGACTGACACAATGCAAGTAATGTAAATAAATAGTACAATATAAGGAAATATAGGACTATGGACATCGAAAAATTTTAACGAGGTTAACATTGCTGAACTACACAAAGCAGCATTAAGCATACACGCTACAACTAACGAAAAGAGATGGACAATTATGAAATCGACTGCCAAGTCCACAAAACTCCTGCAAGTGCTCTCAAAAGTACCAAGCTTGCACACAAAAAAAAATGATTATAACCAATAAGAAATTGATCTGGAGGCCGCAGTGAGCCAGAACTAGAAACGAGCCTGGAAACCAAGGATTGCCCTCTGATGACTTTTTATTATGAAAACATAATTTTTTAATTCATATTGCGTTATACATGCACAGACATTCTTAATGAGAAGCTCTAAGCTTGCTAAGTATTATTATTCAGATCCTGATACAGGGCGCCTGGGCAGATTTACGAGTCATGTAAGCTGAAGCAGCTACAGAAAGGGAAGGACATAACGTACCCTTGCTGTACATCTGTGGGCCAAGATCCAGAAAAAAGCAACGCCCAGTTCTGTGCGATATGAGAAACCTTTGTAATCTTAGACGCAGAAAGGCTCCGAAGTGTATAACGGACGAGAGATCGGGCTATGCACCCATCAAGCTGAGACGAGGCCTATCTAACCCTGTAGCTATTCCCGCATCTTAACGGAGTATGCTGTTCTGACGGATCTAACGGTACCTGCGGCTAGAGCAAGATAACAGAAAGGTTTTTCACGAACACACAAGCACCATAAGTATGACCATCAATTTAATGCAATAAATAAGTATCATCAAAATTGATGCTTTTACCTGATCAAAAGATCATGCATTAAGAGGAAGGAACTATAGTCTTTCATTTTATGGATAATAGATGAAAAACCCACAATGTAACAAATCAGATAACTAAGAAAACTCTCAAGAACCTGATTTCAAAAAAAGTATCGGGTATGAAAAGCGAGAAGACACAGAAGAAAACGTGTACCTAGCAAATATACTAGTCGCCCCGAACATTGATAAGTGCAGCTGTATAACACATCGACCACCAGACCGTTAACCCAATGCTAGTTGGACGCTCAACCGTAGATCACTGTCCACTCCGTCATTTGAATCTTTTCTGGATGTCAAATTTAGTTGGACCTAGGAGAAAAGAGGTTGTTACAAGAATAGTGCGGCCGTGTTAGAATAAAAACGCTGTCAATCATGCGCGCGGGCGAGTCATTCTCTGCCTCAGGCCGCCAAAGAATAATTAAAAGACAGACTATCAAATAGTAGACTCGTTCGCGGTGAAGTGATTTAGAAACACTCAGAGAAGCTCTCAAATTATCGCTTAATCAATATTCGTAAAAGTAGGATCGGATTATCGGAAAATAAAGATTACGTATAAATCTGACTTGATAGTTACGCTCAATACATACTAAGAGCAAGACCGTCTATGCGAGATATTACCCATGAGCTGTCATTCAAGAATCCAGAATAGAATCGCATCGATAAGTAACACCATACACTTCTTGACGACGGGTATTATATCGAGCAGCTGGCCTGTGCCATTCGCAAGTATAGCAATACTTCTGGAGGCAGCCCGCGTACCATAAGTTCTCGGGACCTCCCAATTTCGGAAGACTAGAGGTGTACGTAAATTGCTCCTGAGTATTGGTTCGTTGCACTGATAACTCGACAATGACGTTATGCATTGAGACGACTAATAGGATTCGAAGATATATTTCAACATCCGATCAAGTGGCTGATTGCTACAACGATCATATATCAGCACCAGGAAAGTAATAACTTTTAATAAAAGCGATGGGTCCGCTCAATCTATTAGGAATTATGTCAGAGATGGCGTACCCGCATCTTCCTTAGTACGCCACTATATACCTCCCACCTAGAGACGTGAAAATGCTGTTCAAGTTTACTATAGGATAGTTTGCTCGAAATGCTCTAGGCGAATATGGCTGGAGAAAGATGCAGAAAGGCCAAGTACCAGAACGGGAGATAGGTTAGCTGCGAGACGAAGAGATTCGCCGTCCGACAGCATAAAGCATGTCAAACTCAATGGAAGTTATGCAAATCCCGCGTGGGAACTGAACTACGCCTTACGTGGCAGTGCACCCCAGGTAAGATTTATGTAATGTGCTGACACTAGCTCCGCCCATACAGGTGATTAATGGCAAGTCTAAATTGTTACAACTGCGAGGACACTATTATAGTATGCAATTCCTGAGTACAATTAATCACTAATAAAGTCACTCGCAAGAGAGCGTGTTGGTAAAGGCAGGGTGTATAACAGAACTACGAACAACATTAGGGAATAGCTATTAAGCCACTGAATAACTAAAAAGACTATGGTTAAATAAAGGTTACTAACCGCTGATAACTGTTTATAGTAAGAAAAGATACAAAAATGGACATCCGCGACAGAGTATTAAGCAGAAGGGGAAACTGGTCAAAACTCCCTCGCGTTAATAACGACAAGGTCCTTTATATATCAAAGCCTTAGAAACCCCTTAAAGCCAATTATGTATAGTATCACTATATAAATAAATATAGATTATATGGACACATAATCAGAATAACAATTAAAAACAAATAACAACAGGAGAAAGTAGCAAAAGAAGTTCTAACGATAAGCGAACCTAGTCATTCAGGTGCTGCAGACTTATCCCTAAAGCGCATAACTCAAAAAAAAATGTCTCCTCAACAAAAAAAAAATTAGAAATTAATTTGAGTATAGATGGATCATCACGTTAAATAGAAGGATCACACAAGGTGTGTACACCAAAAGGAAAAACCTGTGTATAACAAATAAGTTAGTTAAACACCGACAATCTGAACAAAGAAGGTGCGCGCGTTATTGACGACATATTTTATGAAACAGAATGAAGAGAACATGAAGCTCACAGACAGACAAAAGACTTCATGCTCTATTACAATGAGTATATTGTCTATTTCAAGAAAAATGAAAAAACAAATCCAGTAGACAATTTTAATGATCGCCTGCTAAAGAGCACTCAGTGATATGCACCAGTAACTTTAAATCAGCCAAAAACTTTAGAAAACAGAAATGTGACAGCCTGACCATTATATGGACGGCTTCTCTCCTCAGTTCCCGTATCCTTTTTCTCATAAAACCTTAAATACCAAAAATGACCACAAACTAAAATATATTATAAGACAGCTTGCTCATAAGATAACTAAGAATGGAAGCAGCTCCTTGCAGAACACAAATTGCTAGTGGTTTCTTGCGCTAAGTATGTTCGAGTTAGGTAATATATCGCACTGCACCCAAATCCTAAGAGGCTTCCGTGATGGTAGCAGCCAAACCCAAACGGGGGAGAGGCCTGTATCCTATCTGTTCACACACACGACCCGAATGGAAACGAAGAGTTGAGTACATAGCGAATTAAGATCCCGTGCTTTTTCAACATATGATCATCTTCAAATGTGTCAATGGATAGCACATGAAGGTCTCCACTGGGCACTACTTCCCCTAGACCAATCTTTTGAAAGTGGCTGTCAACCCTCTTACCGACTACCGGCGAGGCCAATGATCAGCTCGCCCCCACCTTGCGTATAATGGTGCTCTCGTAAGAGAGAATATTGACCACAATAAAACAGTCTGTCCATTTCTTACAATTGCACCATCAACAGAGATAATCCCTATAACAGATTGGAATGTCATCATACTTCCATAGTTTTGCTTTATCCCCGCTTCCATATCAAAAAACTGCATACAGTCGTCCTGCTAGTTGATCCTGGGAACTTTGTCTAAGCCCCATGAGTGCCCCGAATCTTAGCACCAAATACGAGATCTGTATCAAGCAGTTTATCGATCCAAAGCCCTTTCCCCTTAAGAACCGTAGCTATGTTAGTTGTGTGCTGTCGAAAAAGACGACGGAAACCAAATCCCCCGAATTCGAAGAAAATAAGTTCACAGCATCGGGACGAATCTTCAAACAAGTAGAAGTAATTCCCACATCTCTCGCATCTAATACGCAATCCTCGGATTCCACAGACTTAGTTATTATACCCCAATACACACCATTAATCAGTGTTATGCGCTAGCTCAATCAGCCCTTAGAACCAATGCAGGAATATCCAAATCAATCAAGAACTCAGGTTGATACATCGGAAAATTACTGTAGCTTATACCCCGCATCGCAGACTCATGAAAGATGTCAATAATCCAACGCGAACGTGAAGAACTAGACCGAGACAACATCCCTGAGGTCAAAAGCAAGCATTGTTGTTTATGATCTCACAAACGATCTTAACCTTGGCTACAGGTCATGATCACTGCATCGAAGTCAGATGAAAATTCTTAGCAAGTTGTATTGATGCCCTGCATTCATAAAACCTTCGAGGTAACGCCCTACTAGTTTCCCTTAACCTAGACCAGCCTTTCTAGTCGGATACTAGTTCTACGCGTATAGTAAGATAGTATTTGGAAACACGCTCCGCCTAAGCTTAGGCGACTCTACCATTTGGGTTTTGAAAGTAGCATGACCCGCCGGCGCCTTCATCAGACCTCCTACGATTAAGTAAGCAAGCCTCGAGTATGAATCCGGGCAACTACGATCAATGTCATTATTAAATTACAGTCGCGCCGCGTGCAACTTGGACCGTAGCAAACATTCAAAAATAGGGCATCATAGACTGTAGTAGAACTACCGTCTAGAAGGTCAAGAGAAATTAACCGCACGAGTACAGTACAATCTAAAACAAAATGTATCCTTAATGTAGAGAATCCATCTTCTCTGTGTTGGGTGATGTATAACTTTAACACACGAATTAGGGTCGCAAGTAACTCGCCTTGCAGAGGGAACGCGCGCATTCGCCTTAAAGGACAGCGGCCCGATTTATATGTAATGACACGAATGAAGCTTTATGTAATTTACAGACTGTAGGGCTTTCTCACGCCAGTTTCTGTACGCGACATAAACGAATATGACCATCGATTCCATAATTGTACGCAATCCTCCACAAGTTTGCAGAATAGATATCACTTTTCCACAGTTTTATGTAAACTACAACAGTCATATCCAGTCATGCTCTGGAGAAGTTTGTTCCTTAAATTATTCACGTCCCCTGAGAAGGAAACATCCTACTGGTAGGCAAACAACTAGCCAACGATAGAAGCCAGGGACACCAAAAAAAACTAGAGCACGCAAAAAACTATTCTTCAAGCCGATTTAACTTAAAGGAGGGCCTTTCATCCGTCCGCAGGTGGCTCCGGTCTTCAGGAAGAATACTAGCGAAGCTAAAGTAATCCACATCTTTTATGGGTCTCTAAAAGTCGTCGTCGCCTATAACAGCGCAACGTGCGTATTTGCATGCTCCGCAGAGAACGGAGGTTCAGAGCCGAGATAGCAACTGCAGATTTGTCAGTCTGAGGTTCTGCCCGTATTGACGCTATGGCTTCTTATGTAATAGATTCAAAAAGTTACAGTCCGCCTCATCTCTTACCCTTGTGACATACAATCATACGGCACCCTAGTCGCCTTACTGAAGTGGGCAGCAGCTGTCTACTTTCTAATTTGAAAGGTTCATTTCATACCGGACACCTGGACCAGTCAGCGGACAAAGCACCGACAGCATCAAGCACAGCTGCAAGAGATATTTTGATTGAACCGCCTTATGCATTTGGCATTGGAGCACGACGCTTCTAGCGAATACCCTAATCTTAATGATTATACTGGCTCCACTCTCCCGAGTCCTCAGAACACGTCCTCTGAGTGAACATTCCAATCAGCCCAGCGGCATGATCATAGAGGGAGCATTTCTTAATGAGAGGAAACAGTCAAGGAGTGTGCGTTTGCACTCACGTAGCCTGCCACACTGGATAATGCTAGCGCGGTACACGTCTAACCGGTCCTGTAATATCACCCCCTCTGTTTTCTCGCGGTCAGGTTCACGGCTGCAAGATGAGCCAAAACCGTTAAGAACCACAAGGCGAAAATCAGTCAAAATGCTTCTCACTGTGCGAGGCAAAAGAATGGGTATCAGAGGTGA